>JAQPCC010000003.1:3600000-4200000 GCA_028392965.1 Lindernia subracemosa | reverse complement strand
ACAGACACGTAGGATCAGTCTTGTTGTCACGCCTTAAGGGAGTGTATCATATTTTAATCTTATATATTTTAGTTCCAACACGGCTGATTTCTTTCTTATCTAGCATTAGATGTGTAATTTTTTAAAATGGATTTCTTTCTTATCTAGCATTAGATGTATACTTTTTTTAAATGGATAGTCGTGAGGATTCACATCAAAGACCTCTTTGATGTATAATTTTTTTAAATAACTGGTCGTGAAGATTCACACCGAAGACTTCTTTGGCATGCACTCTGATACCATATTACTTCACCTAAAAGTTTAATCCCGAAGAAAGTATCTTATTTTTTAAATCTTATATATTTTATTTCCAACAAGTCTTATCCTACCCCTTGATAAAAATAAAAAAAGAGTAAACGACAAATTTGATGATTATACTATACCAAAGTTTCACTGTTGGTGCTCAAACTTTCAAATATGCCGTTTTCCTAAACTTTGTAAAATCTTTCCTTTTTGGTTCTTTGACCTAACGAACCGGTAAAAGAACAAAAAAGGAACGGTTTTGCAAAGTTCAGGAACCAAAATGACACATTTAAAAGTTTAAGCACCAATAGTTAAAACTTGTTTTTTTACATGCATACTATTATATAAACTTGATATAAAATTCAGCTTCGATCAATCCGAGATATTTGAACTTCTTATTTTTCTGTTTCAACTTCTTAAAGCAAAAAAAATAAGAAGTTCAAAAATTTTCTAGTTGATCGAAGCTGAATTTTATATCAAGTTTACATAATAATATGTATGTAAAAAGAAAAGTTCTAACTATTGGTGCTTAAACTTTTAAATGCGCCGTTTTGGTTTCTGAACTTTGCAAAATCGTCCGTTTTTTGTTCCTTTACCGATTCGTTAGGTCAAAAGAACCAAAAATAAAAGGTTTTATAAAGTTTAGGAACCGAAACGGCACATTTAAAAGTTTAAGCACCAACAGTAAAACTTTGGTATAGTATAAGCACCAACTTTGTTATTTACTCATAAAAAAAAAAGTGATTTAGTTATTTTATAGTAATCTTATTTTTACCATCGTACGACCCACCGCGGGACCCACCGATCACCACCATCTCTTAAATCGCGGACACAAACCAAAACTATAGAAAACACTTTTAGTTCTTTGCCACGGTCAACGACGCCAAGTCCTTCTCGTTGACCTCCAAGCATTGAAGATGAATAGATGGGCTACGACCCAATGACTAAGTCATCAATTAAAAAAAAAAAACGAAGCTTTCTTTCTTCTTCTTCTTCAACTCACCGTGGTCAACACAATACTACATAGTTTTTCTTGAATTCTTAGTCCCTCCCATATTTATATATATACACTCCATATAAGACCGCATTAAGACAAACAACATAATAGTAATAACAAAAGAAAAAAAGTAATACCATGGAGGAAAACCTAGCATTGGTCCTATACGGTTGCAACCTGGCGAAGCACCTCGAAAACAACGTACCGAGCCTCGCGGAGCAGCCCGATCGCATCATGGCTTCTTGCGAGGAAATAATTAGGGTCTTTAGCGGCGCTAGAGATAGATTATTACTCGCCCAATGCCAGATTAGTTTGAACAATGCCGGCGATCTTATTACCGCAATGCAGCCTCAAGATCGTCAATTCCGAGTGGCCGACGGTCCGCCGATCGATGCGATTGGTTATTCCGCCAATAGTTCGGCTTCTAAAGCAAAGAGGAGGAGGTAAAGAACACAAAAAATGTGCCTAGATGTGTATACATTAAAGCAGTTGTTGATTAATTATTATTGTTAAGTTGGAATTAAAATTTGAATAATGAATGTTATAATAGAAAGGATGCAGCTGGGGAGAGGGCAGTGGTGATGGTGCCAGCTCCTCAGATTGGAAACCTTGAACATCCTCCTGAGGATGGTAATATTTGGAGGAAATATGGTCAAAAAGAGATTCTTGGGTCCAAATATCCAAGGTGAATATAATAATAATATTAAATATCTACCCATATTTTATTTATTTTAATAATGTCGCAGTTCATTGGGTAATGGGTTTTTATTACAACTTGGAAACTTTCAAAATATGTGGACAAATATGTCACAATTCGGGCTTGACCTCTTCTTATATATTAAATTAAATAAACCTAAACCTTAAACTATGTCAGTAGGACACTGTCGGATAATATATTATATTCAGTCTAAGGTTTTGAATAATGATTAATTAAATAAAAGAAAGTGGTGATAAAATCCTAGGAAGCACAAATTTAGAAAATCTAAGGTTAATCTGCCTTATAATATATATTTATAATATATATGTATATATATTCGCGTAATTAATACCGTTGATTTAGTTGTTCAAATTTAAATTCATTTTATTTTATTTTTTATTTTTATGTTTAAATATCCAGGAGTTATTACAGGTGTACCCACCAAAAGCTCTATCAGTGCCCCGCCAAGAAATATGTTCAACGGTTAGACGACAACCCCTCCACCTTCGAGGTCACCTACCGCGGGTCCCACACATGCCACGTACCGACGGCTTGTTCCGCCGTGCAGCCACCTTCCACCACCGCGCCGCCGCCAGTTCTGCAGCTTCCGAGCAGTACTACTACAACCACCGCAGCTAGTTTTCTGCAATTGTTCGATGAAGATCATCATCATCATCACCATCGCATGATCTTCAACGATCAATATCACCATCAAATCGTGGATATGGCCGACGCTATGTTCAATCCCAGCGCAACGAGCAGTAGCAGCATGGATATGATATTTCCTGGCTCGGTAGCCACCGATCATCATTCATATGATCAAGAAAATAAAGATTGAATAATCGGTGAGAATTAACAGGAAAAAATAAAAAAAGTAGAAGATAATTTTCATCAATTAATTAACTGGGGTTTTGTTTGTCTATCTAGGTCTCATCGATATAGACGTATATATATATATATATATATTATATTAACACAATAATTAAATTAGGGAAAATACACCTTACTATTTTATTTCAACTTGAGGGAGAGTGAGCCCAGGCTGTGTTTATGGGCTACCTACCTGAAGTATAGAAACTGTGCTTGATTATGTTTAATTGAATTTCAAAGCTTTTGATTCTACATATCCATCTAATAATATCATAAAATGGAAGTCACAATAGTTTGGTTTTGGATTTTATTAAAAAAAATAAAGTTAATAAAAAGGTAAAATATTTTATTTTTCAATAGCCCTGCTTGCTTGTAAGGGGCTGAAGACCAACCTGATATTGATTTATTACAGTACAGTGCAAGTTTTTTTTTTTTTTTTCTTACATAATGCACACACATACACACAGAAGCTAAATTGCTTAAAGAAGCTTTCATGATTAATGCTTAGACTAATTACATGCAATCATCAAGATAAGTGAAACCTGTCCATGTCAAGACCATTATCGAAGCTAGTTGATGTTCTTGAGTACCCATCAAAGCCATAAGCCATATGATATTGATGATGATCAACATGGCAAGAACTGATCATTTTTGGATAGTAACACGGCGATCCCAATGGCTCGGATGATGTCCCGACGATATCTTCCCACGGAATATCGTCCGTTGATCTTAAATCATAGGATCGATCGCCATCTTCTCGATATCATTATCATTGGCCTGAAAGCTTACTAGGTTGGGATCTGAGGGTTCCGAATATTCCACATGAATAAGCGGTGAAGAGTTTATTACTAATGGGTTCTTCTTGCATGTATGGTGATGGAAGTACGTAATTCGGTATGTAAGAGGATCGGTTCGTATCATTTGGACTTGTTTTAGGGCTTTGCATCCTTCGATCTTGTGAGTGCACCTGTAATAACACCTGCGCTTAAAAAACGAATGCATTATGGGATGATCAAAGTCTAGATAATAATTTTGATTAGGTTTAAGTATAAGAGACAATAATGGAAGCTGTTCGAGGTTTTCGTATACCTATTATATTCAGAGTTCATTATTCTCTTTTGCCCATATTTTCTCCATCGGTAACAATCTTCGGCTGCATGAGACACGGTCGTCCATGAATCCGAGCTCTTCCTGTCGGTAATAGACGAAGGAAACTTGATGATAATAATAGATGTAATGAAAGAGTAGTATATAAACTTTAGATATACATCATTTAAATCCAAAACACCATCACTTTCCATCGTGCCTAATAGAAACAGAAATGGCAAAAGCACAACATATGACTAGTACAATCAATAACCATCAACTGTTAAAACCTAATTATCAATATATATATTATATATATATATATATATGTGATTATTGAATCCCTTTATAGTTACTTAACACATGTCTTGGTACTTAATTTTACGGTAAGAAATGTGAAATACGCATAAGATCTAATGTTAGGTTGTTGAACGCACCTTCGTAAATTCTTTGTAATAATATCACAAGAAGTGTCTATAACCAACTAAGATTGAGTTTCGAAAGATTTCGGTTCATGAACTAGAGAACTTGTTGAATGGAAAAAAAAAAAGGAAAAACCAACTAAAAGAATAAAGATTTGAAAATGCAATGTATTAACCACTGATGATATTCTTGGCCCATGTGATTTCGTATTAAAAAAAATAAAATAAAATTTAATATGAATAGTTTACAGAAATATATGCATCTACATGATAATCTTGAAAGTGTTTTATATGATCTTACCTCCTTTTATAGCAACCTCTCCCGTATTTGATCTTCTCCGTCTCGCCGGAAAAACCATTGTCCCGACGGTCAACGGTGGCAGCCGCTTCGGATTCAATCTCTTGGAGGGTTTCGATGAAAGATCTACAGATCTGCAAAGCAAGTTCCTTAACTGAGTGAATGTATCCTTGTTCCTTAATAGGGTTTTGAAGAAGTGCCTGAAGTTGGATAGCAATTTTTCTTCCCTTTACCAACTTTGCAATCACTCCCTTCCCTTTTGTTCTTAGATTAATCTGATCACCACTAACCATTTTTAACACCTCTCTCTCTCTCTCTCTCTCTCTCTCTCTCTCTCTCTGTGTGTGTGTTGGGCGAGATTGCTAACTGAGATAACGAGGGTTTGGGGGGGGGGGGGGGGGGGTGGTTGTAATGAAATGGGATTTGAATGGTTGCGACAAAGGGAGTGGTAGATGAATAATGGTAAATGTAAGGCTCAGAGATAAATGGTGGTGGACTTCGTGATTGGATAAATACAAAGAAGAAGTGAATACGTCATATGGTTACGTCATGGCGATGACGTAATGCGTTGTTTATAGAGATAAGATCACTTGTTTGTGTGTGGACCATTTTTCTAGAATTTATATTAAATTTTCAGCAATGAGATAGAATTTTCTTATAGCTGTCGATTCACCCTAGAGTTTGGAGACAACACAAGATTGCCAGCAATGAGGTGAATAAGGAATATATCCGTTGTTATCAAATTGTATTATTTATTTAGTTAAGATTATTTGTTTTGAGGTAATCTTCCAAAATATTACTGTAATTCTCTTATCGGGCCTTCATCACTATGTCTAATTAGCTTAGGAAAATTGCTTGATATCTCAAGTTTTGGATCATCAAAAACCTTAGATGATCCTCCATCAACTTGATGTGGTGATGCTTCCAAAATTTTTAACAAATTTGTCCCTTATATTTTAATATGCATTCCTTATACATTCTTATCCCATGTTTTAATTACATAATAACCTATTTGAATCATAAATAATAACACCTATATTGAAGAATTATATAAAAGACTTATAAACAATGCTTAAAGAAAAAGTAAAATTTGATATTGAAACATTCACATGAAATATAATATCAAATATACATAATTAATCCACATTACCTTGATAATGTACATATGGTTAATTCTGACATTAACACAACACCGGTGGTTAAACAAAATACACTATTTAAATATTATATTGATTTGCAAAATGAAATATTACCCCAAAACAAACACAGTAATAGCATATTACATTGATCCACATTCCCGTAATTTTGGATTACCTCAAACAAATGCCCATGTTAACTAATCGACAATCTCTACCTACCCTACCCATGTTGGTACCACCAACCAAACTCCTTATTTTCGACACGTCATCAAAAAATTCAAATTTTCGACGACGTGTCGAAAATCTAATGAAGTTTGGCTGCATTCCAAGTGGATAAGGAAGAATAGACCCTGATCGACTTGACTGAAAAAATAAGGTTATGTTTTTATTTTTTGTTATTTAATTTTATCAATAAATCCACTTTTTTTTAGAGATTTGCATATTTATTTTAGGGTGCGACCAACTACACGACTGTCGTGATCATCTTATAGCATACGATATGGTTCGGATTCGATTCAGACCAAATCTAGTCGGAGTGTGAAGACTACGGTAGCGTGTGAGGATACCTATCAGACCGAAAATAATAATAATAATAACGGCAATCTACACTTAAATACTCATTTGTATAAAAAAGTTGCAATTCAGTACCCTGTCAGAAAAAAATTATATTTAAGTACCCAACTGGTTGTGTGTACCATATTACCATCCTTGATGTACCTTTTTACATGTATATTATGTACCATATTACGCGTTTATGTGGTACCTATATATGTTTCTTTATGTTACCTAAATTTATTATGTGATGTACCTTTTCTTACAGTATTATGTACCACAATATGTTTCTACATCATACCTAAATATACTTATATGATGTATCTGCGGCGCAAACAGGTAGTTATGAGTAAAAACTTTATTCTACTAGTTACCTACATGTAAAAATATTCTGACAAGGGACTGAATTGATAATTTTTATACAAATAGGTATTTAAGTGTAAGTTTCCGTTAATAATAATAATAATAATAATAATAATAATAAGAAACTACACGACTGTCATGATCTGACTTGGGACATTTCAGTCTTTCCATGATTTTCAGTGAGTTAGTCAGATTACCGACAACTCAAACCATAAATTCTTCGTAAATAAATAAAAAAAAAACCATAAATTCAATTTTACTATTCAATTATTAAATAAATCGACCCGCTGCCCTTGGGTGGGTACTTAATGTCTTGCTAACCCTACAAATATTAGAGATATATTTATATTATTAAAACATTTAATATATATGTAGCATTTCATATTTTTTATGCCACGAAATGCGTATTGGCTACATTATTTGCATTAAAGAGTACAACATGATGTTTATTCACTCTCCCTAACTTGTTAATAAAAAATTATTGTTTGTGATTCAAAATAATAATAAAGAAAACATATCTAAATCCTTATTTTGTGGATCATTGCTAGCTAGTCCTCTTTTGACTTTTGAAAAGGGTGTGTTTTTATAGATATTTTATTTTACGTATTGACCCCGCTGAAATTCACAAATTTCATTACGCCCTCGCGAATACCATGGCACCCGACCCGACCCGACCCGCCAATACCGTTAATCATGAATCCGACCAACGGAGTGTCCTTTGTTGTGGTTTCTTTTTTACAAGTTTGCTGATTTTCAAGGCATTACACTATCTGTTCTGTTTCAATCCACTAATTTTTTTTTTTAATTTTTTTCGTTTAATTTATGTAAATTAGGTTATGCATATAATTAACTTTTATTTCAGGAAATATTGTATTCTTCGATGCATATATTTGTTGATCTAATTGAGATCTTCATCTGAACGTTCTCTGCTGCTTTTGAGTTTAACAGTGGCTTTAGATTTATCTGTCTTTATATTTTTTCACGATATATATTTTCTTTTTTTCGGGCATTCTTCAAGATTATTGTTTTTCAGTAGCTTGTATGATTGTACTTCATAATTTTATTACACTGCTCTGAGTTTTGACTAAATCTTCGTTTATTACACAAGAAAACAATAGAGCTATGAACATCACAATATATATATGCATCTCAAATCATAACTATAATCTACAGAACAATTTAGTTATCTGGAGAGTATTTGTATAGATATGGTAAATCTTGCTTTGAAACTACTTTTTTTTTTTTTCCGTGTGTATGAAGCTTATTACCATCAGGGCTGCTGCCTTGCTTCGATTAGAAAACCGCTAGTTGTTCAAAACCCGCCCGGGAGATGAATATCCCATCAGCCTATGTAGCGGTGAGTTCGATCGTTTGCTTCGTTCTTCCCCGTCCGAGGTTGTCCTCTGAGAATCCCTTAACACGGATTTCATCTTTCCGTAAGAAGAAACCTTCTCTTTCCTCCGATCAGAACAATCTCTTCTGTCGCTGCTTTCTCCATCTTCGCTAGGCGGCGGTGCAGTTGGAAGGCGACGAACGATCTTCGTCCCATTGACAACCGAGAATCTCAGCACCTTCTTGCAAGAACCGCACGTGAGCCTATGGCACCTCCTCGCGTCGAATATCACAAACTCGGCGGGCAGCTGCAGCAGTTCCAAGCAGTAATAACAGGCGACAAAGGGGGCCCCGCCGGCTAGAGGCAGAAGGTGCTTCTTCGGCGGCTTATGCTTCTCCTTCGAAGACAACCTCTTCATCTTGCTGTCCTGACACGTCGGGCTATCGCACGTCGACGAGCGTGATGAGCCCATGCAGCAATGACGTGGGCTCGGGCTCGGGCTGGAAACGTCACAACAGCCGTGCCCTCCTCCTCTTTGCTGCACCGTACAGTGACCGCCCTTACAGCGATGATGCGAGAAATGAGAACGGATTTGTGAAGAGTGGGGACGGCATTGCAGGCACGAGCTTCCCACGTGGTCCCCACGAGGTTCGCCCCAGCTTCTTGTTAGTTCTTGCCGAGGATCTTCGTACTTTTCTTGCACGCCGCTAGGACGATGTAACGCTCTGCTCGGAATTTGCATCTTTCTGAGCTGATCCTCCAGCTCCTTGACGGTTCTCAGAAGGTCCATTCTGGCCGGTCCCGAGGAGGAAAGAGGGCCGTGGAACGGGCGGGAAATGGGGCGCGGTGGAAGAGAAGTGCGATCAAAGCTCGAATGGTTTCTCAGCTCGTGGACTAACTCGGGATTCGTTGTAGTAAAAGACAGCGCCGAAGCAACTTTATCGTTCTTTCTATTACGGCGCGAAGAATGCTGAAAACTTAGATCATCGTCGTTCCCGTCGTAAGAGGATTCGCTGCCATAGTAAGCGCGGTAGCTTCCACTTTTACGATCTGCTGTAAAATCTCTAACATTGATATCATCATCATAACCATCGCTAGAACTGAATCTTCTCGCAGCAGCAGCAGCGGCGGCGGGAGAATGTTCGAGGCGATCAGCATCGTCTGGAGACGTCATGTAAAGGGACACGTGGCTCTCGACCATTGGACTGCTTCTTGAAGAATCACCGCCGCCGCCGCCACCATCATCGGCGGCAGCAACTTCACAAGTTCTTGCAGCAGCTGACGATTGCGAAGCATTGTCGCCTTCGTTTGAAAACGTCACAGGCGAAGAAACGAATCCAAGATCACGGCTTGCTAATCCTAATTCTCCTCCATCTACGCCCGAATGAAGACCTTGAGCGGGGCTATGGCGTCCCTCTTCGTCGAGCTTGCTGCTAGAATCCTCGGGTTGACTCAAAGGGCCGTTCTTACACTCTTCTCCGAGTGGTTCGATAGAATCACCGTTCGAAGGGGGGTTTACTTCGGGCGAGCCCGAATGGCTAGTCGGGGCACTTGGGCCAAGACAAAGCTCATCAACACCACAGTTTGCACCTTCATCTTCTTCACTAGTCTGTGAAGAAGACCCTGGCTTCCAATTTTTAGCTGTAAGGAAAAAAAAAAAAAGGAAAGAGAAGGTGAGGAAGAAGACAATGAAATTCAGTTCAAAAAAGGGTTGTGATTGCAATTTATATTATATATACCTTGCAGAGAAGTTCCACAGCCACCACACTTGTAAAGTGTAAACTCAGGCAGCTCCACAAGAATCTTCGAGCATTTAGGGCATCGAACCATTCGAACTCTAACGTTCGTTTCTTTAGTCATTTTCGAACTCTGCAGATCGAACTAAAGAACAAAGAAAAAGGCTTGCTTTATCTTCTTATTCATAAACCCAAAAAAAAAAAAAAAAAAGAAGCTATGGGCTTGCTAAAGAGATCATCGACAGCTTGTTTTTTTTACTTCTGACAAGAACGCATATGAAGAACTGCAATTAAGTCCCATGAATTATCAGAGAGCAAATAAAGAGCAGTTAAATGAATACTCTATCACGAAGACGAAATGGGTCCATAACAAAGTGAGGGAAAAATTTTATATAATATGCGACGAACCTTGCGAAGAAACTTAGGGTCAAAAAGCTTCTTCAAGTTTGTGGTATTTTTACAGACACGTCCTCTATCTTCCCCAAGAAAGAGATATGATGGTGATGATTCTTTCTTCTTGCCTGCCGTGTTTATGAAGCTTGTCCGAAAGCTTTGATCGTTTAGAATTATTACTGTGGGACTCTCAGCTCTAATAAATGTCAAAGGTTCTAACTCTCTCTCTCTCTCTCTATCTATCTCTTCATTCTATCTATATCTCGAAGACGATGATGATGATCTTTATATTGTTGGAATGTGTGAACATCGTATTAGAACAGTTGTTGACTTCTTTAATTCAGTTCAAAGAGACAATCATTACGTATTAGCACGACCATGTCAACTGCCTCTTCATTTTTGTTTCTATATATATATATATTATATTATATTTCACTTTTGTTTCTATTTTATTCGGATTATTTTTCCAAGATTTTCAACATTTTAACAGTTAAAAATTAGGCCTCGTTAAATGATAAAGCATATTAGGGATAACTGCATTTCAAATCCTTAACTATATGAAATGATAAACAATTATTATTTTATGACCAACAATTATGTGATAATATATACAGAAAAAAAGGGCTGATTTTGCACGTTATATTTAAGGGAATTTTAAACAAAAATACCTACTACTAGTTTCATCTTAAGATTCAGTCCCTGCTATTTTAATTTTGTAAATAGGTACCGACACTAGGCAAAATTTTAGATTTTACTCCCTCAAATGTCAATTTACAATAATGCCCTTTCTTCATGTGTCAAAAGCAGTATAAAATGTGGGGTATACCTTGCGCTGTTATTGCGAGCCAAGCTTAGTGTATTGTCAGAAATAGGATGCGAGCAAACCCATAGCTCCATCTTTGTCGAATATGGATCTGACTCTTCGTCTTCTTTGGCGTCTGTTGTACTCGCGGCGGCAAGACGTCGGGGGAGGAGCTCATCTCCGGCGTCGCACTCATCCGGTGGTGATGGGTTGGTCTCGTCATCTTCCTGAACCCCAATTTGTTTTGTGGTGGCCTCAGATTCGCTTTTGGCTGAGACCTCTTTCGTGGCTGTGTGTGAGGGGTCTGTGGATGGTCTAGTTATTGATGATGGTGAATTGATCGAGCAGGCTGTTGGGATAGTGGGATTGTGCACCTGAGGATTGTGCAGATTTGTGCCTTGTATGTGGTCGACATAATACCTCAATGGATAGTGTCGACTCTTTCTTACATGTTTCTTTAGCGGTTGTACATGTTTATGTTTCCTCATCCTTGAGGCTACTGCTATGACGGATTCCCCTTTTTATCGTTGGAGTTAGGCGGTTGTTCATTGCTTTGGTGGTTGACATTGGAGGCATTTCTGGTCGCGCTTGCACCTTTGAGATGTGCACCTCGTTTGTCAGTTGGTGTGTTGGTCGGAGCTTGTCTGTTTCTTGCTATCGTCGTGGTCGTGTCTTTTGGCGTTGAAGATGATGGGGGTTTGGCGTCGATTGTAGATGTTTAGCCCTTCGATTTGCTTAGTTTTACGGTTTGAATTGAGGTTGCAAGGATTAGGCATGAATGTAACTTTTTTATCTTTTAGTTATTGGGTAGATTGTTTAGTATTAGTCGTATGGTATTTGTTATGTTTTGTTATTTTATATGTATTGTGGTTGATATTAATTGATATTACTTTGATTCACTGCATTTCGGTGCACACATTGATTGATTATTGTTACAAATACAATTTCACCTTTAAACTAAGTCAAATAGTTGGATTCAACAAGAAAAATACCAAAATCAAGACAAAAACACTGAATTATAGACAAAAATACATTTATTTATGTAGAAAATACATGTGAATTGGGGGCGAGCCATCTAACACTAAAATTGTAGCTTTTCATCTAACACATTACATGGTAAAGACATTGATCATCACCAATAAAATAAGAAGTTTGTTGCATCTTCACCTTTAAACTAAGTCAAATACTTGAAATTAACAATTAAATACCTAAATTGAGACAAAAGATACTTAATTGTAGGCAAAAATAACGATATTTATGCAGGAAATACATGTGGATTGGAGGCGAGCCATCTAAGACTAAAATGATATATTTTCATAAAAGATCTTACATGGTATGGATATTGATCATCACCAACACAAAAGAGTAGTTTCTCACAACTTCCCCTTAAACGAAGTCAAATACTTGAATTCAACGGTAAAATACATTAATGAAGAGAAAAAGACTTAATTCGGGACCAAAAATACTGATACTGATGCAAGAAATATATGCGAATTGGGACGAGTCATCTAAGTCTAAAATGGTACCTTTGTTCAAATAATTTTCAGTCATTGGACTAACGAGAGTGAGACTTGGCTGCACAAGTTTTTCATTTGTAGGAAGTTGTGGCCTTTATTTTATTTCAATTCACCTCTTGGAGATCTTCCAGAGTTTAGAGGAAAAATGTGCTTCTATGAGTTCTGAGTCAACATTCGACAAGCATGAGAGTTATGTTGAATGAGTTTAAAGGTGAAGATGCAACAATCTTCTTATTTGTGTTGGTGATGATCAATGTCCAATTCGTATGTATTTTCTTCATAAAGATTAGTATTTTTAGCCTAATATTAAGTATTTATTCTCTCGATTTAGGTATTTTACAGTTAGATTCAAGTATTTTAATTAGTTTAAAAGTGAAGATGCAAAAAACTTCTTATTTGTGTTGGTGATGATCAATGTCCTTACTATGTAATGTGTTTGATGAAAATATATCATTTTAGTCTTAGAATACTCGTCACAATTCGCATGTATTTCATGCATAAATATTAGTATCATTGGCCCAAAATTAAGTATTTTTCTTTCGATTTAGGTATTTTACAGTTAAATTCAAGTATTTGAATTAGCCTAAAGGTGAAGATGCAAAAAACTTCTTATTTGTGTTGGTGATGATCAATGTCTTTTCCTTGTAATGTGTTTGATGAAAATATATCATTTTAGTCTCAGGTGACTCGTCCCAATTCGCGTGTATTTCATGCATAAATATTAGTATGTTATGCCTAAAATTAAGTATTTTGGTCTCGATTTAGGTATTTTACAGGTAAATTCATGCATTTGTATGTTATGCCTAATATCAGTATTTTTGGCTTACCATTAAGTATTATTGTCTCGAATTTGGTATTCTTCTCGTTGAATTCAAGAACTTGACTTAGTTTAGATGTGACGACGGGAATGCAAAGAACAAAAGTAATGCCAATTAACATCAACCCTAGCACATATAGAATAACAAAATATAATAGTTACCATACGACTAATACTAAACTCAACCCAATAAGCGAAAGATTAAAATTCATTCCTAATTATTGCAACCACATTTCAAACCGTGTAAAACTAAGCAGATAGAAGGGCTAAACATATACAACCGATGCTTAACCCCATCATCTTCAACGCCAAAATACACGACCACTGTGATACAGGCTCCGACCAACACACCAATGGAAATGCTTTCAACATCAACCACCAAAGCGAGCAATAAACAACGGCCTAAATCCGACGACAAAAATGAGAATCCGCCGTAGCAACAGCCCCAAGGATGAGAAAATGTAAACCCATACAGTCGTTGAAGAAACAGTCAAGAAAGAGTCGATGTCGTCCATTGAGGCATTATGTCGAACACATACAGGGCACAAATCTGCACAATCCTCACAGTTGCACAATCCCAATATCCCCAACAGCCTGCTCGATCAACTCATCATAAGCCATAACTATACCAGCGTCAGGACCCACAGACCCCTCACACGCAACCACGACAGAGACCTCAACCAAAAGCAAATTCGAGGCCATTACAAAATAAATCAGGGTCCGAAAAGATTACGAGACCAACCCATCAGCACTCGACGAGTGCGACGCAACATATGAGCTCCTCCACCCCCTTTCGGAAGCCACGAGTACAATAGACGTTGAAGAAGACGAAGAGTCAGATTCATATTCGACAAAGATGGAGCTGTGGGTTTGCTCGCAGTCCATTTCTGACAATACTCTTCAAGCTTGCTAGGGCTCGAAATAGTAGGGAAAGGTATACACATTTTATATTGTTTTTGACACGATGAATAAAGGGCATTATTGTAAATTGACATTTGAGGGAGTAAAATCTAAAATTTTGCCTAGTGTCAGTACCTATTTACAAAATTAAAATGGCAGGGACTGAATCTTAAGATGAAACTGATATTAGGTATTTTTCTTTAAAATTCCCTATATTTAATTGGGTGCCTTATTTTGTAGTGGTGATAATAAATATCATGCTAGGAAATGAATTTTCAATCAATAGTCCAGGAAACATAAGTTGATTAATATTTATATTTAATATATACTCCCTTCCTATAAACAAGTCGCTTTGTATTTTTTTTTCTGTTTCTAAAAAGAAATCGTTTTGATGTTATCAAGAAAAAAATATATGTATATTTCCAAATTTACCCCTCATGTTAAATAAAAAGTGAAAAAGTGATTATATGGTCAAATAATTAATGAGGGATATAAAAGACATTTTAATCCATTTCTTAATGTGTGTGTAAATTGTTTAAACGACTTGTTTTTAGGAACAGCGGGAGTATATATATAGGATGCCAATTACATGTTATTTTCCATCCATGGCCAAACAATAACATCAACTCATACTTTAATGCATCTCATGATATGTAGGGCACTTGATTATACTAATAAATTAAAATAAAAACTATTAAATCACAAACAAAAAAAAAATTGTGCTTTGTAGTTTGTACCTTACTTCCATCCCAATTAATATTAGCGGTTCTAATTGCACAATTAAGAAACCACACACTCCTTGGATAAGTACAACTCCATTTAACTTCAAAGGTATGGGACCCACATTTCAATGATGCCAGCTGTAATCTTACACGTGGCACGTGAAACACGGCACGTTAAGGACTAGGCAAGTAAAAGCAAAGTGGGACCCACTTCATTCTGACACGAGACTTTTAATGCCTGAGCCGACCAATAGTTTATCGTATGAGTTTTTACAATTAAAATAAGAATTAAATTAACTTCAAAACAAAAATACGAGTGGGAGTCGTTGAAACTTTGAAATATATCTTTTTGTGGCTAAAACTTTGCTTTGACCATTATTTCAAGTCCGACGACTACCTCATTCTTAACACACGGACTGATGCGATCATGATGACGTAATCATGTAATTATAACAATCCCCTGTTATATAATCCAAGGGAAAATAAAAAAAAAAAATTAGATAAGATAGTTGAAGGCTAAGCTAAAACATGGAAGGCTACTGAGAATTGGGCTTTTCAAGTTTTTCAAAGTTCTTCTTTACGTTTCCTCTCAGCTTTCAATCCTCGTTAATGGATAGCCCGCCCGATAAATTATGCTTTACCACGTAGATATACTGAAATGTGCATTACTATCTATGATTTTTTTATTGCGTGGAACTCACAAATGCTGTCTAAAACTTAGCACCGTACCCCATATGGTATCTAAAACATAGCATTGTACCCCTAATTAGGGGGTAAAAATGACAAGAAGCGCATGATTAAATAAACCACGAGGGTGTTTTACGCTATTTACAAACCATAGGGGGTTTGGTGTTTATTTTTTAAACCACGGATGGGTTAGATGCAATTTAGCCATGGACAGCCACATAATATTCAACACAGTGACCACAAATTGGTTAAAGACAAAAGCATGTCAACAATTATTTCATAAAATGTCTGAACTCTCTCAGTTTGGGTACTAAAAAGGTTCTCAGCTCAAGCAAACCCAACCGAAAAAAACCAAAGACAACAGATAAATAAGCCGACATCGAAGACTCTTACTTGGGCTGTGCTTGCCTATATTAACCAGTTAAAGCAGCATTAAGGGCACTGTGTACATCGATCCCAATCTGTGCCTCAGCTTTCTCCACATCAGTCGAAGCAGTGTTTAGCTTCTGTTGGAACTCGGCGAGACCTTTCTGAACTAGGTTTGGGTCGATGCGGTCCAAAGGAGTGGCTTCGATGGCTATCACATCTGCTACTGAGTTTGCATGCACAAAGGCAAAGCCCCCGCTGAGGAAATACTTGGTGACGTCATTACCTTCGTGGACTGATAGGATCCCGGGCTTTAGCTCAGCGATCGTAGCTACGTGGCCAGGCAAAACACCCATCTGGCCAGTGGCTGCTGGGACTATAACCATATCGACCTGATAAAAAGGAAGGAAAAGTGAGAATAAATTGTGACAAGCATTGAGCATGAGGAATATTGACCAACTCAAGGAACTATAAGATACAAAATGGAGTACGAATAAATTAACTGAAAATTCTAGCTCCGTAATAATTTTTGCCAGATTCTGCTGATTATAAGAGCAAGTAGCCGTATAAATAGAATTGGAAGAAATTCTGCAAAATCTGCTCTATAAAACAGGTTTTCGAAGTTCAGACATATAACAGTTGTAATACGCAGGCTATCAAAGATGTTTTTTGTACCAAAGCATCGAACTTTAACAGAAATCTCCTAAATTTATATTTGGTCCCATTCGTTTCACCACTTTACTAAGAAGGTGAATCACATGGTTTGCAATCAACATGGAAATCTCAATACTCAACAGATCACACACACATGACATATGATATTCTTGCAGAGATGCATTTTATGTAGAAAACACTTCGATAATGTTTTGTATCATATCATAGTGCCTCAGACTTTTCGCAATATATTCAAGGACGTGAACGCCTAGGCCACGAGATAGGAATGCACAAACTAATAACCCTAAATCGGCAATACGATTTCCTATAATTTAAGCCTTCAATCACATTTTGCAGACAGAATCCACAATGACAAACAACATCTAAGCAGTATGATCATTGAACTGAAAACAAACAACAAACCAGTCCAGAAAGCACAAAATCACAATATCACCACAAAGCCCAATTGAAAGCTAAAGCAGACAAAAACATCTGCACCTCACCACAACGATCGAAACTTCACACCCCCAATAAAATTTCAAATACGCAGCCTTTTGAAAAATTTTCATCCAATTACCTCTTTGGCCGACAAGAGCGAATCATAGGGAAGAACCAGATTGACGGTGAGCTTGGAGGGTATGGAGGATAGTATTGACGGGCGCGGAGCCATGTAAGAAGATGGGGTCTGCGGTGGATCCAAGTTGGGGACCACTTTCTTCCAAGACTCGATGAACTTGGAATCCCCCACGGTCTCCGCCGGCAGATCGGTAGAAAAAGCGCGGCGCCACCTCATCGACGCCCGGCCGACGAGGAGTCTTGAACCCTGACGCAACATCTTTCGCAGTCTCTCTGTTGTTTTCCGCGAGTTCTATTCTATTAATTGGGATCTAATTCATTTTCGCCCCTAATTTTTCAGTTTAATAGTTAATTCACTAGTCAGTTAGTTATGCGTTGTTTTTGTTTTTTAATGAAAAAAAAATTAACTAAGTGGATAAATAACCAAAAACATTATTTTGTAACACAATTAGAAATTAGGGAAATTACGATTGGTAACCCTGTGTTTAAGACTTTTCCAGTTTGTGCCCAAAGTTATTTTCGATTCCGGTTGGTACCCCTGTGTTTAAGCCTTTTCCAGTTGGTGTCCAAAGTATTTTTCGATTCCGATTGGTACCCCTGTGTTTAAGCCTTTTCCAGTTGGTGCCCAAAGTATTTTTAAATTCCGGTTGATAACCCTAAATTACGAAAAAACATAACCTCGCGGACTAAAAAATAATATCTTTAGGTATATGATATAACATCTATATAAATTCAAGTCAAGCCCAAAATTACAGCCCATATTTTGCATAATAACAGCCCAAAAGCCCATATAACATTCCAACCTTGTATTTGATAGTCTATGTTTATCACCATATTCCTTCAAGCATAAGAAACATGAAAAAAAAAACGGGGCAAGCAGCAAACGAAAAAGGAAATATTGGAAGCTCTGATCTTCACAGTTCCCGCATGAATTAAGTGTTAGGTAAGGAGATTTCTTCCACTAATCCACTGTCATGATGCTTTCTCGTTGGAAAATGCATATTGGCGCAGCTTCTGTTTTAAACAATTTTGACCTAGCTATTGTGATCCAATCCTTTTAAAATTGGTCTCTTTGAAAGCTAAGATCTTCAGCTTTTTACAGCCGCTGGATTCAGCTCGATCCGACATTCCTACGAATTGTTATAGATTTTTGAAGTTTCTGCTGCGAAACTGGAAATCTTTGTAGTGGTTGAAGGGATTTCGAAATTTATTCTTAGGTTCTGCTTCAAATCACACTTAACAGTATTATAGGTGCACTGCAATGATCTTTAAACATTTCTGGGCAGTTCGTAATATCGGGGCATGTGTTTTATGCTATCAATTCGAAAGGGGTCGTATATTATCAAATTCTTGTGAATTGATGCACCTGACTCGTTATCATGTTTGTAGGGGAAGAAACATTGACCGGGAATGCAAGAGAAACTTCGGATTATAGGGAACACTAGACCTTCACCTGTGAGTTGATAATACGGCGACACCTTCCCTTCGTGGGATGTGTAAACCTCGCGATGGGTGGTTTTATTTTGTCGTTTATGAAATTATGGCTTGTTGCTTGGTTGATTGATAGAAAGCCTTGTCGGCTATAGGATGTTCGTATTTGTTAACATTGATGAGACTTTGGGCGTATATGTTATGTCGTAGATTGATTTGCTGATTGCACAGGAAATTATATGACGTTAGGTTATGTGGGGGTATGTTTGTTATGGTGCTACCTGTTGACTATTTTGTTGAGTTCTTGGGCGTATATGTTGTTTCGTGGAGAGATTTTACGATGACAAGGAATTACGTGACATATAGACGGCCTGATATTTTGTGCGATTGAGTTATGTTGTGGATTGCGATTGTAATTTTGTGTTGATATTGCATACACTCGGTACCGAGATGTTCATCAGTAGCCCGAATAGCCACGATTCGGGTGAGTGAGAGTGGCACATTGATTAGTAGCCCGAATAGCCACGATTCGGGTGAGTGAGAGTGGCACATTATTGATCAGTAGCCCGAATGGCCACGATTCGGGTGAGTGAGAGTGGCATATTGAGTAGTAGCTCGGCCAACGTCACCGGTGTGGGTCATGCATGATATATAAGATTATTCATGGTACATTGTCTAGAATACGGTGACGGACTCGTCTGACTCTCGACGGGGAGTTCATTTCGAGGAAGGATATGGCTGCCCACGCGTTGTTTATGTGATGGCGTGCATTTTCTTGATGTGCTTGATAGGTTCTATGATTGATTTTGGTTGTCGTATTTTCTTCGTAAAAGCAGTGGATTTTCGTTGATATTTTGAAGGTGACGTTTAATAGTAAATGTGAGGTATTCATGAATTGTTGATATGTTTGATTTGCTGATGTTCATCGTTGAGGACACGCTTTCTATGATGAGAAAGTGTGTTTGTATTATCATCTCACTGAGCTAGTGGTTTGCTCACCCCGTTTATGTATATATTTCTTTTTAGGTTGTTGACATCATTTTTGACCGGAGGTTGCCATTTCTTCGATCGTTGTTTCCGCTGCTGCTTCTTTCATTTTGGTATCTTATCTTTATTTTACCCTTGAGGATCCATTGGCGGATATCTTTTGGAAGGAAATTTTGCTTGTATGTGTATTCCTTCACTGGTCGATGTTTTGAGTTCCTTTTGTACAGTGTAAAAACCTCCTTTGATATAAAATATGTATTTCTTTCGTGAGATTTCCATTTGTAAAGTATAAGCTAATATGGACGCCTTGTGTTTATTGAGAAACGCGGCGGCTGTCACGTGATCGACACGGGTCGGGGCGTGACATATGAACCGTTTTTTATGTTTTCTAAAATTCCGTTATCAACTAACATGCATATACCTAAAGATATCATTTTTTAGTCTTTTAAAATCGCGGGGTTATGTTTTTTCATAACTTAGGGTTACCTACCGGAATTTAAAAATACTTTGGGCACCAACTAGAAAAGGCTTAAACACAGGGGTACCAACCGGAATTGAAAAATACTTTGGACACCAACTGGAAAAGACTTAAACACAGAGATACCAATCGGAATCGAAAATAACTTTGGGCACCAACTGGAAAAGCCTTAAACACAGGGTTACCAACCGGGATTTCCCTAGAAATTAAGTAACAAGCAAGAAAACGAAAAAGAAAAAACCAAACAATACAAATTTTTTAAGTTTGAATAAAAAATCTAACGAATCAACTACAAATTGAGGTTAAAAATCTATAATAGTGTTTATCAAATTACGATATATTCTTTACATTCTTCTGTCTTGAACTAAAAAAACCATTTTTTAGAAAAATACAATCCCATAAAGAAAAAAACAACTCCTACAAAAGAAGACAATAGTTCTCACAAAGGGAAAAAAAAAAAACAACTCCTGCGAGAGAAGGAGAGTTCCAACAAAGAAAGCAACGAGAAAAAAAGCAAAAAAAGTAAATAAATAAAGAAGAAAGTGAACAAAAAAGAAAAGGAGATGGTTTCTTCCCTATCATTATCCACTAAGGATGGGGGAGAATTGAGATTTTAGTTTTAGGTTTTTCGTTTTGAGAAAAAAGTGAGAATTTTTAAGATGAGAGAAGTGGGTACCCATGTGAGAAGCTACTCAACATCGTTAAATTTTCAACACATCATTGGTCAACGAAAATCTAATTTTCAATGACTTTGTTGAAAATCAAACAGAATTGAGTTGATTTTCCAACATTGATAGAATAACATAAATTCTCAAGTAAATGGGTCAGCCCGAGAAGTTCGGCCCAATGAATAAAAGAAAAAGATGATCTTCTTTGAGGTCTAATTTCAATATCAAACCACGTAAAATCTCGTGACATTTTCTTCTTTGTTATTCTGATCTAATCTTTGAATAACCAATTGCTAAGCTTTTACACCATTTTGTATGACCAGACTACTACAACTAGTTTCTACTTACTACATCAAAATTCTGGCATGGCATTATATATATATATAAAAAAAATATTCTGGCATGGCATGAACAAATCCATCTTCAGCTTGAGACCTCTCACTAACTACAACAGAAACAGATGAAAAAAAAAAAAAAAAAAAAACAAAGCCTCAATCAGCCTCAGACTCATCTCCTTCTGTATCCACATACATCTAAACAGCTTCGTGATCGGCTAGGTCGTTCTCATACGCCATTCTCTTCCTCTCTTCTTCTTCCCTTTGAGCAGCTCGGGCTTTCGCAGATTCTAGCCTCGAGCTTACTGCTTCCCAAGAAACAAGGTTTTCCATAAAGATAGATATGTAGTCGGACCTTCGGTTCTGTAGTTAATTACATCACTTTTAGTTTATTACCACACTATTGGTTATCTTAATGTGATGATGGAAGTACTACAATAGAGTTATAAACCAACCTCGTAATCCAGGTAATAAGCATGCTGTTAAAGAACATTGGAAAAAAAAAAAAGAATGGGCTGTTATGCAAGTGACTAGAGAGAGCAGATAGGGATTGAGCAGAGAATGGGGAAGCAATGAGACTTGAGAAACATTCAAAGACATACCTCCCAGACATCTATGGTGAGCAATGGCTGAAACAGCAGAACCAAGAAAGGAAGAAGATTTCAGTATAAAACATAGATGGTGATAAGTAGAGAGGTGTAAAAGAAAGAAACCACAAAGAAGACTAAGGGCCCAGTAATTGACACGATAGAATCGGAAAAATACTCACCGAATAATCCCATACTAGAGGGTTTATGGCGTTGGGGCTCTTGACCACCACGAGCTTCTTGTCTTCCTCTTTAGGAAGAGGATTTACTGCATTTCCTACATCTAGCTTATTTGCTTTGTCTGATAAGAAATATGCATCCGTCACAGCTAGTCTAATGTTTTATTAGTTTACAAGAAACAAGAAAAGCCATCGATAGAGTAAGTTGAAGAGAAACTTTCTTACATACTAGCCAAGCCCACCCAGAACCAAATTGCGTAGCAGCAGCTGCCTTAAACTCATCGACAAAAGCTTCAAAAGAGCCAAAGTCTCTGTTGATCAGTGAGAGAAGCTCTCCTGTGGGCTTACCTCCGCCACCTGGTTTCATACATTCCCAGAAGAACTCATGATTCCATGCCTGAAAAATCAATGAAGAAATGCAAACCAAATTAACATTATAGCTTCGACTATCAATCAAGAAAACATTGCTTAGATATATTATGTACTATACTACTCCATATACTGAAGCTGACAACGAATAGCTGGGATTTCATCCCAAAAAATTACAAAGAATATGGCCTCAATACCTGGTTCATGAACGAGTTATCAAGGCACACGGATATGATTCTTACTCAAGAAAATCACAAACAGATGTTTAAATAACTTAGAAGGCTAGAGTGAGCAATTATATATTCACCTGTGCAGCATTGTTGAAAGGTGGAAGAAGATCGCCCTTATTATAAGTAGAAATTATTACATCCTCTAAGCTCTTGGCATCCAATTCTGTGCCAACTATTTGCTTGTTGAGGCTGTCAACGTAAGCCTTGTGATGCTTCCCCCAATGGTATTCAAACGTTCGACGGCTCATATGGGGTTCTAATGCATCCTACACGCTCATAGATCAAAGGCAAATTACCAAAGATGTCAACAAAAAGACTCCAAGACATAAACATTTCGCGGACTTACAAGCGGATATGGCGGAGGCTCATGATCAACTTTTGCCTTCACAACACACCTACGAGATTTCCCATCACCTCTTCTCTGCAAAACAAACGAAAACAAAAAACCCAACTTCATCAACAGAAATTAACATTACAGAATTGCGTTCAATGTCCCCATAGCATTGACGAAACGTGGCAAGTTACTTTCTCGTACTAATTTTGTCAAACACATTAGCTGCATTCCAGTTTCATAATAATAGAACGCTTTTGCATGAATTATACGCGCGCGCGCACCTCATTATTCATCCACTTGAAGCTTCGATTCGACCCATAAACGAACAACAACGAACTCGCAGAAACTGTTGAAGCCATTGTTAATATTCAGGCGAAAATGGTCGGGACTCGAACACGTTGGTTTTCAAGGGCGTATGGACTAACAAAGCGTCTGAAATTCGACTTAAGGTGGATAACAACTTGGAAAAACAAGGTGAAAAATCGCTGGTTTACTACTATCGGGGACTTATCTGCAAATAAAAACTGTCTCAGGAACTGATAAGTAATTAATGTTTGTGAAGGGTGATTTATCTGCAATTTCCCCCGAGATAGAGCGCGTGCATTCACCTGCCATCAAAACGACGTGTCTCTTTATAAAGAAGTTTTTGCATTGACTTCATCGTCTCCATTGATGAGGTAAGAGCTTCGAGCAAAGCAAGCGTCTGTTCACGAAGTGTTGCAGACATGGATTCTCATCAAAGGGTCCCACCGTTTCATTCCGTATATAATACCTCCCATCGACGCCCATTTTCCCAATCACAATCGTCCTCTATTCCTTCGCCTTGCTGCAACAGACAAGTCGCCGCGTATTTGCTTATCCTTCACAAATGTCGTCGGCTCCAGGCGGACAAGACCAAGGAGGACAATCGAACAGACGTATGTTCCTCATTATTACATTCTTGTTTCCTTTTTCAGAAGTTCATCCTTAATGATTAAACTGTCCGAAAACTGCAGCAAACGAGCCGTCTGCGCCGCCACAAGATAGCAGGCCGCCTCACGCCGGAGAATCTTCATCTGCGAGGCCAATGAGCCCTGAAGACCACCACCCTGTCCGTCCTGACATTGACTTGAACTTCCCTCCACCTCAGCCGCAGCACCACCATGTCCAGGACATACTGAACGCTGCGGCACCGTTCAGCAGTAGTACGGCTCGACCCTTCTCCTTCGTGGCTCTCATGAACTCCATCGTCGCAGAGCCCCACTTCCCACCCCCGCCGCCACTCCGCTCTGAAATGGACCAAGTCATCGTCTCCCAAGTAAGGACATAATATTAATTTAACTTCTTTCCTCTCTTCTTTCTTCCTAGGACCCCCCCATGAAAGTACGAGAATAATGATTGCTTGCTTGCCTGCCTGCAGGGCGATCAACTAAGGGACTGGCTGGTGAGGCAACAAAGGGAAGCCGAGCAGAAAGCTTCGGCTCAGCTTCGAGAGAAACAGGTCCAGTTACAGTTTAAGACAGCCATGTTCGAAAACCTATCGACCTTGACGGAGCGCCATAGGACACAGGCCAATAAGCTCCAGGGGAAGCTGAGGTACTACAAGAATGTCTGCGATGGGCTGAGGGAGAACATCGAAGTGGCTCGAGCCGGGCGGAGGGACGATGCTGAGTCGTCTTGTGACCCTCCGGCGGTGGAGGGGCTCGAGTGCAGGGCCTGCCAGAGTAAGATGGCTGTGGTGATGATGAAGCCATGCAGGCACGTCGCCGCCTGTAAGGACTGCGATGAGACCCTCGACAAGTGCCCGGTCTGTGATGAGCCCAAGGCGAGCAGTGTCCAGGTGTTTCTGCTAGGCGCATGATGAATGATGATGGAGGGTTTTGAATGAAATGATCTTTGCAGCTCTCTTTAATTATTATTTAACTTATTATATACAATCTGCTATTTATATTTTCTTCTGAGATTTTTGTTTGGGGATGTTGGTTTGGAATGTTATTTATTATGAAGTCGTGAAATTATACATTTTATATATTATTTGATTGTATAATTGTATTCTTGCTACCTAAGTCTTGATTTCTTGTTTAAAAATATTTGTCGAGATAAAAAAAAGATCGTTTATTCGATTACTAGCCATACCTTAAACTGAAATTATATTTATATTAAGAAATTTTAAAAAGTGAAAAATTAATAAAAAAATTCAAGAGTCTGACTTGATGGCTTTTTTAATTAAATAAATATTTTTTTAGTTTTTATTTATAAAATAAATGAAAAATAATAATTATTAATAAAATAAGTATTTTCGTACTTATTATTAGATATGAGTTATGGCCTTTTTTAAAAAAATGGATCCCATATAAAAATAATATTTTATTATATATTCCATCAAATCATTAAATCATCGTTACTTTATGAGATTTATGTTATAAAAATAAATAAGCACATCTAATTTATTCATTTTTTCATGACGGTCAAATTGATATCCATATCTTATATTTTTCGATATTTATAAGAATGATATTTTTTGATAAATTGTGAAATATGGAACATGGAGTGAACATCGCCGTATAATATCTGATATTTTTTAAAATAGATGCACAGCCCTAGAGAGAGGTAAGGAGAATCGCAACCTTAACGTACCTCTTCCAAGCCGTCCCTCCCTTTAATCTCCTCCTTGTCCCTACGGGCCAATTTAAGAAAAGGGATTATTATTTATTTTTTTTAAAAAAAAAGGGACTTTGACTTTGTCAATTAAATAAAAGGGATTGAGTTTAATTAAGGTATAATTAACTTAAGTAAATCATTTAATTTTTTTATTTTTTTTAATAAAAAAATCCAACAAACAACCAACGAACATTAATATCCAACAACTAACTTAAAAAAAAAAAAGAGCGAACGAAGTAACAAGATATACTCTCGCACGTCAAGATCCAAGGCACTCAAACATCACCCAACAAGCTCGTCGAAGGTATAAGATCGAAGCAAACACATTCGCACAGGTCGAACACATCAAATTCGCACAGGTCGAAGCCATTAAAGGTTGGTTTTTCGTATATATTTACATTCCAGTTATTTCGTCCAAATTTCACTTATTATGCATACATTGTTCATTATTCATCGTGGGTAAGTCCAATCTGAAGTTGTTTTACCTCGTCACGTACTGTGCAGCTCGATTGAAGAAGATGTGTTCGTCCAGTCGTTAATTTCGAATTATTATTTAATTCAAAGTTTATTCGAATACGAATTCGATACTTAATACAACTATTATTCGATACTTAATTCGATATGGTTTTCTCATTAAATATTAATTCAAATATTTCTCAAATATTAATTCGATTAGCTTTACGGGGTAAAATTTAATTCGAAAAGTATGCGATATTTAATTCGAATATGTTTTAATCTGTTTTGTTTGTTTTTTACTGCAGGATGCCGACGAGTATCATCATTAACTACGACGGAGAATGGGAGATCGGCAATGATAATAAATATAGATGGCGACCAAATTCAGGAATAACCATGCGACCTATTGGTTTTCAAGGAGATTGTTGTTCGTTCGAGGATCTCTTAAATGAAATATACGCATGTATGGATGCGATTGGGAGGCCGGAGTTGAAGTTAAGTTACCAACCATCTATAAGGGGATACGATAATGGTGTTCCATGGTATATAAGGAATGATAGCGAATTGAAGGGGTATATATATTTAGGGGGTCCAATGGAGAGACCGATTCTCCACGTAGAAATTGGCCACGCAAATGCTATGTGCACTCCCGTCGAAGATTTTGCATCTCAGGTGGAAGCTATCCCGGATGTAAACGCGAACTATGACGATTATTTTGATCGATTTATCAACCGTGATAATGTTGTCGAAGATTTTCCATCTCCGTTGGAAGCTGTCCCGGTTGAGGATAGTTATGAAACGCACCTTCGGAATGTGGAAATCGATCTTGGCGACGACGAAGATAATATTTTGAGGAATGATGAGGATGCCTTGAACGAAGGGGACGGGCTAAATGGGGAGCGAAATGTGGAGAGTGCGAACGTCCTTATTAGTGATCGATATTCTTTTACGGACTGTTCTACCATGAAAATAGGGGATGAATTTGAAAATAAAAGCGCGGCGAAAAAGGCGATTCAAAGAGTTTCCGTGGATGCATCATTCGAGATCCGGAACATCAAATCCTGTCGATCAATATACGCCGTGCGATGTAAAGAGGAGGGATGTACTTGGAGGATTTGGACATCGAAGATGAAGAATACGTCCGCGTTTTCGATTCGGAAGTACTGCAAGACTCAGACATGTGATTTGGCAAATAGGAATGCAAGATTAACGCAAGCATCTTCATCTTCGGTGAGCGACATGTTGCTCGAATCTTTTCAGGGGTCGAGTAGTACACCAACACCGAAGCTAATCCAAACTATGATGAGAAATCGAGGGATCGAAATTTCTTACTTCAAAGCATGGAAAGGAGGCATTTTAGCCCAAAATACATTGAAAGGCGACCCGAACGAGAGTTATAGATTGTTGCCTTCTTATTTGTCGGCGTTGAAAAGAGCCAATCCGGGTAGCATAACAAGTTTGTGCGTCGACAATGACAACAGATTCAAATATGTTTTTATGTCGCTTGGTGCTTGCATTGCGGGATACTGTCAGATGAGAAAGGTTGTCTGTATCGATGGCACTTGGTTGAAGGGAAAATATAATGGCACCCTACTAGTTGCTTCGGCCCAGGATGGTAACTCGCATCAATATCCGCTCGCGTGGGCTGTCGTTGATGTAGAGTCCACCGATTCGTGGTCATGGTTTCTCAACGAACTTACGGCGGTAGTACCAGATGAGAAAGAGCTCGTGATTGTTTCTGACAGACACGCGGCGATCAAGGCAGCCGTGGATAGTATTTACAAGCTTGCACATCATGGTCACTGCATTTGGCATCTGTCCCAGAACATGAAAGTTAAGTGTAAGAAATCTGGCGCGACTGATCGTTTTTTACGCATTGCAAAAATTTACAAGCAAAGCCATTTCGAATCCGAGTATGAAGATTTCACGAAATTGTTCCCCGATGCGGCGAATTATTTGAGCACAGCGGATTCTAAAGATCGTTGGAGTCGGGCATACTCTCCCGTGTCTCGGTATAATATAATGACTACGAACGGCGTTGAATCGATCAACGCAAGACTTCGTGAAGAACGGAAGCTACCAATCATTGCACTCTTGGATTCTATCCAGAGGATGACATGCGATTGGTTTGCTAGATACCGAGTAGAATCCGAGCAAGCAACTACTCAATTCACGCCGGTAGTCGAAACATTAATTCGTGAAAGGTACACACAAAGTCAGGGCTGCGAAGTCATGCAAATAGGTACGAGCGAGTTTGATATTCGATTAGCAGGGCGGCGAGCTATTGTGAATTTGGATACGAAATCGTGTACGTGCCGAGTATTTGACATTGACAAAATTCCTTGTGCTCATGCGATTGCGGCAAGTTTACGAACAGGTATGTCTTTCTATCCACTATGTTCGGAGTATTATTCGGTTTACACTTGGCGATGTGCTTATTTCGGTCGAGTTTACCCCGTTCCCGATCAAGACGAATGGAATGTCGTGGATAATTTGGTGAAGCCTCCTCATGTAGTAATAAGGCGTGGACGGAGACAAGAAAGAAGATTCTCCTCCGTAGGTGAATTTAGTCGTAGGCATTAACAATTTATATGTTATCGAGTAATAGTCGAGTAACAATATAACTCGAAATTTATATTATATGTAATATTTTATGTAATCGAGTAATAGTCGAGTAATAGTCAAGTAACAATATAACTCGAAATTTATATTATATGTAATATTTTATGTAATCGAGTAATAGTCGAGTAACAATATAACTCGAACAACATTATTCGAGTAAATCGAATTAATAATCGAGTTATCATTTAATTCGTTTTGTATTCGATTCAAGAGAGACCTAAAAAAACGGATTTTTTTAAGTAAATAGCCTTTGACCTGGTCAACAGTCTTTTTAAAAAATAGCGCTTGACCAAGTCAATTTTAAAACAGAGGACCCGCACGTAAAAACAGAGGACCCGCACGTAAAAACATAGGACCCAAACGTAAAAACAGGGGACCCGCACGTACAACAGGGTCCCGTTCAAATTAGGCGCGTGTCCCCAGCGATATCAGGCATGGTCCCGCGCATATACACAGGGGACCCGCGCGTTATGAGCAGGGGTCCTGAACTTAAATTCATAGGACCCGACCATGAACGTGCGTGGCACATCCAGGGGACCAAGGATGCGCCGCACACACAGTCAACCCATTCTCAATTATTGACCAATTATTGGTCAAAAGTATTTTCTCATTTCACTTGTCAGACTGTCATGACTTTACAGTCTGTACAGCACAGATGATTTGACATTTGACATTTGATGCATTTCGTTAATAAAAGGGTGAGATAATAATATTATTATTAAAATTATTAAGAAGTTAATAATTAATAAAATAATAATTACTTGATGAAAATTTGTTAAAAAATATCAGTAACATTAACAATACCAAAGGCTTTGACGTAAAAAAAAAAAAAATTAATCCAACTTGTATTTCGAGTTGACCAATCTCACATGTCAAGATTCAAAAAAAGCACCCACAAAAACATACCTTGTGTTGTTGAACATTGTAGGATTAGTAATCTTACACATTGATTGTTATTATTGTGATTTCATCCAAATTTTCGGTTTTCTGCTATTATATGATGACTTAATATTGTAGTAACGGATAAACAATGTATACAAACGCACAATTATGCATAATTCCATCAATTAACAAGTCAAAAATCGCACATGAACACAAGGGACCCGCACGTCAAAACAGAGGACCCGCACGTAAAAACATAGGACCCGAACGTAAAAACAGGGGACCCGCACGTACAACAGGGTCCCGTTCAAATTAGGCGCGTGTCCCCAGCGATATAGGCATGGTCCCGCGCATATACACAGGGGACCCGCGCGTTATGAGCAGGGGTCCTGAACTTAAATTCATAGGACCCGACCATGAACGTGCGTGGCACATCCAGGGGACCAAGGATGCGCCGCACACACAGTCAACCCATTCTCAATTATTGACCAATTATTGGTCAAAAGTATTTTCTCATTTCACTTGTCAGACTGTCATGACTTTACAGTCTGTACAGCACAGATGATTTGACATTTGACATTTGATGCATTTCGTTAATAAAAGGGTGAGATAATAATATTATTATTAAAATTATTAAGAAGTTAATAATTAATAAAATAATAATTACTTGATGAAAATTTGTTAAAAAATATCAGTAACATTAACAATACCAAAGGCTTTGACGTAAAAAAAAAAAAAATTAATCCAACTTGTATTTCGAGTTGACCAATCTCACATGTCAAGATTCAAAAAAAGCACCCACAAAAACATACCTTGTGTTGTTGAACATTGTAGGATTAGTAATCTTACACATTGATTGTTATTATTGTGATTTCATCCAAATTTTCGGTTTTCTGCTATTATATGATGACTTAATATTGTAGTAACGGATAAACAATGTATACAAACGCACAATTATGGCATAATTCCATCAATTAACAAGTCAAAAATCGCACATGAACACAAGGGACCCGCACGTCAAAACAGAGGACCCGCACGTAAAAACATAGGACCCGAACGTAAAAACAGGGGACCCGCACGTACAACAGGGTCCCGTTCAAATTAGGCGCGTGTCCCCAGCGATATCAGGCATGGTCCCGCGCATATACACAGGGGACCCGCGCGTTATGAGCAGGGGTCCTGAACTTAAATTCATAGGACCCGACCATGAACGTGCGTGGCACATCCAGGGGACCAAGGATGCGCCGCACACACAGTCAACCCATTCTCAATTATTGACCAATTATTGGTCAAAAGTATTTTCTCATTTCACTTGTCAGACTGTCATGACTTTACAGTCTGTACAGCACAGATGATTTGACATTTGACATTTGATGCATTTCGTTAATAAAAGGGTGAGATAATAATATTATTATTAAAATTATTAAGAAGTTAATAATTAATAAAATAATAATTACTTGATGAAAATTTGTTAAAAAATATCAGTAACATTAACAATACCAAAGGCTTTGACGTAAAAAAAAAAAAAATTAATCCAACTTGTATTTCGAGTTGACCAATCTCACATGTCAAGATTCAAAAAAAGCACCCACAAAAACATACCTTGTGTTGTTGAACATTGTAGGATTAGTAATCTTACACATTGATTGTTATTATTGTGATTTCATCCAAATTTTCGGTTTTCTGCTATTATATGATGACTTAATATTGTAGTAACGGATAAACAATGTATACAAACGCACAATTATGGCATAATTCCATCAATTAACAAGTCAAAAATCGCACATGAACACAAGGGACCCGCACGTCAAAACAGAGGACCCGCACGTAAAAACATAGGACCCGAACGTAAAAACAGGGGACCCGCACGTACAACAGGGTCCCGTTCAAATTAGGCGCGTGTCCCCAGCGATATCAGGCATGGTCCCGCGCATATACACAGGGGACCCGCGCGTTATGAGCAGGGGTCCTGAACTTAAATTCATAGGACCCGACCATGAACGTGCGTGGCACATCCAGGGGACCAAGGATGCGCCGCACACACAGTCAACCCATTCTCAATTATTGACCAATTATTGGTCAAAAGTATTTTCTCATTTCACTTGTCAGACTGTCATGACTTTACAGTCTGTACAGCACAGATGATTTGACATTTGACATTTGATGCATTTCGTTAATAAAAGGGTGAGATAATAATATTATTATTAAAATTATTAAGAAGTTAATAATTAATAAAATAATAATTACTTGATGAAAATTTGTTAAAAAATATCAGTAACATTAACAATACCAAAGGCTTTGACGTAAAAAAAAAAAAAATTAATCCAACTTGTATTTCGAGTTGACCAATCTCACATGTCAAGATTCAAAAAAAGCACCCACAAAAACATACCTTGTGTTGTTGAACATTGTAGGATTAGTAATCTTACACATTGATTGTTATTATTGTGATTTCATCCAAATTTTCGGTTTTCTGCTATTATATGATGACTTAATATTGTAGTAACGGATAAACAATGTATACAAACGCACAATTATGGCATAATTCCATCAATTAACAAGTCAAAAATCGCACATGAACACAAGGGACCCGCACGTCAAAACAGAGGACCCGCACGTAAAAACATAGGACCCGAACGTAAAAACAGGGGACCCGCACGTACAACAGGGTCCCGTTCAAATTAGGCGCGTGTCCCCAGCGATATCAGGCATGGTCCCGCGCATATACACAGGGGACCCGCGCGTTATGAGCAGGGGTCCTGAACTTAAATTCATAGGACCCGACCATGAACGTGCGTGGCACATCCAGGGGACCAAGGATGCGCCGCACACACAGTCAACCCATTCTCAATTATTGACCAATTATTGGTCAAAAGTATTTTCTCATTTCACTTGTCAGACTGTCATGACTTTACAGTCTGTACAGCACAGATGATTTGACATTTGACATTTGATGCATTTCGTTAATAAAAGGGTGAGATAATAATATTATTATTAAAATTATTAAGAAGTTAATAATTAATAAAATAATAATTACTTGATGAAAATTTGTTAAAAAATATCAGTAACATTAACAATACCAAAGGCTTTGACGTAAAAAAAAAAAAAATTAATCCAACTTGTATTTCGAGTTGACCAATCTCACATGTCAAGATTCAAAAAAAGCACCCACAAAAACATACCTTGTGTTGTTGAACATTGTAGGATTAGTAATCTTACACATTGATTGTTATTATTGTGATTTCATCCAAATTTTCGGTTTTCTGCTATTATATGATGACTTAATATTGTAGTAACGGATAAACAATGTATACAAACGCACAATTATGGCATAATTCCATCAATTAACAAGTCAAAAATCGCACATGAACACAAGGGACCCGCACGTCAAAACAGAGGACCCGCACGTAAAAACATAGGACCCGAACGTAAAAACAGGGGACCCGCACGTACAACAGGGTCCCGTTCAAATTAGGCGCGTGTCCCCAGCGATATCAGGCATGGTCCCGCGCATATACACAGGGGACCCGCGCGTTATGAGCAGGGGTCCTGAACTTAAATTCATAGGACCCGACCATGAACGTGCGTGGCACATCCAGGGGACCAAGGATGCGCCGCACACACAGTCAACCCATTCTCAATTATTGACCAATTATTGGTCAAAAGTATTTTCTCATTTCACTTGTCAGACTGTCATGACTTTACAGTCTGTACAGCACAGATGATTTGACATTTGACATTTGATGCATTTCGTTAATAAAAGGGTGAGATAATAATATTATTATTAAAATTATTAAGAAGTTAATAATTAATAAAATAATAATTACTTGATGAAAATTTGTTAAAAAATATCAGTAACATTAACAATACCAAAGGCTTTGACGTAAAAAAAAAAAAAATTAATCCAACTTGTATTTCGAGTTGACCAATCTCACATGTCAAGATTCAAAAAAAGCACCCACAAAAACATACCTTGTGTTGTTGAACATTGTAGGATTAGTAATCTTACACATTGATTGTTATTATTGTGATTTCATCCAAATTTTCGGTTTTCTGCTATTATATGATGACTTAATATTGTAGTAACGGATAAACAATGTATACAAACGCACAATTATGGCATAATTCCATCAATTAACAAGTCAAAAATCGCACATGAACACAAGGGACCCGCACGTCAAAACAGAGGACCCGCACGTAAAAACATAGGACCCGAACGTAAAAACAGGGGACCCGCACGTACAACAGGGTCCCGTTCAAATTAGGCGCGTGTCCCCAGCGATATCAGGCATGGTCCCGCGCATATACACAGGGGACCCGCGCGTTATGAGCAGGGGTCCTGAACTTAAATTCATAGGACCCGACCATGAACGTGCGTGGCACATCCAGGGGACCAAGGATGCGCCGCACACACAGTCAACCCATTCTCAATTATTGACCAATTATTGGTCAAAAGTATTTTCTCATTTCACTTGTCAGACTGTCATGACTTTACAGTCTGTACAGCACAGATGATTTGACATTTGACATTTGATGCATTTCGTTAATAAAAGGGTGAGATAATAATATTATTATTAAAATTATTAAGAAGTTAATAATTAATAAAATAATAATTACTTGATGAAAATTTGTTAAAAAATATCAGTAACATTAACAATACCAAAGGCTTTGACGTAAAAAAAAAAAAAATTAATCCAACTTGTATTTCGAGTTGACCAATCTCACATGTCAAGATTCAAAAAAAGCACCCACAAAAACATACCTTGTGTTGTTGAACATTGTAGGATTAGTAATCTTACACATTGATTGTTATTATTGTGATTTCATCCAAATTTTCGGTTTTCTGCTATTATATGATGACTTAATATTGTAGTAACGGATAAACAATGTATACAAACGCACAATTATGGCATAATTCCATCAATTAACAAGTCAAAAATCGCACATGAACACAAGGGACCCGCACGTCAAAACAGAGGACCCGCACGTAAAAACATAGGACCCGAACGTAAAAACAGGGGACCCGCACGTACAACAGGGTCCCGTTCAAATTAGGCGCGTGTCCCCAGCGATATCAGGCATGGTCCCGCGCATATACACAGGGGACCCGCGCGTTATGAGCAGGGGTCCTGAACTTAAATTCATAGGACCCGACCATGAACGTGCGTGGCACATCCAGGGGACCAAGGATGCGCCGCACACACAGTCAACCCATTCTCAATTATTGACCAATTATTGGTCAAAAGTATTTTCTCATTTCACTTGTCAGACTGTCATGACTTTACAGTCTGTACAGCACAGATGATTTGACATTTGACATTTGATGCATTTCGTTAATAAAAGGGTGAGATAATAATATTATTATTAAAATTATTAAGAAGTTAATAATTAATAAAATAATAATTACTTGATGAAAATTTGTTAAAAAATATCAGTAACATTAACAATACCAAAGGCTTTGACGTAAAAAAAAAAAAAATTAATCCAACTTGTATTTCGAGTTGACCAATCTCACATGTCAAGATTCAAAAAAAGCACCCACAAAAACATACCTTGTGTTGTTGAACATTGTAGGATTAGTAATCTTACACATTGATTGTTATTATTGTGATTTCATCCAAATTTTCGGTTTTCTGCTATTATATGATGACTTAATATTGTAGTAACGGATAAACAATGTATACAAACGCACAATTATGGCATAATTCCATCAATTAACAAGTCAAAAATCGCACATGAACACAAGGGACCCGCACGTCAAAACAGAGGACCCGCACGTAAAAACATAGGACCCGAACGTAAAAACAGGGGACCCGCACGTACAACAGGGTCCCGTTCAAATTAGGCGCGTGTCCCCAGCGATATCAGGCATGGTCCCGCGCATATACACAGGGGACCCGCGCGTTATGAGCAGGGGTCCTGAACTTAAATTCATAGGACCCGACCATGAACGTGCGTGGCACATCCAGGGGACCAAGGATGCGCCGCACACACAGTCAACCCATTCTCAATTATTGACCAATTATTGTCGTTTTGATTTTTACGGTGGGTATGATAGGTGTCAAGCCGTCATGTCAAATTAATATACAATCACGGAAAGTTAATATCCAACACAGTAAACTTAATACTCAACACAGAAGACACAGAAAATTAAAATTCAGCAGAGAAAAATAAATTTCAGCACCTAATATTAAAATCCAACACATAAAATTAAATTTCAACACAGAGAGATTGAACTAAAAACTGTCCCAATCGTTTCTGAAAATAGAAATGGCGAGATATTTTCGAAAATCCGCCAATCGAGCAGCCGTCAGGCAGGAGACGTCGTCCTTCGGCACCATAAGCGATATCGCCGCCCGCAACATTGCCACACCGTGGTCTCCACTAAACGACAAATAAAACGTAGCAATCATTAAAATACGAAGCACAAATAAAACGCAACAATCATTAAAACTTACGGGTGCCCTTGTCTTCTGAAGTCGCGACACCACTCAGATGGCCAACTCTTGCCCTTGAACACCCGAGTTGTTAGCTTCAACGCCTTGAAAATCGCCGGGACCACGATCGACAGGCTATTGAACTCACGGTTCACGTAGCGCATGTCCCCGTCATTAGCTGGGTCGGAGTCGTAAACGGTGAATATCCGCTTTTCGTATCAATGACCAACAACACCCAATGGCTTCGGGTACGGACCGGGATGGCGATGTAGGACGCTATGTCCCACGGCGTGTTCATCCAAAGGTCATCTTCTCCCTTAGCGTACTTGAGCCATTGCTTGAGCCCTTTCGGGTGCGCCGTCCCTTTGATACTTACCCCTTCCGCATCGACTCGGGTCTTAAACATGTGGGGCATGTACGCCACGCTCCTCGTGCACGCCGTGCTAGTTCTCTGCATTGCGAGGATCCCATATATGGATTCATCGACGTGCTGCAATATTCAAATATAGAACATTATCGACAATATTCAAGTAAGCGCAAACGAATTTAGTAAATTCATACGTACCATGTCATCGAGCGGCATACCCTCAGTCGCCAAGTTTAGTAGCCACCGCGGGTCGTGTTTTTGGAGCCGGCCCTCGACTTCCGTACCGTGGACCGATATCAAACCTAGCAGCTGAGCTTCGACAGTGGGCCAGAATTTAACGATCTTCACTTGGACGTGCCGCTCGAACATCGAAAGTGTTGGAGGGCGGACTTCAGTCGTCGGTGGGAAATCTGTGAACTGCGACATCTGGTACTTCGATGGCTTCTTCGGCCGCTCAGGGGTACTATCCTTCAACACGCCTTTTCCTTTGTCGGCCGCTCGGTCAGAAATCGAAGCCTCGGTGTGAGCCTCGACCTCCTCAGGCTCGACCTCCTCAGCCTCGTACTCCTGAGGCTCGACCTGAGGCTCGACCTCCTGAGCCTCGAAATCGTACCCGCCCCTCCACGACGATGGGTCCACCTCTCCCTCTCGATCTGCCTCTTCGGCGGTCCATTCCGATTGGACGAAATCGGCCCAACGGGGATGCTCCCACTCAGACGGACTGTGACCGTCCCATGTGTCCCCCCTCGGACCCTCGTACGACCTCGTGGCGTTGGTCCATCTATCGTCGTAATCTATACAAGAAATGCACGCAATAAGTATATAATAATTTTTTCACAGTAAGCCGACTCGGATCGTGATTACTAAATTAATAAGTAATCTACAGAACGGGTCCGACGCTTGCAAGCACGGGTCCGATGCTTGCAAGCACGGGTCCGATGCTTGCAACCACGGGTCCTATGCTTGCAAGCGTGGGTCCTATACTTGCAAGCATGGGTCCTATGCTTGCAACCACGGGTCCGCATTAAATTAGGATTAGAACAAATACCTTCACTTTTTTGGGTCTCGCGTTGATTGCCATTGTCGATTGACGTTCGGAATTGCGTTTGAGTTGCAGAGGAAATTATTTGAGAGAGAGAGAACAATTTTTATTCGATTTTCAGAAATTATTTGAGAGAGAGATTCACTTTTTATTCCAGAAATTTGTCGAATTAAGTATCGAATATAATCGAATTATATTATTCGATTTATTATGTTATTCGATAGTAACTCGACTTTAATTCGATTAGAGCCAGAACAGAACAGAACAATATAAACAGAACATAACCTCATAAAAACAGAACAGTATGTTCTAAACAGACCAGAACCTCATACATAAAAACAGACCAGAACATCAAGACAGTATGTTCTATCCCATCATATATAAAACACAAACAATGCAAAATCACAAATAGAAAATCAAAAGAACAGCTAAAAAAATTAATTTTTATTTTCAATAATTATTGTCCCATTGCCAGTTATCGTCGTACAAACGCACAGCTAAATATTTTCTAAATTCTAAAATCTGACCGTCGTCGAGCGACTGTAAACTATCGCTCTGGTCGAACATCAAGGCAACGGCCGCCCTCAGCATATAGGCTCCACATTCACCGCTAAAAAAAAAAAAAACGAAACACTGTCAGTTGAAAAAAATCACATAATTGCCCAACGTTAAAAAATGAAAAACATACGTAAACATACCTTTGCTTCTGCTGAGGCATTGCCGCTCTAATAACTTCCAGGTCTACTAAACTGGAAGTTATCTTCAAGTCCAGGAGCAACTCCGATACCACTTCTTTAATTGATGCAATTTCTATGTTGATAAAGCGCATATCGGAGTCGCATGACCAGTTCGAGTCAAAGATCCGCAATTTCCCCAAGCTGAAACGATAACAAAATAATTAAAAAGTAATAATTTGTTAGTAAAAAAATTTATACCTAAAGACGAACCTCGGTCGAATCTCTACTAGTACCCAATGGCTGTTGAAACACAGAGGCACGAGGATGAGCTCCGCGTCTTTCCAATGGATGGACGGCCAACCACTGAATGCGCCTGTGGAAAAATCGCGGAAATGATCGAGGATGAACGGCGGGGCCCCATCCAGACGAGCAAATCTGAGTAATTGCGTGAACGTCGTCGGGATGAAGCATATTTCCTTGACGGACAGGTTATATCTATCCTGCATCTTCATGAACCCCATGAATGCCTCGTCCACATGCTGCATAAAATAAAAATGAGTCGCACAAATTATATTTACTACGAAATAAACTCGATGACATACCTCAGTAGTAAGCCACGCTCCAACCTTAGTCAGGTCATACCAGAAATGGCCGTCATGACCTCGCACCTTTGCAGCCCTCTCCTTAACATCCGCCTCGAGCACCTTCAAGTACGGTTCCACGCGACCCCAACCCCATCGCACCGTCATCTCGATATTATTTCGGATGTGCATCACGGGGGGCTTCACAACTGAGGTCGACTCTGGCAAAGCCGTGAACGGCGACCTCAACAGACGGGATCGCTTCCTCTCACGTGGGGGACTGCTCGGGGATGTGGCTGCGATGTATACATTATCAATTACTATCTACCTATAAATTAAAATAGTAACTAAAAAATGAACTTACCACCCGGCCCCGTAGATGTGGACGTAGTATCGGGGGGCGGCGCCGACTCCTTCGCCGTCTGGGCCCTCACTTCATCCTCCTCGGCCTTCTTCTTCTCCGCCGCGGCCTTCTTCTTCTCCGCCGCGGCCTTCTTCTTCTTCTCCGCCGCGGCCTTCTTCTTCTTCTCCGCCGCGGCCTTCATCTTCTTCTCCGCCGCGGCATTCTTCCTTCTCTCGGCCTCGGCCTTCTTCTTGGCCTCGGCCCTCTCCTCCACGGCCCTCCTCGCCTCCTCCTCAGCCCTCTCTACGGCCCTCATCGCCTCCTCCTCAGCCCTCTCCTCCTCGGCCTTCTTCTTGGCCTCGGCCCTCTCCTCCTCGGCCCTCTCCTCCACGGCCCTCCTCGCCTCCTCCTCAGCCCTCTCTACGGCCCTCCTCGCCTCCTCCTCAGCCCTCTCCTCCACGGCCCTCCTCGCCTCCTCCTCAGCCCTCTCTACGGCCCTCCTCGCCTCCTCCTCAGCCCTCTCCTCCTCGGCCTTCTTCTTGGCCTCGGCCCTCTCCTCCTCGGCCCTCTCCTCCACGGCCCTCCTCGCCTCCTCCTCAGCCCTCTCTACGGCCCTCCTCGCCTCCTCCTCAGCCCTCTCCTCCACGGCCCCGACCCTCTCCTCCACGGCCCTCACCTCCCTCTCGACCTCCACATCCATGGCGTCTCCGCGGCCCTCGCCATCTCCGGCATCGTCGTCATTCCCGCCGTATCCTCCGTCATCTGCAATATAACATATAATATTAAAAAATAAAATTTCATGAATATATTAAGAAAAGCTATACGTACCTCGTCTCCAGTCGCCGTCTCCGCCTCTTCCCCCCCTAATCGCCTTCACCTCCGCTAATATCAGGCCGCATACGCCCTCCAAGCCTGTAAGCCGAGCATCAATCGTCGTAACCGCCGCAGACATCGCCATGATGCTGGCCTCAATCGCCGTAAATCGGGCGTCAATCAATGATGGTCGTGGGACGTGCGGCTCCGATGACGGGGGGACGTGCGGTGCCGATGACTGGGGGACGTGTGGCGCCGATTGCTGTGGGACGTCCGTCTCCGACCGGGGAGGGATGTCGTCATCGATCGCCAAGTCGTCATGACACTCCCGCGATTCCGTCTCCGGCTCCGGCTGTGGCTGCAAGTGTTCTTGACTGCAGAACACTTGCCGATTCTCGCGGAGATGCTCCGAGATTCTGACTGCAACGGCATCTTCCGCGTTCCCCTCCAAATCAGAAATCGTCGCAAAATGCGACGATCCGACTTCCTCGTCGGATGGGGTAAGCCAACAGCGCACATTCTGTGCGTTGTGTCATTGTTATTATTTAAACTATACTTATAAGTAAATATTTTAAAATTTTATAAAGATTCACTTACATCCATCGGCGCAGCGTCGAACGCGTTCTCCACCATCTCTAGCGACGGAGACATGCTTCTACCACTGAATTTTGTATTCCAGTGGCACATCCGTGGCATGGAAAGACCCTCCCGGTCTTTATGGAAAGCAAAAAGGTCTCCGATAGCCGGCCAACATTCGTAGGCAAGAATCTAAAAAATACATCGTGTAATTAATATTATAATTATACAAATAAACGTGAGATCACTTAAAAAAATATTACTTACTTGGAGCGGTTGAACGAATCCGCTAATGTCGTAGGTGGCCGCCGCCCGTCCCGAGGAAACCTTGGACCTATACTTCTCGTTCAGGTCCTTGTTCAGCCCGTACACGGCCTCCTCGTACGCCACCCTACCCCAGGGATACTTATTGAATGTCTCGAAATCCGAGGCCAGCTTCACCCATTCCCTGCTCACGATGATCTCTTTCTTCTTCCTACGGGGTCCGAGCACACTACACACAAAGTAGAGAGCCGCCACCCTTAGCTTCTCGGGGTTTACCTCGGACCCCTGGGCATCTCCCATCTCGGCCATCTTCGCCTCCAGATCGTGTAGGTAAATCGACGCCCTATCTATAAATATTAATTTGATTCGAAGATTAGCAAAAGAGAAAATCATTAGTTCGTATATTAAGAATAGTTCGAAATCTTACTATTGAAGTTTGTCCGTAAAAACTCAAACGAATTCGGTATCGAATGAGTGCTGATGGAGTCGCAGTGGAGGCCGGTAATGAGGCAGTACTCCGTTAGAGAAAATCGGAGCGGCCTCTCGCGAACCACCATCCATAACTCGTCCGCTCCGGGCCAATATTCAACCTGGCGACTCATCAGATACCACAGTATCTGATTGGAGTTGCAGTATTCGGTGGCAGCCGTGATGAGGTTGCCAAACTGCGTGTCTCGCACCATCACGGCCATTTCCGCCTCGTTCAGAAATTCCAGGATGCGGTTCGATGCGGCATTGTAGTGCGACTCCAGGCATACAATGCACGGAAATCTATTTTCCGGCGGAAGCTTGGTCGGAAAATATACCTGAAATGCAAAAAAAAAAAAAAGTTTGAGTTAATCGAGTTCGATTTCGAACTAATTCGAGTTAAATATGAACTCGACTAAGTATGAAATCGAGTTAAATATGAAATCGAGTTACAAATCGAGTTAATCTTTAACTCGATTGCTTCCTCGAGTAAACATCGCTCGAGCTAAATCGAGTTAAATGTTACTGACAAAATCTAGTTAATGTCGAGTTATGTATCGAGGTTAATATCGAATTAATATTTAACTCGATGGAGTCCTCGAGTTAACTTCGAGTTCACTCGAGGAACCTATCGAGTTAATGATCGAGTTAAAATAACTCGATCGTTAACGCGATTACAGACGATTTTCAAAATTTCAAATCGCCGACTCCGGCGAACCCAAACGAATTTCCGGCCGAAATCAACGACGAAGAGGAGAATCCAACCTAAATAACTTATACCCATCACCCATAACCCCCATATCTAACATCAAATCAAAAAACCTACACTAAACCGACAAAATAGGAATTTTACCGTGTATTTTTCGTCGTCGATGACTTCTTCAACGTGGGTTCGGCTCGGAGTCACGGCGATCTTTCTTCTTGGCCTCGGCATTGTCGATTTTTTCGGCGTTTTCGGCGTTGTAATTTTTCTCTCTTTTTTTTTTACTTTCTTTTTTTACTTTCGCGTTATCGAATTGTTTTTTACCTTCTTTAACGCAAGTCTAACTCGAGGGTCCTTCTTTTTTTAACTTTTCGGCATTGTTTTTTTTAATCTTCTTCTTAATTAATAATCAACGACGGTCCTTCTTTTTTTTAAGAGGGTATTTTCGTCAATTTAATACTCAATCCCTTTTGTTTAATTCTTTTAGATACCGATCACTCTTATCAAAATTATCCTTGTCCCTACCCTCCAGTTCGGGCAGTGCAAGCATGGCGCCGACCAACCCCTCGTGGCAGTGATGCCCCATCCTGACCATCTGCCCGCAGCAATTGGGGCTGACGCGGTGGGTCTCGTCTCCCACTAAGATGCTGTTGTATATATCCTTACCACAGAGTACCGAGATCTCTCTCAGGCAGATTTTGTAGTAAAAGTCGTGGTGTGAAGGAATTGGGGCCCGGGCGCTGCCGTGGGAGGTTGGTCCGTCGATCCTTCTGTGGGGCCAGCACGCGTGGGGGAGCGTCGGCCGGTCTGCCACGCAGATGGTGTTGGTCTGAATTCGAGCTTCCGACAGGGGTATGGCGATGGTGGCCATGGCTAAAGCGAGAAGAAGGATGAGGCGAGCCATGGTATCTTGAAGAGGTGTTGTGTTGTGAAGGTGTGTGGGGATTTTTATGGGTCATTAAGCTTTTTTTTAATCTTTGTTCAGTTAATGAGTTATGTAGTGTACATTATTAATGTTTTTTTTAGTGTTATGACTTGAGATGAGTGTAAGGGTTGTTCATCAGCTGCACACAATCGACCCTTGTCAGAGAAGACGAGGAATTACACAGTACTAGACGAGTATGATTCCAGCGGAGAAGTGCCTGATGAAGTTTGTATGGAATGGAATCAGATTCTGATCCATAGGCAGAAGTTGATATTGATTCCAAGGATAAGGTAAATGCGTTTAATTTGAGGATTAGCTTGCATAAGTTTTGAATTAAGTTAGAATTTCGTTGTTGAGCTTGAATAATGCAGGAGGGTTTCGATTTAGATGCTGGTGAGTGCAGAGGAGAGGTTGTAGGAAATTGGATTGCCAAGGTAGAGAACGAAATTGAGAGCTGTCGATTTAATGAGTCCCCCTTGCTTGCTATGCAATTTTTTTAGGTAGTTTGAATTTTTCGTGGGACTTTGTGCCTGTTAGGATAGATATGGTATGCCTTCTTGCGACAGTGAAGAGTGGTATATTGTTCTTATCTGAATTTCTTGCTTGCTATGCTTTTTTCTTTGGTACTTTGGTGTTTTCTTGGGATATTGTGCCTGTTAGGAGAGAAATGGTGCGCCTTCTTGTTGCAATGAAGAGTGGTTTGTTTTGTCTGGTTATGAAGGAATGTTTGTGGAATTTCTCGTCGGCTCGTCCCCTGTTAGTTTTGTTTCACAGGGGCATTATACCTTGGTAGGCAGTTGAGAGTTGTTCTGTTGTCAAGTGCTAATCATCGCACCTTACCTTTATCACTATTTGAACCGATGAGTCAAGAGATTGTGGATCATTATAGGATTTTCGTGCAAAGAAGCATTACGTTGGCAATACTGGCGTTTTTTGGGCTGAATGAGATTTTTGACGTTGAAAGTGTAAGGAAGGGCCCAACATGATCTCACTTCCACGTCTGGGGAGTCCATTTATGTTATATGGAAGTTCAGATAAAGGGGACGGGCGAATTTATTGCCTTCTGCCACGTTTTATAATACGTCACTGTTTTCCAACATAGGGTTTTTAATGGGCCTCTAATTATATCTGTCTGTCCGAAAACTTAGCCGTCTACCACAATTTCCTCATTGAAACCCTGGTTTTGATTTTCTCTCTGTCGGAAAACCTAGTTGTCTTCCTCATTTTCCTCATCATTTTTTTGCTCGTTGCATTCTTGAGGTTAGCTAGAATGAGGCGCCCTCTTTGCTCGTTTTCATCACGCATCGGTATGTTCGGTTTATCTTTTCATCCATTTTAAATCCTTTCGATGCGTCCTTGGATATCTTTGTTTGCCCTTACCTCCCATTTTGAATTGAAGCAGATTTGGTTGTTACATTTTTTCAGAGTTTGGAGACGTTTCGTGTTGTTTGCCTCTATATTAATAGATCACTTGTGATTCTGGGTAGTATTTGCCTAAATTTTCTTCACATTATGAGGAAAAGTTATTGCACTTGATCTGACTAATGTGGAAAGTATCCGTCTTGTGAGTGCAGTAATTGTCGTGCTTATGGTTAGCTATTTTTGTTATTGCTTAAAGGATCTTTAGTGTTGTTGAGACGAGAATTTTCCTGAAGTTGTCAGTTTTTAGTCATCCTTTCATTCAAGTGCTAATTTCCATACAGATTTCATGACGATTGTTCTGCCAATAGGCTAATTAACTTGTGATTGACAACATCGTCTTATGTGGGTTTGCAGTACAGTTAGCTGGTGCAACTTTCACTGAAAGACTGGAGATTGATCGACGATCGATTTATGTCGGCAATGTGAGTTTCTTGGACCTCTTCTTCGGTTTTGCAGTATGTCCTATAAAGACAGAATAATATTCGCTGTTAAAATCAAAATATATAAGACCTTTCTGGAATATGTGTTGTTTTGTTATTCCCGATGATTGCTCTCTGTAATAAGATGTAAGGTATGCTGATCATATGCAACGACTTATGAGGTTTTTGATATCTCATTGGAAATATGTACTTTTCGAAATGTTAAATTTATAGGTGGATTATTCCTGCAAGCCTGTTGATATCCGCAATCATTTCCATTCATGCGGTTCTATTAACAAAGTGACCATTCCGATAGACAAGTACGCTCAATCGAGAGGTTTTGCGTTGTGGAATTCGAAGAAGTTGAGGCTGTGCAGAATGCAATTCGGCTGAATGGGTCTGAGTTTCATGGGCGTAAACTGAAGGTCTTATTTTACACATTCTGAACATAGATATTCACGAACATATCTCTTTAGCACTAATATATCTGTGGTTGTCTTCAGGTTGCGCCTAAACGCACAATTGTACCGGGCACAAATATACCTTTCGTCCCTCTGCTCCCTCAATATTATGGGTAAACACCGTTTTTGTTTATTTATTTTTATATCTTCCCCGTGTCTAGTGCAAGAGATGTCGAGTTTGTTGTCCACTAGGAAAAAAAAAAAACTCAAACAATCCAATTGGTTTCAGAATGTTTCTTTCTAATAAGAGGCACAAATATACCTTTCGAGAACCCTATAAATCTTTCTTCCCATGTGAAGCTTGAATAGTGTTAATTTCTAGATTCCATCTTCTGTAAAGTGATCAGCAAACACTATTTGAGGCATAGCATATCACCTCTTAGTTTGTTTCTAATGTGGATTCTCAAAGATCTATGCTTTGGTGATTTTATTTGGCAACACAAAGAGCTGCTCGAACTCGAAAGTAGTTTAGTTTATTACCCGATGATCCTATTGAATCCTTAGTTTCATGTCTCGCTGCTTCTACGGCTGTTTGAGGTTCTGATTTTAAAAATATTATTTGCAGGAGGGTTCCGTCACTTGTGATTGATCGCCGCCCACTGTTGCGCTACGATTTTCTTTGATCATGCTTTTGAGACAATGTTTGTTTTTTTTTTGAATTATGAGACATTGATGTGTCTGAGATTTATTGTTTACCTTTAACATGTTTCAGATCACATTTTTTCTGTTGCATTAATGGGAAAGACCTTCTAGTTTATTTTGCTATCTGTTCTTTTGCAACTTAAAGTATTGAGACATGGATGGCATTGGTTTGTTTTGACATTCACTTTTAGGCAACACACATTAACCATATAGAACGTAAACACTGTAATTTTCTGTCTCATCGCTCGTCGGCTTTTGCGGAAAATAAATTACACATTATAAAATACGTGGGCTGGGGAGAAATTTCTGCCCCGCTTTTTTATTGAGGATAAACACTCCTTGCATTCAAACTCTTATTGTGGCCGAAGTTACGCCTCTAGTTGAAAATGTAATAGCTAGCCATGATTGTCGTGATGAATATTTTGATCATATTATCAATTGTTATGAGAATTGGGTCGATGAGGAGAACGACATTGTTAGTAGTGCACATTGGAACGCGGAAAACAAATTTGACACCATTGTTGAATAAACCAATTCTCCACGTTGAAATCGGGTACATAAACACTCCTCGCATTCAAACTCTAATTGTTATTATCAATTGGAAGGACATGTTTTGTTATTCCCGATGATACTCTCTGTAATAAGGTGCAAGGTCTGCTGAACATATGCAACAACCTACGAGATTCCTGATATATGTCATTGGAAATGTTTACCTTTTCGAAATGTTAAATTTGATTATTCGTGCAAGGCTCCGTGATCATTTCCATTCATGCGGTTCCATTAACAAAGTGACCATTCCCGATAGACAAGTACTCTCAACCGAGAGGTTTTGCGTTTGTGGAATTCGAAGAAGTTGAGGCCGTGCAGAATGCAATTCGGCTGGATGGGTCTGAGTTTCATGGGCGTAAACTTAAGGTCTTACTTCTTTCGGAATTGCCACCTTGTTAATTGAACCGCAAGAATGGAAAAGATAACGGAGCTCAACAACCTTGCACGTATAATCCACCTGTAAATTTAGCAGAAAATTCGAAAAGGTAAACATTTCCAATGACATGAGGAGTCTCGTAGGTTGTTGCATATGCTCAGCAGACCTTGCACCTGTGTATTGAATCCTTAGTTTCATGTCTCAGCTGCATCTGTGGCTGTCTGAGATTCTGATTTTCCAAAATTTATGTGCAGTAGGGTTCCTTCTCCTAGAATTGATCCCCGCCCGCTGTCGCGCTGTAGTCCTCGTTGATCATGCTAATGAGCTTCTTCTGACTTATTTCATCTTCTATCCTTGTTTTTGAATTTGTTGTGTCTCAGATATATGATTTATCAATCTATGACACAATGCTGTACTTGAGATTTGCGGTCACTCTTTTTAACATTTTTTCTGCTGCATTAATGGACAAGATGCATTTGTTGATAAATAAATAAGTACGTAACTGTAATAAAATAGACAGCGATATATGTGCAGTCGCATACGGAGAAAGAAAACATACTTAAAATAATTCTCGCCACAGAGTTTGAAGGTCGATGGCACATTCTCTAACCAACTAGTCACTGGTGTAGCTTGGATTTTATTTTTTTTCCTTTTTAATAGTGAATGGATTAGATTTTTAATTAAACTAACATTAATTCAAAATTATTGTCAGCAACTCAGCATAACAATTCCGGATAATATTCCACCTAACGTTTTTGAACAACTTGGTCATACTAACTACAATGAATCAACATCCACACTAAGAATTGTGGGATCGTTGATCAATTATAAATCACGTTATATATGGATCGTGGATGGTGTTTTTTATAAAAAAAATTTATTATAGATTTACAAAAAAAAAAAAAATAGATTGACGGACCAAATGAGACGGTTTTTATGACGTTGTTTATATAATAGAATATTATTATTATTATTCGTTATATACCTGCATTGCATGTGAGCACAAAATCTTGCAAACTAACCAGTTATTGCACGTACAATAACGATATGTGAAATTGACATGGTGAACTCGAGGAAGCTCCTTCTCTCTGAAAGAAAGTGTAAGGAAGAGGCCCGACATGATCTCACTTCCACATATGTGGGAAGTACATTTTTATTATATGGAAGTACAAATAAAGGGGACGAGCGAATTTATTGCCTTCTGCCATGCCATGTGTTTATAAAACATGACCCTTGCTTTCCGCCATCTGGTTTTCAATGGGCCCCCAATTATATGTGTTTGTTACAAAATCTAGCCGCCTTCTCCAATTTCCTCATTGAAACCCTGGTTAGGATATTCTATCTGTCAGAAAACCTATCATCATTCCTTGTTTTCGTCGTCATTTCTTTCTTGGTTTTGGATGTCCTTTCTTGGTTGGCTAGAATGAGGCGTCCTCTTCATTCGTTTTCATCACGCAACAGTATGTTCGGTTTATTTTTTTCATCCATTTTAAATTTTTTCTGTGTTCACCTCAAAATTTTTGTTTGCCCTTCCCTCTCATGCTTAAGGTTTCTAGAATCCCGTTTCTAATCGACGCGAATTTGGTTCTTTTATTGTTTGCCAAATTTGGTTTTCTAGGAAAATTTTTGCCAAAATTTTATTAATTTTATGAGGAGAGCCAATTCACTTGATCCGCGGTTAATGTAGTCTTGTGAGTACAGTAATTGCCCTTCTTATGGTTAGCTATTTTTGTTATTGCTTGTTAAGGATCTATTGTTGTTGAGACGCGAATTCTCCAGGAAGCTGTCCGTTTCGCTATCATTTCCAGATATTTATTATTACAGAAATTGATATTGCACTCATTTGCCCATACAAATTACATGACGACTGTTCTGCCAATAGGCTAATTAACTTGTGATTGACAACATTATCTTATCTAGATCCGCATGAGATATATTTGCTGTAACTCTAGCTGAAAGAATGGAGAAATATTATAGATCAATTTACGTTGGCAACTTGAGTTTCTTGGGCCTGTTGACAAAGAAACTTGTTAGGTCCGTTCTTACTCGATCTAGGAAGATTTAACACTAAACATGATTGAATTATCTTGAGGAATTAAGCAATTAGGGTTTGAAGGTAATGCCCATGAAACCTTGAGTGTTCTTCAAGCTAAGCTCCTTTTCATTTCAATAGTAAGTGTGTAGATTAGCTTGGAATCTATGAAAGTGTATGACCTATACGAGCTATTTATACCATTCTTGTGGTATATTTATAAATAGGCCCATAGACTATATATATTTACCCACTTAGCCCAATACAAAGACAGCTTACAAATAGAACACAACTAAAATGTCTTCTACAATCTCCCTCTTTGTGTTTTTCATGGATAAGCTCTGCTATCTTCGTCGGGCAAAGGACTTTCTGAAGCCGAGAGCTATTTCATAGCCTCTAATAGCATTTCGCAAGTTGAGCTTTGCTTGAATAAGATTTGCTACTTTCCCGGTCAGAATCCTTGTATCGTTTATTATTTCAGCCACGTCATCATTTTCGGCTTGTCCTGCATCAGCTATCTCGTCCAGAACCGTCTTTATCTTTCCAAGGATGATCTTGAGAGTTCTATCGGAAAATTTTTCAATTTCAGATAGGAACATCACCATTTTTTAGCCTTCAAAGTTCAGGTATACGAGGCATAGTTCTGGATCTTCGAAGATGTAGCTCTTAGGATAAGATTGAAGATCCAGATCTGTGCCTACAATGTTGGGTCTGACGAGATTGACCTTCCTTGTATTGCTTTCCAAGGCAATCTGAAGGTCTTGAGCAGTGTAGAACTTGATCTGCCGCAACATATATCTCTTGATGGTCTCGAATCCTAGTCGATATTTGAACTCTTTCAGGGTGAACTTTCTATATACCCCGAACATCTGAAGTACATCTCTGGGTTCGATGTTGGCTAGATCTGCTTCTGACAGCCTTTAAATGGTGCAGTCTCGACGAGCGACCGTGTAGATATGATAGTTGGTCTTCCCGACATTATAGTGCTCGACTTCAATAATGTCGGCGATCGAGTCTTTTGATCGCAAAACTCTCCTATTTGTACTTCCAGGCAGACTCCAGGCACCTGTGAAGATAATCTTGCGGCACAAAGGGTAACCCAGCAGAGCCACTAAGGTGTTCTGCTGTCACAACATCAGAAAATGTGTCTGATGTGTGGCCGACTGTCACCGAAGTGATAGCAGGACTTGTAAAGACGGGGCCACAAAGGCTTTCCGTTGACATTCACCGTGAGACAAGCTCAGTCAAATGGCCCGATGGCATGGTTGTTGGTATGTTGGTCGTGTCGGAGCTTCCTTCCAATCCTCGCGTCACATCAACAATGGATGTGGCTATGGAAGTTCTGACTTGATCACGAAGACCAAGTGAAGAAGGCGTAAATAGTGTATGTGTCCTAGAAAAATAAAAAAATGTGGGGAGTGGAGACACTAGACTCGATGTGCTTTGGGGAAATTGGTGGTGGATGGGGGCTGCATTCTACCTATTTCAATATCTGCTGCTTCAGATTAAAGCAGAGATAGCGTTCGTGGTTCCCCGTGCGTTTGTAAGACGATCGTCTGTTGGGAGACGACTGAATGGACTGGTTCGGGTTGTGCTTGCGCCGTTGCCCCAGATGCGGCGACTTCTACCCAGAGGTTTCAGCCTCTAAACCTACGGGGGTTGGGGACGGAATGATTTGTGAGGATGTGGTAGTGACCACAGCCGTTGGTGTTCGTGTCACCAACTCTTCAGATTGGGTGTGGTATGAAGAGGTTGATGAGGCACGAGTGGCTGGGACTATGGTACGCTCAGGACCCTCACTCACTCTTTGGCTCGACCCGGGGTTGGTTTTTGGTGGGTTGTCCAGAAACGTGGGGAGTGGCCGATTGTATGCTGCGTAGTACACCATGATGGATTCCCTGGTGGCCAGCTGTAAGAGCTCGTCAAGGATCGGCATTGGACGGCTCATCCATTTTGGTTCAGTCTAGGCCTTTTGAAGAAACTTCAATTTTGGCGAGATGTAATCTTCGTTGCTTGATCGGGTTCAAATCACCGGGTTGACCGCCATGAAGTGTTTAATGAGGAGAGGGTACCATCAAAGTTATGGAACACATTTGGTCCTCTTTGCCTGGCCCCGTGTCTGCACTTGTTCTTCCAAATCGCTCCATTGTAACTATAGTGTTTGGAGAAGATGATGTCATGGAAGATCCGTAGTATCGCCAAGTTCCCTTTATCAAAACCGATGTGTTTGGAAGATAGGCATTTGTTGACGAGCCCGAAGAGGGTCTTCTAGGGGTGCGGGATCTTTCCCTATTGGAGTGAGGAGAGACTGGAAAGTGGAGGATCATGCCTCATCAACAGCACGTCCTTGAGAAGTTCTTGCTCGGTGGGCACGGTGTCGTACTCGTCATAGATGGGAAGTTGTAGTACGTGTTGGAGAAGATCGGTCGTGATCACCACCGGACCCTTGTCAATAGTAGCCTCGAGCAATTGTCTCGAGCAATACTTTGCTTCATGGTGCCCCAAAACCGTTGTAGGTACACCATTGGCACGGGATTTGTCATTGTGAACGCCGGCCAGAGGGGATGACTTCGGAGAATTGAGATCATTTTTGGGTCGGGAGACTTGAATGTCTCGGGATTGAGTTGAAAATTGTTGTTCCGTACGTCCACCCATCTGTGTGTAGGATAGATTTGATCTGCGGAAGTCATATTAGTTCTGTAGGGAAAAAAATTAAGATTTTAGACTTAAAGAATATTATGAGACATAGTTGTAAAGTACTTGCGAGAACAATTAGTGCAATTGAGTAATCGTTAGTTATCAATAATATTCTAAGGTTTGTTCTTTATATAGCGCGTTCGAAAAATGTCTTAGTGTAGCATTCGCAAAATAGACTAAGACTTTGATATTTCGTATTGGTACATTCGATAGAGTTGTACAAAAATATTTAAGTCTTATAATAGTAAGCGTAAAATTATATTTGAAAATTTTCTAAGTATTTTCGTTCGAAAACAGTTGAAGTGAGTTGTAGCGTTCGAAAAGAGTTATGTGAAGTATAAGTTTTTATGATTTTAAAAAATTTCTAAGTGTTTGCGTGCGAAAACTTATCTATTTGTCGTATCACTGTAGCGTTCGAAAATTCTTAACAAGTATTTTTCATATCATAAAGTAGCTTTTTATCATTCGAAAAACTTTTTGAAGACTTTGTCGTATCGTATAGATGTACTTTTTCGTTCGAAAACTTATTTATAAGCTTTTTCGTAAGAAATACTCTTTCGTTCGAAAAAAAATCAAAACTTTTTCGTTTCATATAGAAGTACTGTAAATATTTTTTGTTGAAAATGATATCGTACGAGAGGAAAAATTAATTTCGTATCATAAGTATTTTTCGTACGTAATACCTTTTTCTTATAACAAATTTTTCGTACGAGGAGAATTAATTTTTGAACATACGATGTTTTCGTATCAAAATTTTGTTTCGTAGTAGGCAGATTTTTCGTACTACAAAAAAGTAATGAACAAAAATTTTCGTATTTGAAACTTTTTGTATCTTTAGTCACTGAATTTTTCGTACGCAAAATCAGAGTGTACAAAAAAAAAAAATTAGAATCTGAGTTTTTCGTATCGGAAAAAAACTCATACGAAAAATAAGATTTTTGCGACTGCTACAGTATACGAAAAGCTAATAGTCAACACGAAAACTTTGGTCAATGCAAAAAAAAAAACTTGATACGAAAAACTATTTTATTAACGGTGCGAAATCGTGAAAATGTCGAATGTGAAAAATGGCATATTGCTTCGAATTAATAATTTGATCACTGAGAATCGATCGAAATATGCTGGGTAATCATGTGTAAACACTCGATTAACATAATTAAGAGCAAAACATATAGCAATTTTCGAGTTTCTTGCTAGAAAAATATGAAGATCGAAAAAATTCAAACCTCAATATTATCGATCTCACAGATTTGGCACAATTGATTGAATTCAACTAACAATTAGCATGCGATAATGATTTGCAAACACTTATGACCAAGCATCCAGCACGAAATTTAGAGCACAATCAAGAGATTGCTCGATGCGAAAAACTCATGAGGTGCGAATAATATTTTGCACGCAAATAAAAAACAATTTCACCTCAATTTTGATCCAAAAATCAAGCAGAATCAAGCTCATTAGGGTTGAATTACCTTGAGGAATTAAGCAATTAGGGTTGGAAGGTAATGCACATGAAACCTTGAGTGTTCTTCAAGCTAAGCTCCTTGAGTGTGTACATTAGCTTGAAATCTATGAAAGTGTATGACCTATATATACAAGCTACTCTAGCTATTTATATTATTCTTGTGGTATATTTACAAATAGGTCCCTAGACTATATATATTTACACACTTGGCCCAATACAAAGATAGTTTACAAATAGAACACAACTAAAATGTCTTCTACAAAACTCATGTTGCCGACATAAATTGATCGGGAATCCTTCTTCATTCTTTCATCTAGATTTTCACCAGCTAAATACGATCTCATCAATCACAAGTTAATTAGCATGTAAAGGATGAAAGATGAATAGACTTACAACCAAGTTTGAGCAAAAGATGAAAGACACGTCGATGGCACATATAAAGAAAGAAAACATACTTGCAAATAATTCTTGATGCGGATCTTAAATATCGATGGCACAATTTTCTCCATAGAAGAGCTTAAATCTCGATGGCACAATCTGTGACCAATTAAATATTGCGACATGGATGGCATGGGTTTGTTTTGACATTCACTTTTAGGAAAAACACATTAACCATGAAAAACTAAACATACTGTAAATGGGCTTGGCAAAAGTGGGGATTTTCCTTTAACCGCTGGGCGGATACAGCGGAAATTTCTACCCGTTAGCAGGAACACTCTTTGTTCTCTTCGATCCGTTAAATTACTAAAATATTCGTACTAAATGTTCATAGGTTTGTTCTTTCTCTTTCTCTTTTCTCACTGCAGGGCCATAGTATTTCTTCATTTCTATTGTTCGCGCTCACATTCGGAAGTGCCACAACAATATCTATCTCATTGTTTGTTGGCTTTGCAGGAAACATATTATACATTAAAAAAGAACAATTATCCTTCTCCCAACCCCATTTCTCCAAGCCTAATAGTAAGAAACAAGCAACTCAACCTAAAATGTACTCGCTCTATCCAATCAATTAGGGCTCGTTTGGTTCGTCGGTTTATATTTAGGAGGGTTTAAATTAGTAAGGTTTATATAAAACTAATTAGTGGGTATAAAATAAAATGTGTGTTTGGTTAACGTGTGTAAATAAACACATCTGAGAGGTGTGTTTATTTAAACCCTTATACAAGGGTTTAAACTTGGTATATGTAAACTCATACTTTATATAAACCTATGAACCAAACACCTCAATATGATATAAACTAACTTTTAAAGTGTCTAAATCCCCATACTTTTAATGTGGTTACGTGGTAGAATCGAATGAATAGCGATGATAAAGTGAAAAATTCTGAGGATCGAAGGGTAGAAGAATCCTGGAGAAATTTTTCTAGCAAAACAAAACGAGAACTTAAGGAAATTTTTATCTTTAGCATTGAAAATCTCATTATGCTTAGTTATAACAATTATGTCGAGAGACTTACATAATTAGTGTTATTTTTTTAGATAACATTATACAACTATTACAAAACTAATTAACTTTTTTATTTTAATTACTATTATTTTCAATTTTCCCCACAAATCTTTTAAAAATTGCTTTTTTCACCATTATTATTATCTCGAATTATCAACATAATTATTAATAATTATATTTTTAACCACAAAGAACAAAAAAAAAAATTGGGAACAAAAAAATGGCAATTTTCGCGGGATATAATTATATCGATGAACAAAAAAAGTTGAAATATCGATGAACAAAGAAAATCTTCTTAAATATAAATAATTATGTTGATAATTCGAGATAATAATGTTGAAAAAAAAAAGCAATTTTTAAAAAATTTGTGGGGAAAATTAAAAATAATAATAATAAAAATAAAAAAGTTAGTTGTATAATGTTATCTATTTTTGTAATAGTGTTATTAAAAATAACACTAATTATGTAATTATGTCATCCTATATACCGCTCCTACCGATCCTAACCAGCAAAGCCCTTATTGGTGCCCTGCGGGCGCTTGAGGTGTAGTAAGGTGAGATGGTGCATTTGTAGTAAGTTCTGATTATTATTGGGCTTAGCATTAATTTTAAAATTTGTATTAGAAATCGATGGCTTCATCCTAAAACCAATTGGTAATAGGTGAAGGAGCCTATTGAATTACCCGATGTGAGATAGAATAGAAACTGGCCTAACTGGCCTAACACGTGGACATATGAATTCGGTGACGGTGAGCTAGATCGAACCCACTCTGATACCATATTGAGCTTCATCTTAAAACCAATTGGTAATAGGTGAATGAGCCTCTTGAATATATTAGGTGAATCGGGTGAGGAGAATTATCCGATATAGGATATGATAGAATTCTCAACAATTTGTTCATATATTTGACTAAATTATTGAGCTCAACGTAATTTTAATTAATTAAAGAGTCCAAAATATTTGCAATAATATCATGATGTAGGATTTCGAAGTCAATGTTGCATGATGAATTTTACAAAGATATACTTATCGCCCATGACTGTTTCACGATAATGCAATGCAACTAAAACAGTCAATTCCGCTTGGGCGCCTACGACCGCGACGAGGAACCATGACTTCTATTGTTTATGATTAAGGTAAATCTATCGAATCTATGCTCGAGTTCTTCGTTTTCAATAAATAGTTATCTTTATCTAGGGACTTGAATGTAATATATGTATAGTTAGGGACTTACATGTAAATATACCAAAGATGTGCTTTGGTATATATAGGTAGAGTGTGTGTGATTAACACACAACTTGAGGTGTGGTTTCTCTCACTAGATTATCTGTCTCATCATTAGTTTAATTGTAGAGAGAGAAAGTGTTTAATTGTAGAGAGAAGTTGGTGATTAATGAAGATTTGATTGATATTTCCAAGTGAACAAAGAAGAAAGGATTTACAATGGATGAAAAAAGAAAGCAAGCATACTGCTGCGTGGCGAAAATGAACGAAGAGGACACCTTATTGTAGTTAACACAAGAATGCAACCAGCAAAGAAAATCCAAAACAAACAAAGAAAATGAGGAAGACTGCTAGGTTTTTCGATAGAGAGAAAATCAAAACCAGGTTTTCAACGAGGAAATTGAGGAATAGGTTTTCCAACGAAGATAAAAAGGAGCCCAGTGAAAATCCTATAGTGGAAAGCAAAATCGTGTTTTAAATACATGTGGCAGAAGGCAATAAATTTTGTCTGTGGCTTTTATTTGTATTTCCCCAAAACACAAATGCACTCCTCACACTGTGGAAGTGAGATCGATCATGTTGGGCCCTTTCTAAGTCCCATCCCATGCAACTCCGATCCAAATAGCGTTGTGCACGGCTTCGACTTCCGCAAACACGACAAATGCAAAACCTGCTTGTCGAACACACTCATCTATCAGAATGCATGGTCACCTTATTAATGCTGCCACAAGACCAAAAACTTGTCGTTGACATTTACAGCTTTGCACGAATAATCCACCTGTAAATTTAGCAGAAAATTCGAAAAAGGTAAACATTTCCAATGACATGAGGAGTCTCGTAGGTTGTTGCATATGTTCAGCAAACCTTGCACCTTATTACAGAGAGCAATCATGGAGAATAACAACAAGAAGATTTTGATTTTGACAGTGCATAATATTCTCAGTCTTTTCAGGACACTCTACAAAACCACACTTCATAGCAACAAGAAGATGTCCAAGAAACTCACAGTGTATTGAATCCTTAGTTTCATCTCTCAGCTGCGTCTATGGCTGTCTGAGATTCTGATTTTCAAAAATTTATGTGCAGCAGGGTTCCTTCTCCTAGAATTGATCCCCGCCCGCTGTCGCGCTGTAGTCCTCTCGCAGCCCTCGTTGATCATCATTTTGAGCCCTTTCTGACATATTTCATCATTTTCTGAATTTGTTGTGGCTGAGATATATGATTTATCCATCGAGACAATGCTGTGTTTGAGATTTGTGATCACTCTTTTTAACATTTTTTCTGTTGCAATAATGGACAAGACGCATTCGTTGATAAATTAATAAGTATATAACTGTAAGAAAATAGACAGCGATAAATATGCAGTCGCATATGGAGAAAGAAAACATACTTAAAATAATTCTCGCCACAGACCTTAAAGGTCGATGACACAATTTCTAACTAGCCACTGGTGAAGCGGTAATATTGGGTTTTTTTTAAACACTAAATGTACTATAGATTTTTTATTAAACTAATATTAAACGTATGTTAACTCAAAATTATTATCAGCATAACACATTTGGATCATATTCCACCTAACCTTTTTTAAGAACTTGGTCATAATACAACACCCACTAAGAATCCTCGGATCTTTGAGCGATTATCAATCACACAAAATATGGATAGTGGGTGGTTTTTTTATTATAATTTTATTATTTATTTACAAAAAATGAGAGTGTTAGATCAAATCAGATGATTTTTACGTTGTTTATATAATAGAATAATTATTGAGACATGCCGTGGGTTTGTTTTGACATTCACGTTTAGGCAACACACATTGACTGTGAAGAAATGAACATATCATAAATAGGCTTTGACAATGGTGGGGATTTTCTTTTACCCGCTGAGGGGAAATTTTCTATCCGTTAGCGGGAACGCTCTATGTTTCCTTGGGATTCTAATCATTAAATTATTAAACTATTCTTTGTTGGTAGCCATTCTATCCTAGCAATCTAACTGGGGGACGATTTAACCACGAATATGATGGGAAGAAGTGATTTTTGTGGGGTGTTGTGTGTTCTTGAGAAGTTGGGGGCTCTCTCTCTCTCTTGATAGAATTTCACACAGTGCACCCTTTATTATGTGTTAGGGTTTTAGTATTTATACCACAAGTTGGTATATAATACTTGGGCCCCCTAACAAAGCCCAATTATACTAAGCCTCTTATAAAGAGAATCTTTATAAATACACAACAAAGATAATTATAATTAATTGAACACAATATAATATTCCTAACAATCTCCCCCTTTGTGTTCAATCTTCAATTCAGCATGGATTATCTTTGTGGGGCTTAGTGCATTTGCTTGAGTCCTAAAGGAATTTCCTTCTTGTCTTGTCTTTTGACCTCTTCTTTTGGAGATCTTCAAGCTCACCGTGTCTTGATCTTTGCTTCTCGGCACCAGATCTTCTTAATCTTCTTTTGAAGCTCAACTCGTAAATGTCGGAAGGTGTTTGAAGTTGCTTGCCGGATCTCTTCTTTTTGTGTTTGATCTCTCCTTTCGATGGTAGCGCAACTCCCCCTACTTTTGGTCAACCTTATGTTGGAATTGGGAAGTTCTCTTTGAAATTTGGAGAGACGCACACGAGGCGACAACTTCGATCTTTGAAGTCCGTGGTGTTCGCTTGATTCTTTGACGACGCTTGAGGATTTAGTGTTTCTGATCTATCTTGCACTTTCATCGTGGTATTCCTCCCATTTTGCTTTAGTACTGCTCCCCCTCATGAAGATCGAGTTGGGGAGATCGTCATGCTATGGGTCAAAATGAAGCATCATCTTTGGCAAGAAGATCACGTCGTCGGGACAAGGAGGATGGCATTGGTAGGCACAGTAGGAGCTCGGGCTAAACTGTCGGTGACGGGGGACTTGCCGGTGTCTCGAGATGAGCCTTCCATCGCTCGGTAGACTTTGGTTAGGATTTGGTCTTCTAACGTCTTGTCAAAGTCTTGTAGTCGTGTCTCGGGGGCAGTCGCCGTCACGAACGGGGGAAATGACGAGACGGAGCCACAAAGGCAATCCGTCGTATAAGAAACCGGGGTCACGAAGACTTTCCGTTAACATCTTGAGTCCCAGCAATCTCCCCCTACAAGGGCTATCTCCCCTTCTTGCGGAGGCTTTGAATGCTCTTCGGCTAGGACTCTCTTGACTTGACGCTATATTCTGTAGACCGGATGTAGATAGTGATCCACGCCTTGAAATTCGACTTTGATGATGTCGCGGATCTTGGACTTTGTTCGTATCTTATCCCGTCTTACTCCGTAGTTTAAAGGCGTCAAGTCTCCTCTAATCTTCTTCTTCTCGGCGCCGGATTCGTCTTATTCGAAGGAAGTTGTCTGGTTCGACCTCGAGGAAGCTTGTCTGGCTCCGGAAGAAGGTACGCGTGGGGTGTTGTAAAATGTGCCGAGGCTCTTTGGAATGTTCCATTCAAGTGTAGGGGAGCCCGGCTTCAGAGTGGTAAGCTCGGCGGAAGTTGATGGGTGGCCCGACCTGTTTGTTTATGTGTGTCCCCTTCTCCCCCTCATGGCGATTCGTGTTAACGAGATCGGCATGTTTGTATAGAAAGATTAGAAGGACACAAACGACAGGTCGGTGATGGTAATAACCAGACGGAGCCACTATGGCAATCCGTCGACACGACTTCAGAGACAAACTCCGAGACGCGGCCTGTGAGGACAGGGCTTGAAGAACCGGGGCCACATAGACACCCCGTTTACATCGTTCTAGAGACTAGCTCTAGGCGATGGCCTGATTCCGTTGTTGTATTGATGTTGCAACGGCAGGACTTCCTTCCAATCATGGAATCACATCTACAGGAGATGTGTCTATGGAAGTTCTAGCTTGATCACAAAGATCAGGTGTTAGAAAAGTGTATGTGTCCTAGAAAATATAAAAATATATGGGACGTGAGGACACACTAAACTCGAGTGCTGAAAGAAGTGTGGTGGTGGGGCTGAGTACCACATAATTCAATATCTCCCGCTTCCGAGTGAAGCGGTGAGAGTAGACGTGGTTCCCCGTGATTTCTGAAACACCTGTCTTTTGTGAGACAGACGAGTGGATAAGGCTCGGTTGTGCATGCGCCATTGGACCAAATGAGGCGACTTCTACTCGGGAGCTGATAAAAATCAGCACCTGCACCTATGTGGGATGGTCCGAATGTTGTGTGAGGTAAGGGATTTGTGTATCATCGGCTTTGTGGTCTTGTCAAGAATTGCCAAATAGGGGCGGCTTTTATGCGCATGAGTCGTCACTAACACTCGGGTGCGTTCCGGGGTTAGGTTCAATTTGGTCTGACTGAACCATAGGAACTAGGATTCCTTTTCCTTTTGAGGATTCTTGAACTCTTGAACGTTGAGTTTTTTGTTAAAGTCTGTCTTGGGAGGTGGAATAGCTTGATGATGAGAGGATTTTTCCTTCAATTTTTTTTTTTTTTTTGCTGTTTGTTTTTTGTAGATACATATATATATATATATTTATTGTAATAATAATAGAATAATATACTATTTATTATATTATATTATAATATATTATATTATACTATATAGCTATATAACTATATATATATATTTTTATTTTTATTTTTTTGTTCCTCCCCCTCAAATCGTGCACCACCGTAAGAGTTTTTCTCCCCTTTAAAATATACTCCCCTCGAAAATATGGAATGATACTCCCCCTTAATGCATGCACGCCTAAAATGTAGATTTTCTCCCAAAAAAAATGAGCGTGATGAAAATAACGTCTTTTTCTTTTCAGTTCAGATGCATACTTAAAGAATTAATTTTCTTTAAACTAAGCATATTAAAATGTACGTTTTCTACCTTTGACACTTCTACAGAAAATAGGTAATTTTTGCGATTCAGCTTATATGCATACTTGAAAGTTTAAGCTCGAAAATTTTAAAATTGTATGCATAATGAAAATGTACCTATAAAATAGGGTATTTCGCATTTCGGCTCATGTATGCATGCATGCATGCAAAAAATTTGAAAGTGAAAGTCCTTTTGAAGCATGCATAGCTATATTGTACCCTATTGTTTTCAATGTAGGTATAGTCTTTTCAGCTCAATATGCATGCCAAAATTTACTATGGAATGCATATATAGAATTTACCTACGGTGTAGTTGCTCACGCTGCATACCAGTCATGGTTGTGGAGCAACTCCCGGAATACAAACCATGCTGGGATGTGTGGTTGCCCTCGTCTCGTACCGATCATGAGTATGGAGCAGCCATCTTCTAACTACTACTCATGATCGGGGCTTTGTGGTTGCTCTCGTCTCATACCAATCACGCGTGTGGAGCAACCATCGACGAATTACCACACGTGATTGGGCTCCTGCAAAACTTTATCGGGACTTTGGTACCCATTGTTGTATGGGTCCTCCCTTATTAGCAGAAAAGAAGTTAAGCATATAAGGTTTCAAATCAGATTTTAGTCCTAAATCATTCATTAACGTACTTTTAGGTACCCGACTATATTTGGGATTACCTAACTTAATCGTTGACTTAGGGACCCATTTAGGAACAATTTGACACGGAAAGGACCTTTCAGCGCATGTGAATGTGTGTTTTGGAGAAGATTTAAATATTTTCTCCGAATCCAGTCGCATGAGATGTTTCTCAGACTTAACATCGACTGGATATTTCAGGTAGGGATAAGAACATAGAGAATTATAAGCATCGTTAGTACATGAGATGTTCTTCCTACTTGGAGAATTCACACGATTCACATCATAATGATGGGGAATAAGCGTGGAAGTTCGCTTGCTTAAGCTTGAAACTTCTTCTTTGCACGCTTTCCTACTAAGAGGAATAGGAGAGGAAAAATCTTGATCATTTTCGACCTTAATTTTTAAAGACAATGTCGATTTTCCTTTCTCCTTCCTAGTCTTCTGTTCCTTGGAAGTATTAAGCTTAAGGCTTTTACTTATAATTTCTGCGCCAGCCAAAGGTGATTTAGAATTCATATTTGCTTTCGTCACCGTTGACTTAGAATTATTAGTAAAAGTCTTTTCAGTTTTAGGAACAGGAGCATCAGTTTGAATTCCATTATCCTGCTTAATAGAAGATATTTCTATGGAAAGATTATTTAGGACAGGTAAGGGCGGGGACTTTTTGAGATTTAAAATCTCCTCTGAAAGCTTTTTCTTTTCCGCTCGAAAACCTAATCTTTCGGATTCCAGAGCTGCGTTCAATTCTGCAATTTTACTAGCAACTTCTGGAATTTCCCAACTAGAGATATGTTTATTAGAATGTAAAATATTTTTCCCGAAAGACACTAAGTTAGAAGATGTATTTTTATCTGCTTGACTTCTTTTTGTAATAGCATTCTCTAAAAGTTCAATATTAGAGTAAAGCATCCGTCGTTCCTCTAAGATTATCTAATATTTTGATGAGACAAGATTTCGCTCAATTTCGTAATAACGTAATCTTTTCGTCATATCACAGACATTCTTTTCATTAATCTCTAACTTAGTTTCTAAGCTAATGAACTTTGACTTTGCGTTAGCCAAATATTCATTAGTGAAAGCTAGATCTTCTTGTTGCTTAAGCAACACAGAGTAATTATTAGCAAATTTTGCTTCTAATTCCTCAATTTTTCTAGCTTGATCATCCATAATAAAAAAAAAATTTAATTTAAAAAAAATTAAACATTTGGCTTTTGGAAATTCAGTTCCGAAAAGTTTGGTTTATCAAAAAGTATAGTGAAGTATCGAAGATAATAAGTGTCGAAAATTTTTGGTGTGTACCTAAAAATTTTAGAATGATTTCGAAAACTTCGGGAAAATTACCAAAACTTTTTCTATAATATGCCAAATACGACCTAAGTTGATTGTTGGATACGTGATCGTTGACGCGTATAGTGGATTTGCCTTAAAAAATTGACGAAAAAGTTTTCTATACCGAAAATTTTGGGCCCGGAAAATTTATTTTGAAAAATTTCGAAAAATGTTTAAAATAGACTATGCCTATGTTGGTCACCAAAACCCAGCAACCCTCGGGATTTTATATATGGATTTAGCTATTTTCTCTCCTTTGGATGGTTTTCGTTGATAGAACAGTGAGAGAGAAGAGAGAGTGGCGGCTGCCCTTTCAAGTGGATTTTTTTGTTAATTGAAGGATTATTACAAGTGGAAGCCCTAGCCCACTTTTATGCCAATATTTTGGCGTAATTACACTTTTGGTCCCTAGACAAACTAAACATCTAATATAATGAGCCTAAGTCTAAAACAACAATACAAATTTATATTTCAAGTATACAAAGACTAAAAAGACTAAAAGAACACAACTAAAAATATTCCTAACAATCTCCCCCTTTGTGTTCTTTATTTTTGTCTTTAAGTCTATGATGTGGCACGGCTCTATCTTCTTCTTCGCCTGTAGTTCTTGGGCTCCATGAAATATGACAAGTTGGAGAAGGAAGCCCTTGTTTGCAAGGTAAGCTTGTCCGACGCTGGGTTTCTTTGCCCTGCAGGTGTCGCAAAGGAACAGCATCTGTTGGACGTCGCGGCGTTGAAGATGGACGTGGTTTGCTTCAATGATCTTCGCACCAAATCAAATTGAACTCTAGGTATTTGAAACTACCTAGGTCCTTTCGTATACTCGTACTCTTGTTGAAAAGGGGCGACTTTTCTTTGAACAAGTTCTTTTGGTCTTCCGCACGTGCCGGCACACGGAGAATCCATAGGTTTCTTGTTCTGTCGCTCTACCTCAACTTTGATAGCCCCCTCATATTTAGTTGATCAAGCGTCTTCATTCTATCCGGCCTCCTCCAGATCTTTTGACACGTGTCCTCGATCCATGGTGCTGCCAAATCCAGCTGTCTGTCTATCCACGGCTTCGCCTAACACATAGATATTTTTGAGAGACTGTTTGAAGGTCTTGCGATGTTGGAAAATTATGAATTTCGCATTGGCTTCAAACTCTCTACGTTTGGTCCATGATAACTCGAGGATATAGTTGTCGATGATCTGGTGCGGATTTTGATAAGAGTGTGCACCGGAAATAATAGAAGATACACTCGGTCGTCGTTGTTCCCTTGGGGCTTGTTGTTTTTGTATGGCCTTGAACTCATATATCTATGCTTTCGCTTGTCTGGGACTGTTTTGGTGGGTTCGGGTGCTTTCCTCTACCCTTTGTTGTGCTCGATGTTCTATGTCTCTTCTCCCCCTCACGACGGTCGTTTTCACGGTCGTCGTGTCTTATTTTGAAGAGGGATGATCACCTCGGCATATATCTGATAGATTCGGTCTCCTGGGGCCGTTAAGACTGCAGATGTATTCGAGGATCAGTTGTTGACCCTCCGTTAAAGTGTCGGCAGTCTTCAACCGCATGAGGAAGCAAGTTGTAGCTCGTGAAGAGGTATGGTCGGGATTGATCAAGCGAGCTAATGTTCGGGGATGTGGGATATGTTGAGCGGGTTCCGTTTGAAATACCAGAGGTGAAATGGTGATGGTGGAGTGGTTTGGGTAGTTTGTGAATGAGAAAGATCGAGGTAGATAGGGTGGTGGAGATGGTTTGGCGTTTGCTCAGGAACGGAGGAGAGTGTTTCTTCGACTGGGTTCGTCCTGTTGTCCCGTACGGCCACCATAATATCTTCTTTGAATTTTGTGGCAACGGACTCCAGGGCTTGGTTGAAGAGCTCCTCCGTCACAAAGTGGGTATCAGCTCCGGGGCCACTAAGGCGGCGTTTGCACACGAAGTGTGGCTTGAACTTGGTTCAAGACTTCCGACCGGTCCTCGTAATCCACCCATTTGGGTAGACACTCTGGTCGTTGACGGTAAATCACACAGACTTACCGGGGGAGGTGTAAAACCGGGGCCACTTAGGCTTCCCGTTGACATCGTTCTAGAGTCATGTTCCAGAAGATGGCCTGATACCGTTGTTGTAATTGATGTTGCAACGACAGGACTTCCTTCTGATCATAGAAGCACATCAATAAAAGATGCGTCTACAAAAGTTCTGGCATGATCGCTTAGACCTGCACTGTGTGTATAAAATAATGTATGTGTCCTAGAAAAATGGAAAACATTTAGGCAATGAGGACACACTAGACGTTAAAGTGCTCAAGAAATACGTGGTATAGGGCTGTGGACCACTGAGTTCAATATCTCCCGCCTCCGAATGAAACGGTGATAGCATATGCGGTTCCCCGTGAGATATTGAAACACTTGTCTTTAGGGAGACAAATGAGTAGCTAGGAAGGGTTGTGCATGCGCCTTTGGACCTTATGAGGCGTCTTCTACCCGGGATCTGAACAAATCAGTCTTGTTCCTATATTGGTTGTGGTCCGGATAGTTTGTGGTTGAGTTGTAAAGATTTCATCGTGATGCGCTCAAATACCCTCACATACACTCGGGGTTGTTCCTCGGATAGGTGCAGTTGGGATTTACTGAACCATGGAACAAGTATGTGAACAACTCATTGTTGTCCATGCACTAATTTCCTAAGTTGACACTCCCCCTCAAAGCATGAAGTTCTGTAAGACACTCTCTTTGAAGCTTAGGCGCTATTTAGATATCACTCCCTCTAAATAGTTGCGCTATTCTTAATACCATGTCTTTACTCCCCCTAAACATATGCGCTTTTTGAGAAATTGCATATTACTACCCTTCAAATCATGCGCCTTATGATTGATGTGATACTCCCCTTTAAATGCGCCTGTTGCGCTAATGACTATCACTCCCCCTGAAATGTATGTGCTCTCTCTCTTTTGTTTTTTTTTTTTGAGTAATACGCTCTTTTAAACTTTTTGCGCTCTTTTTCCACTCCCCTAACTAAAATCAGAAAAGAGTAGGAAGACCGACTACCCTTAAATGTAAGGGCGAGTGAAAATATGTCTGACTTCCTGTGAAACGCAAGACTAAGGAATATGAAGTCTGACTCCTTAGAAATTTATGCGCTTTGTGAAATTCAAATCGGTCTTTGTTAAAATGGTATTTTTCAATTACGTGCGCAATATGCATTTTGAATTTAAAGTTTTGAAAAATGCATATTTAAAATGTACCATTGTGAAAAAAATATTTTTCAATTCCGCTCGTACGCGTATGCAATTTTAAATTTATCGGAAATATATATTTTTTTTTATACGCATAATTAGAATATACCTTTGTGTTGTGAAAACACCGAAAACTTTAAATGTTACAGTTACGAAAATATTTTAAACATGAAATATGTGTAACTGTGAGATTTGAAGTGCAAAATTTTTCCGGTATTAATTTTTTTGATAGGTGGCAAGACTCAAAATTATTTAAAAACATATAGGGAATTTTTTTTTTAAAAAAATAAATCAAAGTAATTTCGAAAACTCCCCCTGAATGAAAAGTTCGAATTTTAAGTTCAGTCTTGCTCCCCCTCAATATTTTAAACATTTTCAAAATAATGTTCCCCAACAATATTTTGATGGTAATTTTACTCCCCCTCGATTAATGTCCCCGAGTTTTAAGAAGTATTATTTTAAAACTTTTATAAATTTTCTCGAGGCACATAATCGAGGTTTCTCCCCCTATGTTAAAGCATATCTCGTAAACAAAAATTCATACCCTTCACTTGAGCTTTATTTTAAAAACTTTTATTTATTGAAAATAAAATAAAATACGCGTTACCAGACCAGTTTCTGAATTGAAATGTTCAAAAGCTTTGCAAGAGTACGCTCGGGTCCTACACCGCTTTCGTGTAGAAGTCTGCATCGTGAACGGACGGGTCCCGAACTGTTGTATCCGGGAGCCTCGCGGTTGCTCGTCATCTCATACCCACCATGCATGTGGAGCAGCCTCTGTTACCACACATGATGGGACTGCAAAACAACTAAGTTTTTGGTACCCAGTTTTGAGTGGGTCCTTTATCGTTGTTAGTAGAAATGCACATTCTAGATGAGGAGGCCAAATCAAATTTGACGTCAACCTTTACGGGAGTCTTTGATTTAGGCATCCACACTTGCCTTTGTGTATTCCTAGGAATCCACGTGTAGTTTAGTTTGGCCGAGTGTGGGGACAATGAATTTGATCTAGGAATGGTGCGTTGTAATGCAGTCTTTTCATCACTTCTTCGTGAGTGATCAAATATGTTAAACGGTGAGAAAAAGGATGAAGAATTTCAAAATTTTCAATATTTTCATCACGACTATTGCTTTCAAATAAAAGTTTTGAAAAAGAAGAGTCATGGCAATTGTCGTGTTCTTGTTTAAAAGATGTTCTCCCTGAAAAGAATTTATCACTATAAAAGTCGCAGGGAGAAGGCGTTGAAAGCTCGGAGTGTTTTTTTTTTAAAAGAGTTTTGAGGTTGTGGACTTAGAGGGCGATGCGTTCTTCTTTAAAAATGAATTCTCCCTCGTCCATTTCCTCCCGTTTTGGAGTTAAAAAACACTCTATTTAAATGGACTTTGGAGTTTTCTTTAGTTGCTGAAAGATTCTTGATCTCGGAAATCTGATCAAGAAGTTACCTATTTTTTTACATTAAAGCTCTCTTTTCAGCTGCAAAACTTTGTCGTTCAGACTCCAAAGTTATGCTGAGGTCTGCAAATTTCTAAATAACTGCCTGAATATATGGAGCGGAAGCATTTGTCTCTGCAGTTAACGAATTATTAAGCTCATTTGCTCTAACTGAGAGATTGACCTCCAATACTTAAATTTTGGAGAGTAAATTCAATCGTTCCTCCTAGAGTCAATTATATTTTGCAGACCACGCACCTCGCTCACACTCAGAGGTTTCTAGGCATTTGGTTAGATCTCTAATTTGGGCCAATTTTGAGATCCTTGCTTCAGCATTAATCGAACGTGTTATTTCACATCCCTTTTCTATGAGGTCCTGAGTAAGGACACGTTGATTGTTTTCTAGCCTAGATTTTAACTCATTGACTGTTTTATTCCTGTTCAGTTCACTGGTAGACAATTCTTTAGTAAGCTCAATAATTTGTAAATCATATTTTGCTACCTTAGATGATAAACAATCAATGATTTCGTGTGTCTCTTTTAGCTGCATCTTAAGAATTTCCTCCTTTTGATGACTACTTAGATCACACTTACTCTTTGCTTGGGATCCTTCAGGCCTTTTGCCCTTTAAAGACCTTTGCTAAGTTCATTCAAAGCAATGATACACTTAATGAGTTCATTTTCCAAGTCGGAAGAGTTTACCTCTGAGTCAGATGAAACGAAGTCCTCCACTTAACTTTCGAAGCATCCATATATTTTTTAATTTATTTTATGAGGGTTGCTAGGCTTGGATCGACGTGTTAGTTGAGTAGGTCTAAACGAATTTTGGTTCGAGCAGTTAAAAGAAAGAATCTAAGTATTGTTGCCGAGAAGTTTTATACCGAAAAGTTCTAACTTTTGCTCATAGAAAATTTTCAAAATGTAAGTTTTCGCAAAGAAGAAAATTTTTTTCGTAAAAAGATAGCTCATCGTAAAAAAATTTCGAAAAAGTGAAATGCCGAAAAGTTCCTATGGTGAATACCGAAAACTTTTTCTGTACCGAAAAGTTCAGTGTCTAACCCGAAAACTTTTGAGTTTCGAGTGTCACAGAATGCCAGAACTTTTGAAAAAAAAAATTTCGAAGATTTTTACGAAACTGAAACAGTTAAATACCGAAAACTTTTTATAATCGTTTGTGAAAACTTTTAAGAGGAGTAATACCGAAAACTTTTTATGAATTAGTTATTTTCTCAGTTTAAATAGTACTGACCCGAAAAGTTTTGTATTGGAATTTTTTTTTTTTTTTTGCGAATGAACAGTAACACCGAAAACTACTGTAGCACCGAAAACTTTATTTTTACCGAAAACTTTTGCGGATGATCAGTAGTACCGAAAACTTTTTTTTTTTTTTTTTTTTAAATATCAATGCCGAAAACCTTTGAGTGCCGAAAAGTTTTAAGTATTGAAAAGTTTTATGGTTACGATAAGTTTTCTGGGCTGGGTCGAGAACTTAATTGGGCCGAAAACTACGTGTTGACCGAAAACTACAGTAGTTTGACCGAAAACTTTTCTCAAAACTTAGACCCGAAAACTTTCCTGTGAAGACCGAAAACTTTTGCTGACCAAAATCTTTTCTCAAGGCTTTGACCCGAGAACTTTTGAGAGCCGAAAAGTTTTATGTATGAATCGAAATGTTTTTGAATACCGAAATCTTTTCCATGTGTGAGTGCCGAGAACTTTTCTCTGTGAAGACCGAAAACTTTTCCTTTCAATATAAGCTTGGTGCCGAAACGTTTTTAAATACCGAAAACCTTTCAATACCGAAAACTTTATGTACTGTAGCGCAAAAAACCTCAGTGTCGAAAACTTTGGCTGATTGCGAAAACTTTTAGAGACACTGTAGCGGCGAAACTTCTAATGCCGAGAACTTTTTCCTGCAGACTTAAAGATTTCTGGTACCGAAAACACAAGTTCTAGTACTGAAAACGTAAATCTGGGTACGAAAATTGCTTAAAAACTTCTTAAAAATGCTGGAAACAATTTCTTTTGAGTTCAAAAGATCAAAACCAGTTTAGGAACACTCAAAACTCCAGCTTAAACCCAAAAATCGAAGATAAAAATGCAGTTCAAGGTGTTCAACAATTCGAAAATGAGTTTAAAAAAAATGGCAGCAAAACCTGTAAAATTCGAACCAAAAATCCGTTTAGTTACCATACTCGTTAACACGGTGGCTCTGATACCACTTGTTGGTCACCAAAACCCAGCAACCCTCGGGATTTTATATATGGATTTAACTATTTTCTCTCCTTTGGATGGTTTTCGTTGATAGAACAGTGAGAGAGAAGAGAGAGTGGCGGCTGCCCTTTCAAGTGGGTTTTTTTGTTAATTGAAGGATTATTACAAGTGGAAGCCCTAGCCCACTTTTATGCCAATATTTTGGCATAATTAAACTTTTGGTCCCTAGACAAACTAACATCTAATATAATGAGCCTAAGTCTAAAACAACAATACAAATTTATATTTCAAGTATACAAAGACTAAAAACTAAAAGAACACAACTAAAAATATTCCTAACAGCCTATTGGACTCAGAAAATTTGTCTCTATCAAATGATGTATAAAACATTTTCCTCCAAAAGACTCTTTTTTTTTTTGCTACTTAAAGCCTTTTTATTCCGAGGGGGGGGCAGAAAATTTTTGGTGATCGAAAACGTTTAAGTGTAATTTTGTGAAGAGTGAGTGATCGAGAATTGGAAGTCACTGTTTCGATTGAGAACAGTGAATTCTCGGGTGAGGACTTTGACCAAAATTCGGGTAGGTAGAAAAAATTCGAGTACAAAGAATTTTCGGGTAGGTAGAAATTCGGGTAAGTTCCAAAATCGAGTAAGTCCCAAATTCGGGTATGTCCTAATATTCGCAGAGAAGGAAATTCGGGTAGGAGATTTCGGGTAAAATTAAAATTTTGTCCAAAAATCTTAAAATTCGGGTGTTCTCAGACAGAGATTTTCGCCGAAAAAAGGAATTTCGGGTAAAATTCGGATAGAATTTAAAAATTCGCCGAGTTTTAAAAAAATTCGGGTAAATTCGGGTAACTTAGTTCGCCGAGTTTTAAGAAATTCGGGTGAAATTCGGGTGAAAACTGTCCGAATTTCAAGGACTGTTGCACTCATCTACCCGAAAATCATCTCTGAGCAAAAAACTGACGAGTTTTCTATGCGATTTCTACCTAAAACTCACTCAAATCTACTGAAAAGTGTTGGGTAAACACTCAAAATCACTCGAAAACAACATATTTAGCTCTTGAGCTTGCAAAATCAGTAAAATAAGTCCAAAAACTCAAGATCTAAGGCCGAAAATTTCGAGCTCAAGAACACTAAAATTCCAAAATTTTCAGAAAAATCACTCAAATCCTAACGCGTTTGGCTCTGATACCACTTGTTGGTAGCCATTCTATCCTAACAATCTAACTAAGGGACGATTTAACAACGAATAGGATGGGAAGAAGTGATTTTCGTGGGGTGTTGTGTGTTCTTGAGAAGTTGGGGGCTCTCTCTCTCTCTCTTGATAGAATTTTACACAATGCACCCTTTATTATGTGTTAGGGTTGTAGTATTTATACCACAAGTTGGTATATAATACTTGGGCCCCCTAACAAAGCCCAATTATACTAAGCCTCTTATAAAGAGAATCTTTATAAATACACAACAAAGATAATTATAATTAATTGAACACAATAAAATATTCCTAACATTCTTACTAATATAGTTGTAATTCGGCCACCCCTCGATTCGTAATTAAGTGTATTTTCTTGTGTGTGTTACTAGATCCAAGAAATACAATCTTGAACTCGATCGAATAAAAAAACCAGACAAGAATTGAAAACAGACACAGAGATACAACGTGGTTCGGCCTTAAATTTTGACCTCCGTCCACGGACCAACATAGCTTCTTTATTCAAACTAAGAGAATGGTATACAAGTTTGTCATATTCTCTACAGATCTGTAGTTTATGGTTTTCTCTAATTCTTACTTGATCGAAAGTTACAAGCTCTCAAAGATGCCTACTTGAATCGCGATATTTGATATTTATAGAGGTTAGCAGAATAACCGCTTAACCACCCTGCATTATGAGCTTGTACCACGTGCTGCTCAGTCTGTACATCGCGTGCTTTAACTTATAAAATCGCTTATGCGCTTTTATAAGTATGCATCCGAGCCCTTATTCTATAGATCGCCAGATCAAACGATTGAGATTCAAACTTGCTTCTTAGCTTCATGACTTGTACCAAATGCTACAAATCTTGTACAGTGATCTTATAAAACGTAAAGACGTTTCTATAGGTAAGGCTCAATTCCATCTCAGCCGTCCCGTCATAAAACGCGCCAAGATCCAACGATCCACATTCAAACTGGGCAAAACTAAGGACTTCGAATATTTCTTGAGCTGAAATCAATTTTTGTTCAATTGTGATCATCTTCAGCTATTGCTCGATTCTCCAAGCCTTAATCATCGAAGTTTAGGCTCACAAATCTTTACAAATATCATATAGCTAAGATTTCTGCACAGGAAAGTTGCATCGAAGGACCACAAGCTCGTATATTGGTTAGCTGGTGGAATATCTGCCCTCTCTGTGGTAATGGAGAAGAAAGCCAGGCGTGGAGAGCTGAGCTGAGCTGAGCTTGCCCGATACAAAAAATACCGAGGTAATTGATTACTATGAGAAGTAATTAAGTATATCCCCTTATTGGTCTTGACCAAATCTCATCTGTTGATTATTTCTTGGAACATTTACGTCTAGGTTGCGTTGTTCTGTGCGTTTATGGGTGGGATCATGTATTACCTCGAACACAAACCTGATACTATGGCCCGTTTCTAAGGGGTTTGATTCGCCGGTTCCTTGCTAGCAGAATTAGCAATCAAGGCCCTTCATCAAGCCAAAATGCATCATAATATGCATGCTATCAATAAAGAACCTTAGATGGTTAACAACCTAGAAAACGAAACTTCGTCCGAGGAAAAATACGATCTAGTTTCAATACCTGGGCTCTGAGCATGTTTTGTTACAGTTTTTCTATGATAACTGCTCGAGCAAGAGAGGGATTATTACACTTCGATCGACTTCTGGCATTAAATTCGTTTGATTTAGATTTGAGTTCCTATGCCGATATGAATGTTGAAAAAAATGGCACCCCTCAATTCTCAACTTGATGTTCTTTCACTTGAGTGTGTTAATCGAACCAAGAACAACGATCTTGAAGTCGATCGAATGCAAAAACAGCAAAAGAAAACTGAAAACAGAGACTCAGAATTAAGTGGTTCGGCTGCGAATTTTAGCCTACTCCACGGACCAACAAAGCCTTTTCTATTCAAACGGAAAGAAGGATTTACAACTGTACCATACCCTCTACAACTTTGGTGTTTACACCTCTCGCTAAATTGCACTCTACAGAAAGTTACGAACTCAAGAACATACCTACTTCAGCACAGAAAGTCTGATATTTATAGAACAGAAATCTGCAGTCATGCATTATCAGACTTGTACCGTAAGCTGTGTAGGTTGTACATCGCACTGGTTTTACTTATAAAAGCGCTAAATGTGGCGACCCTCATTTTCTAATTAAGATTAGTGGCGGATTTCCGCAACAAAAACCGCAGAAGACCCATTTTACAAATTTTTTTTCGTAAAATAAAATATATTATAGTAAACACGGGTTACAAAGTCGTATATTTACAAATGCAGTAGCCCCAAAATGTCAAAATATCAAAATGCCCTAACGCCGCTCCACAGGTCTTCATCCATGTACAACCCTGCCCTCAAAAGTTCGTGGAGTCACCGCCATCAGCCCGCCTCAGTCACGACGTATCTCTACGTCGGACTCGGTCATACCTACAACACGTAAAACTGAGCGATTGCCCAGTAGGTGAAAATATGCATGAATGCAGCGTGCGCTCAATCATCATCCCAGATATCTCACAATAAATGTACGCTCGACTTTTACCTATCACTCCATCCTACCATATCTCAACACAGGGCCCTAGGCTAGACTCGACACCTCGCGCGCCCAATAAAAGTCACGGTAGCCCACTCTGGACGTTCACGCCAGGTCGCTCCTTCCGCGAAAATACCATAAAAGACGGTTTTGCACCTCGGGACGTTCACGCCCGAGTAGACAGATCGATCACGTCTGTCTGCCGTCAGGTGTCATGTGAGTACTAACCTTGATTCCTCTACGAACCATCAATCAAAGTAATCACGATATACCCCGCTCATCAATACATCGAAGCGTTACCGTATCAACACGGTACTCATCTCTCACACTGGTATGAAATGCATGTGTGTTATGCCAATGAAATGCCACAGTATACATTAAAATTACCTTCCCCGAAAAATATTATTTTGAAAACTTTTAATCGGGCGTTAGAATAGACTATGACAGTTGGACTCGGAATATTTTTCTCAACCAATGATGTAAAAATAATTTTCCTCCAAAAGACTTTTTTTTTTTACCCGAAAGTGTGTTTATGTTTCAAAAGTCTTTGGGCCCGAATCTCTTTTAAAAGCCCGAAAATCTTTACCCGAAAAAGCATGCACACGCCGAAAGTTCAGGGCCCGAAAATAGGGTGAATGCCCGAAAATCTTTGAAGTACCGAAAACTGTCACACCCGAACATTTATTAAAAGATCCGAAAATATTAAAGGCCCGAAAACTTATACCTACCCGAATTTATATTAATTCCTGGCTACAGTACTATGCCCGAAAACTATTCAAACGCCCTAATAACATCTATCCGAAAATACCCAAGTATTTAAAACTTGTTCTAATACCGAAAACATTCTTAACTCATTCGAATCCCATGTAAATACATATACAACACGTAACATATATAAACATAACATAGATTCAAACCAAAATCCGGGTTTTTAACGCATATAACCCCCCGAAAATTCACCTAATCGTCATGTAAATCACGTAAGATCATAAAAACACGTTATCACATAAAACACATAATATTTACGTGTTGTAGATGAAAGATTTCACCTACCTCACGTCCGAAAAATTCGATTTGTTAATGATCTCTTAAGCTGGCCGAAAATTCCTTTGTTCTTGGTGAAGTTTTCCTTCCTTTTTGTTGTGTAACTTTTTCCTTTCTTTGTTTATAAGGGTTTTCTCTTAATGAAATGTTTAGATATACATGGGAGGAACTTGAAAATCGTGATTGATAAGATGGCAAGCAGGTGACAAAGAGGTGACGAGTTTTTCCTCTTAGGCTAAGAAATGTCTTACCCGAATATTACTTAGGCTTTACCCAAAAATTTCGGGCTTCACTCACATTTTATCATCACCCAAATTTCGGCCTCTTTTTGTTTCAAGTGCTTATCAAAATTCGGGTGTTTTCTTTTATTACTCGTTTGTACTTTTCACCCGAATTTTTCGGATCCTTCATCTAAATAATATATCAAACTTGCTAATTACATTATAAACCCCGTATTAAATTTTTACGGGTATTACATCAAATGACTTTGCGATGTTAAATCTTGGCCATTGATTGTCTTACCCGCCTAATCCAACGATGCACATTCAAATCTTCAATCCTTAAATTCCAGCCCTTTGATTGCGCGCGCATGAGATCCAACGGCCCACATTTCATCTGGAGATTTATTCATGATCAAGGCTTGAATTGATTTCTTTCAAGAGCAGTGATCATTCATTCTTCTTGCTCAATCATTCCTAGCTTTGATCTTTATAGTTTAGGCTCAAAATCCTCAGCAATCTCCACCTTGAGCCAATAACTATCAATTCCTTCAAACAGCTCCACCTCGACGGTTCAAACGAACACGCTACACTCGCTCGAACTTCATAGCTGAACCAGCCATCTCACTTTCCAGTTTCAGCTTTGAAACTTCCACCTGCATCATCTTTGATTTTCTGCACTTTTCCAATCAAGGCTCCATCTTGATTCAATGCCTCTCCTCAAGCTTTGTTGGTCTACCTGCGCTTAGAAACTTCGAACCTCGAATGAAGCCTTATCAGCTCCAAGCAAGATTGAAAGTTCCCACTTGGAGCCAACTTGGCTCTTCAAGGTTCTCTTCATCATCTCAGATGAAACTCTTCCTTTCCAAGATTCACGAGCCTTCTTGCAGACCCATCTGCAACCACATGATCCAAACTTCTTGGTCTTTTTCGCGGCAAAGACCTCAGCACTTACCAGCGAAGTTTCAGCTTCACTCATGGTTCTTGCGCTACTCGAACCATCCTTGTCTTGCTCCAATTCTTCAGCCTCTTCAACTTTTGTTGGAGCATACCTTCCAAGTGACCTGAGAGTGCATCTTACAGCTCCATCCTCGTATGTCACAAGCTCAGATTCTTCCCTATCAGAGCCAGCTCCATCAGACTCAAAATCTGTTTCTGCAGAATCTGAAATTTCAGATTCAAGTACGTGTTTTGTTGCAGCTTTCTCCACCTCGAGATGAGGTTCCTGTGGGATTTCTTGCACAGTGTTCAACTCCCCAAACTTCCTAGTGTCTCTAACCTTGCTCGCCTCCACAAGACAGCCTTCGAGCACGAAGATACCGTGCCTTTTAAACCCGTTCGGGCCAGCTTTTCCTGCTTCTGAATTTCGATCTGTCCACCTGATGTTTTCGTGATGAAACCCCTTTCATCCAATGCTACGATCGATATTAGGTTCCTTCTCAACTCAGAAACATATCTAACATCTCTTAGAATACCTAAGTTCCCTGACTTTAGCCTCAAACGGGTCGATCCTACTCTAAGAACCTCACAGCTTTTTCCGTGTCCCAGCTTGACAGATTTCTCGCTTTTTTTCTTGAAATCTTGCAGCCATTCTCTATTACACGTGACATGGAATGAACACCCTGAGTCAAGGATCCATTCTTGCTTCGAATCTTCCCCAGAAACAGTCAAGATTTCAGCATATTCAACTCCATCTTCCACGAAATCTGCTGCAGCATTGGACATACCTTGGCTCGAGTTGGTTCTTGATATCTTGGGGAAGTTTCTTCAAATGTGGCCCTCACCTTGGCAGTGCCAGCACTTCACAGGACTTCTAGGCTCAGAATTCTTCTTTCCTTTCCCTTTCTTGGACCAAGAACTGTCCTTTTCTGCGCATAAAAGAGCTCCGCAGCAACCCTCTTTTCTTGATTCTGTTTTGAGCTCAGCTGCTTCGATATAAGAGCTGACAAGACATCCTCAAGCTTCAACATTTTCCTTCCATATAGCAGGGCCTCTTTGAAGTGATCATAGCTAGGTGACAGAGCACATAGCAACGACAATGCTTGGTCCTCGTCCTTCAATTCATCGCTTACATTCTCTAAGTCCAAGATCATATTTGAGAAACTATCAATATGCTCTTCCAACGATTGATCTTCATGCATTTGATATTGATAAAGGGCTTGCTTCAGGTAAAGTCTCTAGGCAAGGGACTTGGTCATGTAGAGAGCGTCTAACTTCTTCCATAACTCCTCTGCCGTGTCTTCTTTAGCCACCTTACGCAGCACTTGGTCTGATAAGCATAGAATCAAAGTTCAATATGCCCTTTCTCTCATCTTCTTCTTTGCCGCAGCTGTCATGTCCTTTGGTTCCATCTCATCCTCAGGCTTGAGAGCCTCCTCAAGACCCTTCTCGGTGAGCAGGGCCTTCATCTTCTTCTTCCACAGGCCAAAATCTCCTTTCCCGTTGAAGACTTCCATTTCGAACCGAGTTGCCGCCATCTTCTTGTCACGCGTCGTTCCACGCTCACCGCACCAATTGTTGTAAAAACGGTACCCCTCGATTCGCAACTTGATGTTCTTTCACTTGAGTGTGTTGATCGAACCAAGAACAACGATCTTGAAGTCGATCGAATGCAAAAACAGCAAAATAAAACTGAAAACAGAGACTCAGAATTACGTGGTTCGGCTGTGACTTTCAGCCTACTCTACGGACCAACAAAGCCTTTTCTATTCAAACGGAAAGAAGAATTTACAACTTTTCCATACCCTCTACAACTTTTGTGTTTACACCTCTCACTAAATCGCACTCTACAGAAAGTTACTAACTCAAGAACATACCTACTTCAACACAGAAAGTCTGATATTTATAGAACAGAAATCTGCAGTCATGCATTATCAGACTTGTACCGTGAGCTGTGTAGGTTGTACGTCGCGCTGGTTTTACTTATAAAAGCGCTAAACGACTTTGCGATGTTAAATCTTGGCCATTGATTGCCTTACCCGCCAAATCAACCGATGCACATTCAAATCTTCGATCTTTACATTCCAGCACTTTGATTGCGCGCGCATTAGATCCAACGGCCCACATTTCATCTGGAGATTTCATCTGGAGCTTTATTCATGATCAAGGCTTGAATTGATTTCTTTCAAGAGCAGTGATCATTCATGCTTCTTGCTCAATCATTCCTAGCTTTCATCTTTGTAGTTTAGGCTCACAATCCTCAAAGAGAATTTGGGGAGGGAACTGGCAACAACAGGTTGGTTTTGCCCACCCTTTGATTACACTTTTTCTTTTTCTTTTTTTTTGAAAGGAAAAATGAAATTTTATTAATGCAAATCCGAAAATAACAAAACCTCCATGGCCTTGGTCGGGGCTGATCTTCCCTCGCCAGTCGCCACCAAAACCGAGGGTCTTAGCTAAATAATGAGCAACGGCATTACAATGCGCTAAATTCACCGTTGTGGGTAGCAGATTTCTATACAAACGCCAGGTAGAAAAAATTTCACGCAAGGGATAACGTTTGCCCGCAAAATAAAATTCCACGACGGCGGCCTAGAAGCAGACGCATGACTCGGTGGCCGGTCTAATGTCCATGCCACCTAGTAGGCTGATTTAATTGTAAAATTTCTCCGTCTTGCTTCTGACAGGGTCTTTTTGGACCAGCCCTTGAGTCTTCTCCAAATCTTAGGCCTAATGACTTCGGCGTACCACGGATGGCAAACCTAAATACATATCATGAGATGTGTCGACTGAGATGCCAAGAACTGCGCGGCATACCCGACGAGTATCATCATCGACATTCGGTGAGAAGGATGCCGAGGATTTTTCCAACTTCACCGACTGTCCGGACGTCATTCTAAAAGTTTCCAAAATGTCTTTAACCATCAAAGCATCGTCCATCCAACGGGACATGCTGTCCGACCAGATATCAATGTAAGGAAAACTTTCGACGCAAAGCACTCATTAGACTTCGACCCTTTTTCAGATAACAGTTGTTGGGAAATAAAAGTATTTTTTAGTTCATACATAGAAGCCCACCATATAATTGTAGGTATTCATTCTAAAATTAACCGACATTAGACAGAACTAGTCACGAACATTATGATTAATCGATGTGTAACTCTGTTTGAGACGATTGAGTTGCCAACTTCATATCAATCGTTAAATGTGGAATTCTAGTGCAATACTTTCTATTAGAAGGCGTTGACTGTTATTAGAAAATCTCCTTGTCAACCATGAGGGGGAAAAAAAAACTATACATTTGTGGAAAATAAAAATAAAATCCTTAATTACCATAGAATGGCGTCATTGATGATGTCATACCCCTATAATAAAATTTGTTATGGCACGGATTTTTATTTTGTCTCATTGCTTCCAACGTCAATATCTTTTTTCAAAAGTTAGCAGCATGAATGATCCCAAATATTGAATTTAATATCCACAAATCAATTAATTTTTTGGTCATTTTTATAATTAACTTAAAATAAAGGCATTATATTTATTTACAAAGCCGAAGTTTCCATGCTATAAATGTCTTACTTTAATATATAAACTAAATTGAAGCTAAATTAAAGTACCACTAATTCTTCTTTAATCAGCAGTGACGTCATCGTCCCGCACTCACCTTGACAACTGACTCGGCTTTCCACCTCCGGCGGTTCGGTCCCCTCACCCATCCTCCTGACCCTCTTCGACTCGCCACTCTCCGAGCCTGAACCAGCCGTCGAACCCGCCGGCTCAGCAGACCTCCTCTTACCCTTAACCCTAACCGGCTCAGGCTCGTCAAGCCCAATCCTATGCGGGAAATTCAGCAACGCCCTCGACCCACGAATCCTAAACGCCGCTCGATCATAAGCCAACGCCGCTTCCTCCGCCGTCTCGTAGGTCCCCAGCCAAACCCTCGCCCCGTTCTTCGCCGGGTCCCTTATCTCCGCCGCGAATTTCCCCCACGGCCTCCGTCGGACTCCCCTGTAGTTCCTGCCCCTCGGATGCGCCGCTGCCTCGAACGCTTGAATGGTTCCCGCGTGGGGCAGTACCACCGTCGTGCTTGGTTCGGGCTCGGGCTCAACGGCGTTGGAAGGCGTCCAGCCGCCGGCGACGGCGTCGTGTAAGAGACCGTAGATGACCATATCGTCGGAGTCGTCGGTTTTCAACGGCAGATCGCCCCAAGTTTTAGTGAAGCAATAGCTCAAGTCGTTGTACATGAAGAAAGGATTGATTATTATCTTTTTCTTTGCAAACTGTGAGGTTATCGCTCTTTTCTAAGAAAATGTCTGAATCTTATTGCGTATGTGTTGTATTGCATTATATAGTGTATTGATGTGACTATGATTTATTTTTTATTGGATAAGCAATTTTTGATTTTTGTAGGGTCGCTTTATATAAATATTATATATATATATATTATTAATATATAGATAGCAACTAGCAATTCCTTCTAGAAACGTTGCTCGTTGGATAGCTATGCATTAAATTCATAGGACATTAAATGATTTTGGTGATGGGTTGTAACTTGTAACAAGAGATACAAGAAATTCCTTCTAGAAACTATGCTCTAGAATATAATAATTAATTTTTCAAATAAAATATTCAAACCGATCTACATGTGAAGAGGACTTGGTTCTATCATATTTGAAATATAAAAATTGGTATATATATCAAACCGTCAACCTTCATTTTAATGCCATCCTTCATGCCAACTTATATTTTAGCCAAAAAACTAATCCCAAATATGATCATATATTAAAGTAACGTTTAATAAGATTACAATATAGTTGACTTTATACCTCAAGTTTAATTAATACTTATATATTCAGTAGATTATTTTATATATAGTGAAAGTTTATACCTTGAGATATTTTTCACAATATGATTTTGATGCAACGTATAGCTCAAATTTCCCATAGCTTAGACTAAAATCTGGAAGCCTTTTGATTAAGTTGGCAGCAGAAATTATTTTTTTATTATATATAAAAAATAAATGTAAAATATTTTTACCTAACCTCTAGGAACAATAAAAAATTTCCAAAAAATCATATTATTTTAATAAAAAAAAATGCTTAATTTCGTGCGTGTCTCTTGTTTCCAAGATTTCCATTATAATTAATTTTTTAAGTATTAAATATAAATTATACGTACTAATTTAAAAAACTATTTCTGTGAAATTTCGTTATCAGGCTTACGCATACGGGTCCGCATAGAAGGAGAGTTGACCTCATAAGTTGTAGGCTTCCATCCTAAAACCAATTGGTGATAGGAGGAGAAGGCCTCTTGATATATATATTGAGTCGGGTGAAGATAGTTTCCCGATGTGGGACAAATACTCTCAACACGCCCCCTCATGTGTGGCGCGATTCAAGGCCTAACACGTGAACATATTAAATCGGGTGGTGGTGAGTCAAACAAGCGTGATAACACGCATATAGAACCCGCTCCGATACCATGTGAAATTTCGTTATCGGGCCTACGCATACGGGCCCGTATAGGAGGAGAGTTGACCGCATAAGTTGTGGGCTTCCATCCTAAAATCTGGAAGCCCACAACTTATGCAGTCAATACTCCTCCTATGCGGACCCGTGTGCGTGGCCCGATGTCGAATTTAACATGGTATCAGAGCGGAAAGATCCTAATAGGTCGTGGGGTTCGAAAAGAATGACGTCCTCGTCCGACTCAAGTTAATATACGGCGGGTTCAAAAAAGAATGACGTTCCCGTCCGGTTAAAAAAAAAAAAAGTGGGATTGCATGTGAGGGGGGAGTGTTCAGATTGATAAGTCACATGTATCCCGCATCGATTAATTCGGGAGGGATTGACTAGTATATAAGTTGGTGGGTCACTCCACCTATCACCAATTGGTTTTAGGATGGAAGCCCATAACTTATGCGGCCAACTCTCCTCCTATGTGGGCCCGTATGCGTAGGCCCGATGCCGAATTTAACAATTTCTGCATCCTCTCGCTTAAATTTTTTTTTTTTTTTTTTTTTTTTCAGATTTACAAACTATCTTTTCCTTTCCTCGATTTTTAAAGTTGTTAGTTTTTATAATGAAATGACCTATATTTATGGTAATAATCAATATACTCTTAATATAATTGGACGTTGATCCATTGAATGATACTGAAGGAAAAATTAAAGTGCTAGAAAAGATCTTTCAATTAATTTACATTATATGTCGTCAAGTCAAGATTTGCTTCGAGTAGAAATACGATTATTCAAACAAAGAAACGAGAAAAATTCCTACACTTATACAAGGGGATAAAATCCAAAATGGTCCCCAATGTTTGGATTAAATTAGTTCCCGATGTTCGCCTGAACCAATTCCCAATGGTTGCCGATTTTTGACCAATTTGGTCATTCCGTCGCGATAAACGTCAATTTTAACGGACACCTCACACGTGCCCCATATTAAATCATGTATGGATCGAATTTTGGAATATTTGCAGGATTTGGGGGTTCGTACTGTTTTCTTCTACAGTCAATGAAGCTCGACGAATCAGACGATCTAGAGCTAATGTTCGAATTTTAAAGGAGAAATTTTTAGTTTCGTACCCTAATTTCAGTAACAATTTCAATTTTATAGATTCAGACATGATTTATTATAAGGCACGTGTGAAATTTTCGTTAAAATTGACTTTTATCATGACGGAATGACCAAATTGGTCCAAAATCGACAACATTGGGGACTAAATTGGTTCGGACGAAACATCGACAACTAAATTAGTCTATAGGATAAACATTGGGGACTATTTTGGGTTTTATCCCCTTATTCAAATATCCCAAATTTTACATCGGAAATGGGCAGAATTTCAAAAGTTTACCAAAAAGATTGTGTGGAAACTTTAGTACGAATGTGGAAGTAACTATAACAACGGATTCGAATATTTAAGTGGATTGCCAATATTCTAACAAATTGAAATAGTGTTTGAAAATATCAACTATGCTTAAAAGCCATAAAAATTGTAGTTTATTTTATTTTATATATTTTTTCACTTTCTCGATATCACCCGAGTCGCCTGAGTCTTTTATATGCGTATTGGGTCAGTTTGCTCGATACGTTGAATCTCTAACTTTTGCACCTTGGATCGTACATAGTAGCGAGGTGTGCTATACAATAGTTGAGCTTGCTTACGTGGCACCTCGTGGTTGTAACGGTGTGGATATAACTACCCAAAAATGTAATTAATAGGAATGTGTAAGGATCGAGTCAATTCCGAACCGCCTCTAACTCTATAAGTCTCGTGGAATTCCACTCTAAAAGTCAATTGACAATTAGAGGGAGTAGCTCACAAGCTTTTATACTAGTGATCCACCTTCGAATTATCCAATGTGCGATTGAGTTTGTACCCCAACAATCATCCCCTCAAACTCAAGACCACCGAACGGGCCTCCCTTTCAAGGATAATCATCCAATCGTTATTGCAAGGGCCGGAAACACGTCATCCACATCGTATCTGGGCTCTCCTTTGGTTACTTGATTCTCGATCCACGATCGATTTCTTAGTCGCGTGCTCAATCCACGCTCACCGCACCCTTTGTAAGGATCGAATCAACCTCGAACTGCTCCTAATCCTATAAGCCTTGTGGGGTTCCACTCTAAAAGCCGATTGACAATTAGAGGAAGTAGCTCACAAGCTTGTATTAGTGATCCACCTTCGAATTATCCGATGTGCGATTTAGTTTATATACTAGTGATTTACCTTCGAATTATCCGATATGGGATTTAGTTTGTAACATAAGAGAATGTTTATTAGTAAATTCTAAAATGGGAACTCCTTATAATTAATATTGACTAATGATTAAAAATTCTTGCAGACCAGACAAACGTGTGAACAAAAAATAAATACTAAATTAGAAAAAACTCGCTTTTATGCATTCATACTAGTCTTGAAATAGACATGGTTAATACATATATATCTATATATTTATGTATTATATACGTACGTCACTATTTGTGTGTTCCCACACGAATCTTCAGCACACGTAATATATAATTTATTGCTATAGCTGATGTTATTTCTTTGGATACTCTGAATATTGATATAAAAAAAAAACTAATGTGTAGTTTATTGAAATATAAATATATTGCATTTAGAAAGGAATTGAAACAACAAAGCCCATGCTTCTGTTTCGCCGTCTCTCACATCATTCATTCATTCATTAGTTTACCATAAGTAACTCAACGTTTCTTTCTTGATTTTAATTAATTATATGTATTTAATTTCTAAATATTATGACAACCACGACTACGCATGACTATTTTATGCTTGACCGAGTATATCTTTGAAACTTTCCTCAGGCGATCAGCAATTTAACAACAAATAGTATATTCGATAAAATATATATATATATATATATATATATTGATTATTACACGAAAGTGTTGGATGTTGTACTTTTATTTGGGCTTGAATGAGAAATGGTTTGGGCTTCACTTGGGAAAAATATAAAAGAAATAAAATGGGAAATTGAGTGTCCCACATTGGTTAGAACAAAGTTCTTAAGCCTCCTTATATATGGGTGTATTCTTAATTGTTTAAAATTACTTGGAAATATTATACATCACATGTGTCGCTCGCGGGTGCGAGTAGAGGGGGTGCAAATCCAGCTGATTTGTGTGCGAGCACGAATGCCGGATAAAAACGAGTGGCCTGATCAACTCGCATTTTGCTCCCGATTTATATATAATTATTATTTTTTTCCCAGGAAAAAGTTTAAATTTTATATTTAAATTTTAAAGCCAACGGCTACTGTCCGAACAGACACCAGGCATGTCTGTTCAAGATGTCTATTCGGACAAAACATGTTAGCTTCAGAGGTTGCATGCCTCTTGAAAGGGTACATGCTGCCTATAAATAAACCTGGAAATTAGTGGGAATATTCATTCAAACACTTTCAGTTTTCTGCTCAACAGTTCGAAGGTTCTCGTTCAAAGTTCGCCAGTCATTTCTTCAGTGCACAACGAAGTCACGTTCTTCCGACGTATCCTGGGAGACAGACCTATACAAGGAAATTGTGCCTCGCACAAACTCGAAATTTCCTTAACCTGCCGTTCACATCGTTTACCGCAAGAACCAAAACCAACATTGGAAACGACATCAGTTATAACTTTTGGCAGAGAACAAATAGGAAATCGATCGGACACTTGGTGAGCGGAAAAGAGGGTCAGGGAAAAAGATATTTTGTTTTGAACAAATTTGTTTATTCATTTTTTTTATATATATATGTGTATATATTCCTTTGTTAAAGATTCAGAGAATTCGTGAAGTTATTCTTCAACATATAATTTTTGGTTATCTTTTTTTCTAAGGATGTATTAAGATCGAGGTTGTATAATTAGGGTATTATAATCCCCGTGGTGAACATCCACGTTGAGGACGAGATATTATTCACATAACTAGCAATCTTAATTAACTACATTATATTTCATATGATCACTTGCACATGAATTAAATTTACATACATTTAATTATTTCCTCACTACTCTATGTAAGAATTTTTTTATTTCAAGCAATTCCGTAATGCTTAGAAATCCCAAATTATCATAATACTAATTTGATTCAATCATAACAAAATAATTAAGAACATACCCGGATCCATATGCTTTCAAAAGAGTTCTTGAATATTTTTTTCTTCTCTCTGATTTTCCTTTTGCCTTAATGTTATCTTTTATGTTTTTCTCTGATGGATTGATATTTAACCAATGAGTCATTTAATAGACGTGAAGAGACATACGTTCAAGAAAGATCATGTCTTTTCACAATGGTGCGTCTTTTCATGAAAGGATATCTTTAACGTTAAGAAGAGAGAGAAATTATATTAAACCATCTATTTTAATCTTTAATATCTAATAATCATCATATTAAATATAATAAATATAAAGTATTATTTATTTATTTTGCATGAGCCAATTAATCTATCACTCTAAAACTTAAATATGTATATATATGTTGGGGTGTCAACCACATTGGTTAAATAAAAAAATTTGTGAACTATATATAAGCTTAGTATGCTACTTCATCTATTATCAATTAGGTTTAGAGGTGAAAACAAGCCGAGCCGAGCCCGAACACGGCCCAACTCGAGTTCGGATCGATAAAATATAAGCTGGCTCGGCTCAACAAATTATTGAGCCGCTCGAGCTCAGCTCGAGATGCTCGAATTCGATCAAACGTTATAGTTCGAAATGCTTGAGCTCGACTCGAGAAGTTCAAGTCGATCAAACTGTATTGTGCGAACGGCTCAACACAAGAGAAGATGAATAGTGAAGCTGTGGTGTTTGTGAATGGAGTCTTTTGCGGATATAAGTGACGGTGAGAGAAGGTGAAGATAGTAAAATAAAATTAATTTAGGTTTAAGGTTTCTTTGTTATATATAATATGGGTATCTTAGACTTAGTCAATATATTATAATTATATTAAAAAATAATAAATATGGACTTGATTGTTATCAAGTCGGCTCGAACTCGGTTCAAATCAAACTCAAACTGAGTTTTGATAGAGCTGCTCACGAGCGGCTCGCGAACAGTTCGACTTGTTTTCATACCTGGTTAGGTTTAAACTAAATTTCACTTAAAGCTTATAATGTTCTGGCATCTCAACTTGGATTTAAGGAATTTTATTTCCCAACAACATATCTATCGTGGGACACTTGGCGTGAAATCTAAAGTTTATTTGAAAACTTACGATTTGGTGGGGATCAACCTAATGGATACCGATGGTGATGTTCGCCGAAAAAACTCCCGAACAGAAGATTTGGTCGAGACGAAGGTTTAAGGATTCGTGAGATGGTCGGGCTTCTTTCGCCACTGTTCTTCAATTAGATCTGCAAGAAAATGTTAGAAGGGGACCAACAAGTTGATGGCGAATTCCCTCCGATGCTTAAGTTAGAGAGGATTCGAAAAAAGGTACCGTGAGAGAATATCTCCCGATAATAAAAGGGTATGTAAAATGTGTAAAGTATTCAAAGAATAAAACGAGATGCCTTTTTGTCTTGAAACGAAGCTCTATATATAGATAGCTCAATCTCATAACTGCCTGAAAAATGCCCCTTATCTCAATCCTTTATGACTGTTAATGCGATGTAAAGGTTAGCATCATAAAGCTCGAATAGGGGTTGTCATTTGGTGGGTGACAGCTCGTCTTCCTCTCTCTTCGTATTCTTTCCGAGTGGTTCTCTTCGTATTCCTCCCGAGCAACTTCCATGTATAAAGCTTTTCATGTCCGAGTTTTTTTTATTAAGGAAATTACCGAGGACGACAGATGAGATGATTGTAAATTGAGAGAAAAATCAGATTATCAATTAATGATCTCAACGAACAGTGTCACGAGCTTATATACAAAGCAAAACAAGAGTACTTAGATATAACTAACTGAGCAAATAGACAATTAGCCCTATAAGAACTTTTAATAATTACAAAAATGACCCTCAACTAAAAATACTACTCATCATCAGTTTGCTAAAGACGTTGGAAGTAAATGAAATGTTGAGTTGACCGTTGATGTCTTAAAAAGTAGTTACGGTCGTTGCAAGCCGAGAAACGCATAGTTCCATTTTTGCACTTGTGAGTAACGGTCACTTTTTGTATGTATGAACGGTTTATTAGATCCTTTCGCATTTTTTTATTTTTTTATTTTGGTTTTTCTGATCACAAGGTTGTTATAATTTTTCTTTGATATATTAAGTTTTTATTACATGGGAGAAGCAAGTTGGAACACTTGTATATAATGTGTAAACTTGAAATTGCGACAAGTAAAAAGCAGTTGAAGCAATGGAGTAACATCGACGCAAATGACTTTTACGACATCAATAATATCGCAGTTACTATGACTTTTTAAGATATGGAAAATGATATTGCTAATAGCTGTCCTGATTATATTCGGGTCGGGTCGGGTCAAGACAAGGAAAAGGTAAATATCAAGAATAATATTATATAATTAGATTATATGGTTAGGGAGATGAAAAGTCTTTGTAATTACAGGGGAGCAATATGCAACCTAATTGTCTTAATTAAGCCATAAGCTTTGACTTAATCAATATGATTTTACAACTTCAATTATTTTTACGTGGCATTTGTTTGATTGCAAGGAAATATCATGCAGTAGCAAGTAAAAAGAGTTTGAAAATATCATCAGTTAAAAAAACAATAATTATTTTAGGAAAAAATTATAATCTAAAATAATTTGAGACGGTACACGCATGAGTATGTTATTATTATTATTATTATTTTGGAAATTGATTACATTTTATTTTCTAAAACCATAACAATAATTTTATTTTTCGCTTTACTGAATCTCTCCAACTGGTTGATGCGGAATTCAGACCGGTTAGTGAAGTGAACTGGTATGTGTGTAAGTGTTCTGGTTTGTGTGTTGAGAGACAAGACTTTGTTTATGGAAGTTCGGAGCAAAAATCTCCTACGTCTCCCCCTTCTTCCAAGCAGAAAGGTATCACTAGAAGACTCGGTTTATACACACCGGTATACAACCCCCTTAGCTAGACTTACATAGCTATAACTCTCTAGTTATACTCAGCTAACTAAACTCCTAGTACACGACCTTAGGCAGCTTTTTACAGTCCACCTAAATACACCAGCTTATTACAGTCCATGTAGTGAAGAACTATCACACGAACTATAAGCTAACTCTAGCTTGACTCGTTTGAGCTTGGATATGAATGCTTGTGGATTTGAATCTTTGTTGTATTCTTCACACGCGTCACTGATGTTGAGTCTCTCGTATTTATACTTGTGTCTTGAACTAGTGACCGTTGCTTGGGTGTGGGCCATCGTCATTACATGGCTGTGCAGACCGCATTGAAGATATTTCCTCTTTTGGCAAAGTTGCAGTCCAGAGTTGGATATCAGCAGTATTGTCTTCATGTCCTCTTTTATGCAAGTCTTGACCTTACTTGATCTTTTACTGTTGTACTGCAGATCTCTTGTACCTTTTTTATATTTGAATTTCTCCAACGGTACTTTAGATCGGTTGTCATCGCGCAGCTTTAACCGGTCTGTTCTCTATAACTTTGGTATAGCAGACCGGTAATTTTTTATCTAAGCGCAACTGGTTTTGTCGTGACTGGTATCCGTGACCGGTTACGTGAAGTTTGGTTTTGTTAACCGCCAAAACTGTTTTAGTCGTTTACCGATTTGACCTATCAATAATAATAATAATAATAATAATAATTTTGACTATGAAGTCATTATATATCTTTGGGTGGTTTAAGAGTCTCATAGAAAATATAAAATTGTATGCGTCTTGTATTTTGGCTTCTTGGTCTAAGTCATCGTAGCAATGGATCCCCACCTTCCTAGGCAATAGCCGACTTATTATTTTCGGATATTCATTCATAATGGAATATATCCATTTTTCTAAAAAAAAATGTAATGGATGCTTTCTAATTATACGACTTAACTATTTCTATAATACATTACATACATACGTCATATGTGAACACACACAGTCACACATACGTTCATACAAAGATATATTTGACATATTTTTAATAAAATCAAATAACTCTAATACTTCCACGATCATAATTTTGCGTTATTATAATCAATCTCATAAGAGCAACCTCATTGGATACTATACAATTCAAAGAGATATTGGTACGCAATAAATTATTGAATTAATTATTTCGAAATAATAAATATTAGTTAAGGTATATCATTAAAGATTCAACCTTTTTTTCCCCGAAACTAATAATAAGATGAAGTCAAGAATAATAACTACTACTTCGAAAGTCTTTTTTTAAATATTGTTAAAAAAACATCTCTATATATCTCTCCATTGCATTGGAAGGTTCTAGTAATTATGCTGTAAGCTTATATATAAATCCACACTCAACTCTTATTACACAAAAAAAAAAAAGGGTTTTCACTACCATGACAACCCAAGACGAGTCCCTAATACTAGAATACATTCGCCAATATCTTCTAAATGACTCCATAACATCATCATCATCATCATCATCATCGACCGATCAATCGTTCGACGTCGAAAACTTTTTCACCCTCGACGAAACCCACTCGCCGAACACTTCAAGCTCGGGCCCGAATAATCAGCCTCACCCGTCCGAGACGATTCATGACGATAAACGACCGGCGAGCTCCAGTCCAACCCGAACGGGTCGATGCCGCTACCGTGGAGTGAGGAAGAGGCCTTGGGGAACTTACGCGGCGGAGATCCGCGACCCGGCCCGGAAAGGCAGACGTATATGGTTGGGCACTTACGGCAGTGACGTGGATGCGGCTAGGGCTTACGACTTTGCTGCGTTTAAAATGAAGGGAAGTAAAGCGATTTTGAATTTTCCGATGGACGCCGGGAAAGTCGTGCCGCCGAAGGTTCACGGCCATCACCGCCGGAGGAGAAGAGAATGAAGGCCATTATGAGTCAGTCAATTAGGTCAATGTAAAATACTTTCTAGGTAAACTGTAGTGGGAGTAGAGTGGAGGAGACTATATACTATATATATGTAGTCTATGGAAGAGAATAAAAGGTATCCATGTATGTTAGATAGTCTTCCACTTAGGTCATGATCATATGAATACAACCCTTATGTTATGACCGTGTATTGAATAATTTTATGAATTTAATTTTTCATATCGAAAATCAAAGTTTAATACAAGAAAAGATCGTGGCTTTGAATATTACAACCGATATTTTTGAATTATAAATTCGAAAATGTCATTTTTTATATATGGGATTTCCTCATACGTCCCCTAGTGTTACACTTGTCATTTGTCAATCGAATTATAGGATAATTGATATCCCCTCATAAGGAATATCCAAATTCCAAACCATGTAATATTAATATTTGACGAACAACTTGTTTGGACTTTTGTGATGTAGATGATATTTGTTGGGCTTGGGTTTGATGGATAAGGCAATGTTAGTGAGTTATTGGGCTCTCTCGATTGGTAGTGTTAAGAGGGCGGGATTGAGCCTTTACATTCGGTTTGATTTAAGGAAATTAGTAGAGAAATGAGATGAAATGGAAAATGAAAACTAGTTTTAATATTTGGTTGATTTTTTCAATGCAAACACAACATTGATTAATGAATTGCATTAATTTTCTAGTGATAAATTTACAAATTCAGAATCCATTTTGATATAATTAGTTTGGTCTAGAAACATGATTAAGACAAGTGTAAGATGTAAAAATAATTAATATTAACGAATTTTTCGGTATAAGGCATTGATAAAAGTTCCAACATGCATTGTAAAATATGAAAATAAAATGAAGACATAATTAAGCATTCTCAGGATTGCCCAATGATTTCATAACATTTTCCCCTTGCTCTGCCAATGTGGTAAAAAGCATCGGGCCTCAAGGTATTTGGTCAGATAGACAATGGGTAGAGTTTGGACATACCCACCTAAACCGAGATCCAAACCCAATTAAATAATTAGCTATGGATTATACTCGATATTTGATGGGTATGAAATAATTGGGTATAGATCCCATTGGATTTAACGGGTAAATAAATCTTAATTAGATATCAAATGGATCTTTAACTTTTAAAGGAACATTAACTAGATAAGTCGGTACATCTTTTTGTAGCATCAATTCATATAACGATAATGATGATATCTTAGTCACTAAAGCTCGAGCTCTAACTTACAAAATTCGCCGAGCTCGAGCTTTTTAATAAAAAATAATAAAAACTTATAAAATTAAAAAAAATGGCTCACGAGCCGGCTCGCGAGATTTCTAGCACTCATGAGTGAGCTCGAGCTCGAGCCGGCTCGGCTCATCTTTCACCCCTAGTTCACATACTTGAGAATTACCACTACAAATATGTTCACAAATAGCGACGGATTGTACGACGATTTTTTCTTCGCAAATTTTCCGTCACAAATTTTGCTACCGATTTTTCGTCACAAATATGCGACGGCATAACCGTCTAGAAAATTTGCGACCCAAAAATCGTCACAAAATTGTGTCGGATATTTCGTCACAAATGTTGCAAACAAAGTTTTTGCGACGAGGGTTTTCCGACGCAAATTTGCAAAATGGAGTTTTTCCGACAAATTTTTTTTTTTTACAAACAGATTTGATCTCAAACAACGTTTTGCGACGGATTCGTCCGTCTCTAAATGAATTTTTTTGTAGTATTTAGAAAGAAAAAATAACTATTAGGATCAACGAATGAAGACAACGGTCGGCGATTGGCTAACGTTGGATTGGCGAAGGACGAGTGATTGGCAAGATGTGTGAGAGAGAATAGAGTGAAAAAAATAAAATAATTAGGTTTGATTTCGATAAAGTGGGTAAATGGATAATATTCACTTACGGTCAATAATTAATTTGATTGGGCTTGAGTCGGATCCATACTCATTTAATTTAATTGAATCTAACACATACTCATTATTAATGTGTATGACCTTATGAGTATTGATAGGGTCTTAAAATTTTGGCATCCTTAGGTCTTTGGGACAGATCACCTTACTATCAAAAGTGAGTCTATCACATATGAACATAAGATTCCGTGTGCTTGTGTGGCTGATTGGTAGACTGAAGAAAATATATAACTAGAAAAAAAAAATATTTATCCATATTTCTCCAAATGTGGCGTATAATTTTTTAAAATGCAGGCAATCCATTTGATTTATATACTACCATTCAGTCGACAGTTATTACATTTGTTGAGAACTAAAGCCACAACTCTGTCATATTTGAGCTCATTAAGTGTAGATGATCGACTGGTGAAGTTGCTGTCCTAGTTTGCTATCAAGCTACATCAATTAAAATAATTTAAATATTAGTTAAGTTGGTTGAGTGAAGATGGATCGTTCGATCAAGATCCAAGGGCTCATGATAAAGTTGTGTTTTCACTTATAGAAACGTGTTGCAACTTTATAAGGGTGTTAGAGCGCGAGGTACAACTTGGTCTGCGGCTGGTACAAGCTCGTTGATGCAGCTCGAGCAGAAACAATTATAGCTTTATTCGTTTAAATAGCAGTTTTCAAGTTCGACTAGCTATATTCTTGAGTTCGTAACTTTCTGTAGAGTGCGATTTAGCGAGAGGTGTAAACATGATTGTAGAGGATGTGACAAAGTTGTAAACCCTTCTTTCCGTTTGAATAGAAAAGGCTTTTTTGGTCCGTGGAGTAGTCTGAAAATCGCAGCCGAATCACATTACTTCTTTGTGTCATGATTCTTATTTTCTTGTTGTTTTCTTGGATCGATCTTCACACTCACGTTAAAGAACATCAAGTTGCAAATCGAGGAGTGTCGAAATTTCAACAACATTTAATGACATATTATTTCATGATTTGGTGAAAAGAAAATATATGAATAGAAATGCTTTGATTTGTTATTTAATAAATTTACCTTTATTTTTCGTTAGAGACAGTCATTGTCGTTTGTATTGAATCACATTCAAAATTACTCTATCAATAGAAACAAATAAAAATAAAAATCATATGCCCAAAAGAAAAAATTGTAAAAAAGATTTATATTTAAATGTCGCTCCAAATACAAAACTGTGAAAAACAAAACGGGCAAAGACATGGAGATTACTATTGTAAGCATGTGAAAAGCAAAGATTCGGTCGTTGGCATTTCATTCTCACTAAGATATATTTTTTTGATTTTGAATATCTAAGCAGTGGTTTTATTTGAGTAAATGCCAAAATCTACATCAATATATTAATTGCGTGTGACATAACGACCATTAATAATTTCAGTAACATCATGGTCGATCGTATTATAATGTGTAAATTAGCTTCATGCACAATTTAAGAATTAATTCTAGCCGTTGGATACTATGACATGGGAAGATATGGTAATCGTTGTTTCAACGACCAATAACCACCATCAACGGCAAGATTATTTGTTGGAGGAGGAAAGTATTGGGGGGGACCTATTGTTTGTTTTAAATTTAGTATTGAATTGAATATAAACTATTTCCAATTGATCATAACTCTATTGATATGATTTTTAATTTAAGTGTATCGATTTTCCATTTGAGTCAGTCAAAAATAGGTCACTAACTTCCTATGCTGGAAAAGAAAATCGGAAAAAATAAGTCAGAATTTCTATTTTAGAAGTATCTAATATCATTAGTCAATTGTGTAAAACATATTCATCTTCGGCCAAGTAGGATTTTCGATTATTTTTGTCGGAAAAATGATCGATAGTCCGACTTTGTTTCGAAAAATGAAGTTAGTGAACTATTTTTTACAATTATTAAATATAGTGGCTCAAAATCGAAAATCGATATAAGCAGTGACCCAAATTTTCAATTATGTCTTTTTAAGTACGGACGAATTTGTGCCATTAAATATAATTTTTTAATTTTTAATTGTAATATACTCTGCATTTGTAAAATTATTATGAGTATCTCCATCAAATCTTTCAAAGACATTTGTAAAGAAAAAAAATAGTCTCTTATATCCAACAAACATTTGAATTCTAAATCTCTTTTAAAAAAGGATACGTGGGTTCTTAATTAATTGAGATTTTTTTTTCTCAAAAAATTAATTGTGTTTTTAATTAATGGGTCTCTATTGATCAATTAACCAAAACAGTTTGCTCTTTATTTAGTTCCAATTTTATGACCACTCACATTGACTTCTACTTTTTATCTAATTATTGATTGTTTTAGGTCACCATTTCTTTTGATTACATCAAAACATAACTCATATCATATGAGAAATTATAGCGATATCTCAAATAGAATGATCACATAACATACACAATCACCATGAAGCACTTATGAGTTATGACATTAATCCAAGTAATACATTCAAAGCGAGTCGGTATAATATTCTCTAATATTACTTCATGTATATGCATTTATTTTATATCTTATATTACGGCAACTCTTTGTCATAAATAAATAATAATCAAACATAACCTACTATAAACAGAAACCTCTCTCCCTCACAAACCCTAATTTGTTTTCTTCTTCGTCGGCGGTCACATATCTACTCCCATCATGGTCGCCGACAGATCGAGTTGGATCACCCATCATCTATTTCATTCTATTTCTCAATTTCCTTGTTTTATATTTTATATTTTGTTTATTCCCTCGTATGAGATATTCTTTCTATCGTATGAGAATTTTTCTTCTCTCGTATGAGCTATTCTTTCTCTCGTATGAGAAATTTTCTTCTCTCGTATGAGAGTATTTCTGTCTTGAATAAGAGTTTGCAATGGTCTTATAAAATAGATATGAGAAAAGACATCGTGCTAACATTGGTGATTCAAACAACGGAGTTATTAGATCTTAACTGGATAATGTCAAAGGTGTTTGACGAATGGATTGCAATCGATGATACTATTTGAAGAAGGGATCACAACTGGTGATACTAGTATATCTATATTTTTCATTGTTCTTTCATATTCTTCAGCAGTTTTGTTTGTTGATTTTATTGTAAAATTTTGTACAATTGATATTATGAATAAAATCATCATTTTCTTAAAAAAAAAAAAAAAACTACTATATATCGTATTATTATTGACGTTGATTAGGAACATTTAAAAGTCATATTTAAATATATTCTATCACGAATATTTAAATTAAAGGAGACGTAAAGTAAACACACTATCATAGTAATGTATTATATCGCTCATATATTCAGCAATGCATACCATAAAAAATTAAATAAATAAATAAAATCAAACCTGCCGACAAAATATCATCTCTAAATCATCTTTTGTAATAATTAAGTCCGAGTAATGACGCTGCTTAGTCCAAAACCATGCAATTTTGGCAGCGACAGATAAAATAATTCCATCTGTTACAGTTACACCACATGATGAAGTTGTTGTTCATACTATTTAAAATAAAATAAAATATCTCCAGAAAAAATAAGCATATGGAAATCTAAATTACCCAAATAAAAAAAAGAAGTATATGGAAACATTGTAATAAATATGTGTGTCGGTATCTTCTCATCAACCAGATTTTAAATATCTCGAAGAAATAACTAAATAATAATTAACATTCACATAATAATATTACAGTTTTGTACTTTTCCATACGTAAATAGAGGAATTGTCTACCATAATTACCGAGATTCTAATATAAGTATAATAATAGGAGATTTCCTACGATAATATATATTATATTATATGAATCGAAGACAATCTCCTATGATTATACAAATATAGTAATTAGAACATTGTAACTACGTTAACACGTATAAATGCCCAATGTTCGTAATATAACACAATATCCCATTAAATAAGAGCCAATAAAACCCTAATAAAAAAAACATTTATTTTTTAACTGGAGAAAACTCAAAATAGTCCTCAATGTTTACCCTGTGGACCAATTTAGTCACCGATGTTTCGCCTGAATCAATTTAGTCCTCGATATTTTCAATTTTGGACCAATTTGATCCTTCCGTCATGATTAATATCAATTTTAGCGGGAATCTCGCAAACATTCCATACTAAATCATGTCTGAATCGAATTTTGAAATATTTGCAGGATTTGGGGATTCGAATTGTTTTATTTTCAAGTGTCAATGAAGCTCGACGAAGCAGCCGTTCTAGAGCTCGTATTCGAATTTTGGAGGAGAAACTTTTAGTTTTGTGCTCTAATTTCAATAATCATTTCAATTTTATCGACTCGGACATGATTTATTGTGAGACACGTGTGAGATTTCCGTTAAAATTGACGTTTATCGAGACGAAATGACCAAATTGGTCCAAAATCGACAAAATTGGGGACTAAATTGGTTCAGGTGAAACAACGTGGACTAAATTGGTCCACATGATAAATATTAGGGATCATTTTGAATTTATCCCATTTTTTAACTCTACATCGATTTCTCGAATCTAAGCTATAAATAGAGGCGATTCATCACTTTCACCATTAATATATCTATTCATTAAACCTCTCGACAATTGAAAAAAAAATATGTATATCTTCAAAATGGCATCAACAAGCAACCTCGTTTGTAAGCTAAAGCATTGTCTAGTTTTCAGTTCATTGCTTGCTTTGCTATGCTTGTCCAAATCATGCCTCGCCGTAAGAACCAAACACTTCAATAACTCGTCGGAAAGCGCCGCCGTGCATTGGTCTTCTGCTGCTGCCACGTGGTACGGCAGCCCTAACGGCGCCGGAAGTGACGGTTCGTATATACACACACACATATATATATATATATATATATATATTACATGCAGTATTTCTGTATAGTACTTATGTAGCTATAATTATGTAATAATAATGAATATTATTATAGGAGGCGCTTGTGGTTATGGGAATTTAGTGTCGCAAGCGCCATTTTCTTCCTTAGTCACTGGCATAGGGCCGTCGCTGTATAAGTCCGGCAAGGAATGTGGAGCTTGCTACCTTGTGAGAGTTCATGCATTTAAATTTAAAACCATTTATTAAAACCATTGTACTAATGTAATAATTCTTGGCAGATAAAATGCTCGAAGCGCCCTCTGTGTTCGGGCAGGCCGGTTAGGGTTGTAATAACGGATTTCTGCCCCGGCGGGCCGTGTTTGACCGATAGTGCACACTTCGACCTCAGCGGGACGGCTTTTGGTGCAATGGCTGTCCATGGAAATGAGAACAACCTTCGTGATCTTGGCGTGCTGCAGATCAGATTTGCACGGTAATATCAAATAATATCATATATAAGTTAAGTGAATAAATTAAAAAAAAGAATCTTATAACTGCCCTGAATTAATTTTAAGACATTTTGTTTGTTTAAGTGCATGCTTAACTCACTAAATCGGTTATAGTTTGAACGGTCTGATGTCGTTTTCTGTCTTGATTTATCTACTTTTTCCTTGTATTGTCGTACGTCACCTTCTTTGTTGCACGCAATATATATATATATATATATATACAAAATATATTTAGGTCCATTTGATATATAATATGTCTTATTTTAATTTTATTTTTTTTGAAATGAAATGGCAGTGTGGCTTGTGATTATTCGGGAATAAAAATTGCGTTTCGGGTCGATAAGGGGTCGAACCCGAACTACATAGCTTTTGTGATAGAGTTCGAAGAAGGCGACGGCGACCTGGCGCGGGTCGACCTCCGACAAGATTCGACCGAGGAATGGTTAGAGATGAACCAATCGTGGGGTGCGGTTTGGCAGCTTAACCCTGGTTATGAGCTAAAACCGCCCTTCTCGATAAGGTTGACTTCACAGTACTCGGACCAAACCCTAGTTGCCAGAGACGTTATTCCGGTCGCTTGGAAGCCCGGCTCGACTTATAGGTCCCTGGTTAATTATCTTTGATGAGCAGCAAAAAATAAATTACTATAAAGCTTTATATTAATTATGGTTTGTTAGTGTGTGTGTGTGTGTGTGTGTAATATAGAGCTTCCGATGCAATTGATGCCTTTTGTATTGCATGTGGGATGCATTTTCTCTGGGTGAGAAAAATTGTGTTTGGCTAATAGATATTTTATTAAGGTTGTATTTTAGTTATAAATGCATTATATATATAATATGGTTTTGGTCTGACAATATTTGGCCAGTTATATATTATATTAAGCAATGTATTGTGTTGGCTTTTGTGGCAAATCATGAGTGATGCAATAAAGTTATTTTTTTTAATGATTTTATTTATGTTACGAACTTTGAAAGATTAAATATCCCACCTCATTAAGATTTCTTAATTATTTTGTTCCCCATTTAAAGTCTATTAAAAATTTAAAATTTTATATCTAGTGATCCAAATTTATAATTGGTTTCTTTAGTAGAAGTTGTTTATAATTAAAACTAGTAACATAAGAATTCTACTAAAATCTGAATTGTGTTGTATTTAAAGATCTATCAATTCATTTTTTATGAACATAGAACTTATTATTGTGTACTGGCATATTTATTCAACTGTACAGATGAACTCTATTCGAAAAGTAGATATCAAATATGAGCCCGGTGTGAAAAACGAGGTTGGTCACCTCGTTGGTCAACTGAGTTTAGACTAGTCAACTCAGTCTGGACTGGTGAACTGATTCTGGACTGGACAACTGGTCAGTTTGAACTGGTCGGTTCAGGACTGGTACTAGATTGGTTAACAAGAGAACTCGATTGGTCAACCACGTATTGGACTGATTTGACCAGAGTTGAGCAAGTCAGTCCAAAAGCTTTCACCGACTATTTTAATGAGTTTAACGACTATATCATCATTGGAAGACCATAAATACACACCGATAACAATCGAAGAACCCACGGATCCTTGAGACAATATAAAGACATTCAAAAAGATATGCAAGTGAAAAGAACAAGATCCATGCGCGTGAACACTAGATGAGTTCTTCTGAAGTGTATGGAATACAAAAGATACAGTGAGCAACAATGATTAACTCCACACTCATCTCACTCATGCAATAGATAGATGAGCGACATAGATTAGTTGACGGAGAGTTTGAGCACACAAACACTAAACAAGTGCTTGTAGTATGTGCAAACATACGTTAAATAAGTACACGTTGTTTGAGCAAGTAGACGGAGAAAAAAGGTGCATGTTGTGAGGGTGTTGCCCCACAATAGAGTGTGAGCCACTATGGGTTTCGCTGTAGGCAAGAGGTAAGTCCTATGAGTGAAGAGGGTTGTACAAGGGAGTCTCGTATGCCAAAGTCATCTAATGGAATCCTTCCTTGCGGGTAAGAATGGGAGATATAAGAGAGTTAGCTCCGAACTTTCTCAAATAAATGGCGTGTTTCCCTATTTGCATTCATATTTCTAACATTCATAGTGGAAGCATTTTATTCAATCAAAACGGTCTTAACTTGAAAGTTTTGAAATATTTTTAAAACCGAATTTAAGAGGATTAGATCGAGTATTTTCCACTTGGTTTAAAATCAAAACTCGCTTAATCTCTCGATGCTCATATAATTTCAAGAACCCGAGTTATCGCGACTAAACTATTTTTAAAGTGTTTTAAAACAATGAATTACTCAATGATTTTTATTTTAAAACGTCGTTCTACCGATCATCGCAAGTGATATCAGGGAGGGTTGTTCTGGAAAATGCATTTATATCACTATGGATTCGGAAAACTATTTTCAAAATCACGTCTACCAACAAATATGCATTTTTAAAATTTTCTAGCAGATTGCATCAACTTCGTGATAAATGGAATAAATTCGTGATAAATTTTCTGCCGATTGAAGCGTACACCAGATAAGTTCTTCTTAAGTGCGTGGAATATTAAAAGATACAATGAGCAACAAGGATCGACTCGTCAAACATCTCACTCACACAAGAGATAGAGAGCAACATAGATTAACTGAGCGAGAGTCTAAGCACACACACATACACCCACACACACTAAAAAGTGCATATAGTCTGGGCAAACAAATGTTAAACAAGTGCAGGTTATCTGAGCAAGCAGACGAAGAAAAAGAAAAGTGCACGTTATGATTTAAAAAAGTGCATGCTGCTACACATCATCCTACGCTTGACAATAAGTCATTGTTTTATAAAACAGAACCAAGGATCTAAACTTATATAAGTTGTATACAGAAATTGTACCATTTATATTGCTTTAATAAAATTTCATTTCTAACACTTATTTTTATTTTCAAAAAAATTTGTGTATACACACCACTTTAAATATCACTTACTTTGGTAAAAACTACCTCAAAAGAAAAAATTTCTATCGAAAAGTAGCATAAAAAACAACTTACTACCGTTGTGAAAAAAAATATGTTCTAAAAATTAACGGTTGTCAAAAACTCATTGACTGAATTTAAAGTTCAACAACTCTTGAACCTCACACCAATTTAATATTTGGCAATTTATTATTATAAAGATACTTTCTAAAAATAATTTTCATTTTAAAATGTAGTTTTAGGCAACTTTTTACTTTTAACATATTTTGTTAACAAATTATTGGCCTTAGTTTTGAATCATCCTATCCCGATCTATACTACTATATATTATTGGAAATCACCTCGTAGTAACTGCTTAATTAATATATTATGTCAATAAAAATTACCATTTTAACCTTGATTTCAAATTTATTCCAATTTTATCGTCTAAAATCAATTGTTTTACTTAAAAATAATATAAAATTAAAATAAATAGTATAATTTCAGCTATTAAAAATAACTTAAAATATTAACTAATAATATATTATATATTAGAGCACGCATATCCAATGTGTATAAAATACTAGTTATAATAAACATTGTGGTGGCCAAAGTCTCTCTTGCACCGAAAAACTCGAATAAGTTTCAAATTAAAATTTAAAAACTCAATGTTATGTTGTATAGTTCCTTTTTTTTTTATATAGAGTACAAATGTATTTGTCAAATGATCAATTCAACAAAAAGTTTATGTGATGTTTAAAATCGCATAAATAATTTTGTACTATTTCACATCCTCTCACAGAGAGTCTTTAAGGCTTTAACCTCTGTGTCACGCTAACACTGTGCTAGGATCGGTTACTGTGTTTAGAGGGGGAGTGAATAAATACTTAGATAATTTTTCGCTCTTTTTCTGGTGTGACTCGTTTCTTGTTCGGTTTGAACTAGAAATCGGTTTCCAATCGGTCCGTGAATGCAATGAGGTGAACACGGGATTTGTTTATGGAAGTTCAGAGTCTAAATACTCCTACGTCTCCTCTTCTTCCCCGCAAGGAAGGTTCCACTAGAAGATTCGGTCACATGCACACTTAAGTACAACCCTCTATAGCTAGACTCCCGCTAACTAAACTCCTAGCACTCAACCATAGCACCCCGCAAGGTCACTATCTTCGATAGCTTTTTAAAGTCCATCGGTACACAATGATTGTAGGCCACAACCCACAATCCGCTCACATCTTTAGAGTCTCTATGCTAAGACTATAAGCACTTGTTTTACGTCTTTGTGCGAAGACTACAAACACATAGTTTAACATCTTTGTGTTAAGACTCTCACTCAACTAATCTATTTCGCTCATCTCTCTATTGTGTGAGTGAGGTGTGTGGGTTTGAACTTTGTAGCTCTCTCTATCTTTTGTATCCCACACATGAAAGAAGAACTCTCTTGATTAGTCTCTTTGATCTTGTTCTTCTTTCTAGGATCTCTCTTTGGATGTGTAGTTGTTTCCTCAAGGATCCATCATTTGCTTGCTGCCCTTCTTTCTTTATTTATAGTCCCTCATCTTGATATGACTGTTAGACACATAAAAATAGTTGTTGGAGACTTCTGAAAAGGTTCTGACAGCATTGGGAAGTGTGCCATAAGCTTCTCTTGACTTGCTTCAAAAGCTGTCAGCATACCTGGCTTGTACATTGCTGCAGTGAAGGCTTGTAAATGAGTTCAGTTCAGGAGCCGACCACTTCCTCCAGAAACCGACTAGTTCCTTCAGGAACCGATCAGTCCTTCCAGGGAACCTACCAGTTCTTCTAGGAACCGAACAGTCCTTCCAAGAACAGACTTGTTCTTCCAGAAACCGACCAGTCCAGCCAGTTCATCCAGAAGTCGACATTTCTTCCAGGAATCTCTTCCAGAAACCGACCAGTCCAACCAGTTCTTCCAGGAACTGATCAGTCCAGCCAGTTCCTCCAGAAGCCGTCAGTTCTTCCAGGAACTGACCAGTCCTTTAAGAAATCAACCAGTCCTTCCAGGAACCGACCAGTCCTTCTAGGAACTGACTAGTTCCTTTAGGAACCGACTAGTTCTTCTAGGAACTGACTAGTTCTTCCGGGAACTGACCCCAAGCCTAACCAGTCCAGTTTTTCGCACTGAGCTTATATATGATATCCGTTTTTCAGACCGAGCTCAACTGCACACTTGATAAATATGTTAGTAACGCAAATAATAAGTTTTGTGTTCATCAAACTGGATTGAATAGATATTTAAATCCAACAATCTCCCCCTTTTGATTAACACAAAACTTTAACATTAAAGCATATATAAACTAACATATTTCTCCACCTTTTTGTGATAATCAAAACCTTATTCTTTCACAAAGGCATATATCATTGCTAACCAAAAGTGAGACTAAGGCGTATGTCAATATCGGTCCGGTTTATCATATGATTTCACAAAGGGTATATAAATACTAGCATATTTCTCTCCCTTTCAAATATAAATAATGCTCCCCCTAAATCTATCAGTAATTTAACAGTTATGAACTTGAGAGCACATATACAAGAATTAAGGAGACAATAAGAGCACTTAAGAGTTTAGTGTGGCAAACCGGGCAGCGCAGTAGATTGGACTTCGGAGAATAAACTTCTTTTATTAGGGCATAACTGGGCAGCAAAATTTATACCATTGTGATCCGCTCCGAGTCTAGTTTGCAGCAGGATTCACGAACTGGAATTTGGATCTCTGAGTGCAAAGTTATTCCAGTCCTCGCGAAGCTGCTGCATTTGACGACATGCGACGAAAGGCTGAAATTCAACGAATAAACTGCTTTCATACGGGTAGAACTAAACTGTGAATTTTATATGGCTGCGATCGTCGGCGAGTCTAGCTTTTGGCAAAATTTACGGACTGGAATTTGGACATTGGAGCGCAAAGTTATTCAACTTTTTGGAAGTTTCCGCATTCTGCCAGAAGATTTCAGCACTTGTTCTTCGGTCATCAGTTAGCTTTGGTCTCCGGTTTCTCTGCTTAATACTTCCGGTATGAGCCTTCTATCTTCCGGTCTGGAGTCTTAATGACCTCTACTGTTTGATCACAATACCAATTGGGAGTTGCATACTGGCCCGAGAGTTCCGACCGGTTTTAGATACTTTCTTGAACTCGGTTCTTGTCGCAACCTGCTCATCGTAGACAAGCTCCGTTTTAGCCCTCGCATTTTTTACCATAACTTCCAGGTTCCTAACTTGAATATCAGTCAGTCTTTGGGTGACAAAAAGATCCTCAATGCGTTGTTGCATCATGGGGACCGCACCGGTTCCTTGAAAAGCCGATGCATTACTTGGTCGAAGCATTTTAGCTATTTCTTCAAAACACATCATAGCTATTGAGGAAGAGGCATGGACCGGCTTAGGTTCTGGTGCCGGTAGAAACAGTGGTGCATGAGTCTGAAAGACTGGACCAGATGATAAAATTTGTGAGGAAGGAGCATATACTGTTTCTTTCGAAGTTCCTGAAGAAGCTGCATGTTCTTCAAATGGCGAACTGCTCTTTTCCAAACCAACTGGTCCTGATAGAAGAAGAGGTACCAAGAGACCGGCGTAGGTTCTGGTGCCGGTAGAAGCAGAGGAGGAGGTGGACCTGATGATAACACTGGTGAAGGCGAAGCAGATACTCTCTCTTTAGAAGTGCCTGGGGAGACCACTTGTTGCTTAAGTGGGGGTATGTTCCTTTCTCCATCAACTGGTCTTGGAAGAAGAAGTAGAGACTCTGTTGTCAAAGTTTGGACCGGGTCCTGGAAGATTCTGGATGGACAGTGAGACTGTGAAGGGCTGATCGGGTGCAGTTGGACTTCTATTTGTTGAGCAGTCCGATCTGGAGAAGTTACTGGGTCAGCCGCTGGTGGAGATTCAACAGGTATGTCCTTTGGAGTAGCTGAAGAAGTAGCAAGCTTCATCCTTGGAAGACTGGAAGAATCCAGAGCCTGATTCGTCAGTTTACTGTAGGTTGCTTGATATTGGTCTTCCAATCTGATCCTCACCTGCTGCAGCTGGTCGAGACTTGCTCGATCGGCTTCAGCTGAAAGAGATATCATATCGTGGTTCTACTCCCTGATCATGTTCTCCTTCAGGAAGAGCATAGAGAGGTGAAGTTTGATGAGCTCCTTCCTTGTAGAAGAATCTCAATATCTTCAATCCAAAGATTCTTTATGAAGTCCTCTGTCTTTCGAGCAGATGTCATTCTCTCCTTCTTGATCTTCTTCTTACCGGGACGTAAGCTGGGCCGTTCTCCATTCTTGATTAGCAATTCGGTACAGATCTTCCAGTTGAAACCATTCCGCTTCAGCTCCTAGAGAATTGCCCGATCAACATCAGCTGTGGGAGAAATCAGATTATAGTTCTTCTCTCTGGTGTTCATGTTTCCACCAGAAAGAGAATACATATGTGAAGTCTGAAGATCTCCCCGGACTGTAAGAGGATTTCAATGTCTTCGATACCGAGACTCTCCATCATGAAATCATCTGTCTTCCCAACAGCTGATAACCGATCTTTCTTTTTCTTCCTCTTCAGAGGAGTAAGTCTGTAAGGCCTAGAATATCCAACTAAACAAATATTAGAACGAGTTTACCACGATTGGGATGGGAAGAATGAAGCTCGCGTGGGGTGCTTGTGTGTTCTTGAGAGGTTGAGGGCTCACTTTAATTTTCACACAATACACTATTATTATGTGTTAGGGTTTTGGTATTTATACCACATTTTGGTATATAATACTTGGGCCCCCAACAAGCCCAATTACACTAAGCCTCTTATAAAGAGAATCTTTATAAATACACAACAAAGATAATTATAATTAATTGAACACAATAAAATATTCCTAACAATCTCCCCCTTTGTGTTCAATCGTCAATTCGGCATGGATTATCTTTGTGGGGCTTAGTGCATTTGCCTGAGTCCTAAACGAATTTCCTCCTTGTCTTGTCTTTTGACCTCTTCTTTTGGAGATCTTCAAGCTCACCGTGTCTTGATCTTCGCTTCTCGGCACCGCGTCTTCTTAATCTTCTTTGTAAGATCGACTCGTAAATGCCGGAAGGGATTTGAAGTCGCTTGTCGGATTTCTTCTTTTTTTGTTCGATCTCTCCTTTCGATAATAGCGCAACTCCCCCTACTTTTGGTCAACCTTATGTTGGGATTGGGAAGTTCTCTTTGAAATTTGGAGAGACGCACACGAGGCAGCAACTTCGATCTTTGTAGTCCATGGTGTTCGCTTGATTCTTTGACGACGCTTGAGGATTTAGCGTTTCTGATCTATCTTGCACTTTCGTCGTGGTATTGCTCCTATTTCGCTTTAGTACTACTCCCCCTCATGAAGATCGAGTTGGGGAGATGGCCATGCGATGGGTCAAAATGAGGCATTATCTTTGGCAAGAAGATCACGTCGTCGGGACATGAGGATGGCGTTGGTAGGAACTCAGGTTAGGTAATAACCTGACGTAGCCACTAAGGCAGTCGTCAAGTCTTCTCTAATCTTCTTCTTCTCGGCGCCGGATTCGTCTTCTTCGAAGGAAGTTGTCTGGTTCGGCCTCGAGGAAGCTTATCTGGCTCCGGAAGAAGGTACGCGTGGGGTGTTAGGCTCCTTTGGAATGTTCCATTCAAGTGCAGGGGAGCCCGACTTCAGAGTGGTGAGCGCGGCGGAGATTGGTGGGTGGTCCGACCTGTTTGTTTATGCGTGTCCCCTTCTCCCCCTCATGGCGATTCGTGTTAACGAGATCGGCATGTTTGTGTAGGAAGATTAGGAGGACACAAACGACAGGTCGGTGATGGTAATAACCAGACGGAGCCACAAAGGCAATCCGTCGTGTAAGAAACCGGGGTCACGAAGACTTCCCGTTAACATCGATCTAGGAGCTATGCTCGTAGACGATGGCCTGAAACCGTTGTTGCTTTGATGTTGCAACGGCAGGACTTCCTTCCGATCCTCGAATCATGTTGAAGCAAGACATGTCTACGGAAGTTCTAACTTGATCACAAAGATCAGGTGTTTAAAAGTGTATGTGTCCTAGAAAATATAAAAATATATGGAAAGTGAGGACACACTAGACTCGAGTGCGCAGGGAAGTGTGGTGGTGGGGCTGAGTACCACATAATCCAATATCTCCCACTTCCGAGTGAAGCGGTGATAGTAGACGTAGTTCCCCGTGATTTCTGAAACACCTGTCTTTTGTGAGACAGACGAGTGGGTAAGGCTCGGTTGTGCACGCGCCGTTGGACCTATTGCGACGACTTCTACCCGGGAGCTAATAAAATTAGCACATGTACCTATGGGGGTTGGTCCGAATAATTTGTGAGTTGAGGAAATTATGTAGCGTCGGTCTTTTCAAAAGGTTCCAGTAGATGTGGCTATTTTTTTCATAATTTGACTGTCTCTCGGTGATGTTCCGGGGTTAGATTCAGTTGGGTTTGACTGAATCATGGGAACGAAGTCCTTGCATCCGGTAGGAAGTAGTGAGTGCTGCTTTGTATGTCAGCAATCCGGAGTAGGTCGATTGAAGCGCGCACCGAGTTTAACATTTGTAGCCACCGTCGCCTTTGAAAAGAGTTGACCGTTGTAGGCTCGAGATTCTTCTTTTGAAGTCCATCTTCGGAGGTCGAAGGTAACTCCACGAAGCTTGATGATGAAGAGAAAATATCTTTCTTCTCTTTTTTTTTTTTTTTTTTTTATGGCCTTGTATTTTTAATTTTGATGGCCCTCCTTTTTTTAATATAATATTAATCGTTATTAGTAATATGTATATTAGTATATTATATTATATGGATATAATATATATTAATCGTTATTAGTAATACATATTTCTATATTATATATTATATGATAATAGTATTATTTATTATTACTATTGTTATATGTATTATATTTATTTTATTTATACATATAGATATATTTTATTTCTCCTTTCCAAAATGTGCTTCCTAAAAGAACTTGCTCCCCCTCAAAAGATGCTAAGTAAGATCGAAAAATCTACGAATCTCTTTCACAAAATTCACGCATTTAAGGTTCGCTCCCCCTCAAAAATGTAATTATTGCTCCCTTTTAAGAAAATAAGGATCACTTCTCTTTTAAAAAATAAAAGAGTAGCTCCCCCTCAAATTAAGCTCATTTTACAAAAATGGTATTTTTCATTTCCGTGTGTAATATGCATTTTAAATTTTAAAGTTTTGAATATGCAGATTTAAAATGTACCATTTTGAAAGATGGGCATTTTTGCGATTCAGCTTATATGCATGCTTGAAAGTTTAAGCTTGAAAATCTTAAAATTGTATGCATAATGAAAATGTACCTATCTTAAAATAGAGTATTTTGCATTTTGACTCATGTATGCATGCATGCAAGAATTTGAAAGTAAAAGTCCTTTTGAAGCATGCATAGCTATATTGTACCCTATTATTTTCAAAGTAGGTATATTGTCTTTTCAGCTCGATATGCATGCCAAAATTTACTATGGAATGCATATATAGAATTTACCTACGGTGTAGTTGCTCACCGTGCTTCCCTTTATAACGTATGTGGAGCAACTTCAAAGTACCATACGTGAGGGATGCGGTTGGTCGCGTCTCTTACCAGTCATGCATGTGGAGCAACCCGAGTACCGTGCATGCTGGAATGTGTGGTTGCTCTCGTCTCATACCAATCACGCGTGTGGAGCAACCATCGTCGAATTACCACACGTGATTGGGCTCCTGCAAAACTTTATCGGGACTTTGGTACCCATTGTTGTATGGGTCCTCCCAAATTAGCAGAAAATAATTTATGCACATTTGGTTCAGATATACATCCTAAATCATCCTTTAAAGTCCTATTTAATTTGATTTCTGATTTAGGAATCCAAGTTTGGTGAACCTTAGAGGGAAATGACAATTCAGCGCCGGTGAATGTGTGTCTAGGTTTAGAAGATCTGAAGATTTTCTCCCTAACCAGTCGCAGAAGGTGTCTTTCAGACTTAATCTGGACCGGGTATTTCAAGTATGAATACGAGCTTATCGCACTATATGCGTCATTAGATGATGAGTCGTATTGCCTACAAGAATTCACATCATTCACTCTATAATGATGGGGAATAAGCGTGGAAGTTCGCTTGCTTAAGCTTTGAACTTCTTCTTTGCACGCTTTCCTTTGAAGAGGAATAGGAGAGGGAAAATCTTGAACATGTTCGACCTTAATTTTGAAAGACAATGGAGATTTTCCTTTCTCCTTCCTAATTTTCTGTTCCATGGAAGTATTAAGCTTAAGGCTTTTACTTATCTTTTCTGCGCCATCCAAGGGTGACTTAGAATGCGTATTTGCTTTCGTCACCGTTGACTTAGAATTATTAGTAAAAGTCTTTTTAATTTTAGGAACGAAGGCGTCGGTTTGTGTGCCCATATCCTGCTTAAAAGAAGATTTTTCTGTATAGAGTTCATTTAAGACGGGTAGGGACGGGGAATTTTTGAGATTAGAAATCTCCTCTAGAAGTTTTTGCTTTTCTGCTCGGAAACCTACTCTTTCCGATTCCAGGGTTGCGTTCAATTCTACAATTTTACTAGCAACCTCTGGAATTTCCCAACAAGAGATATGTTTATTAGAATGTAAACTATTTTCCCCGTTGGACGCTAAGTCTTTAGAGGAACTTTGGTCTGTTTGACCCTTTTTCGCAAGGATGCCCTCTAAGTGATGAACTTTAGAGTGCAATTTACTGCGTTCCTCAAATAAAAGTTTAAAACTACTCCGCGAATTGCTCAAATCAGACAGATAATTATTGCGTTCGAGTTCGCAATTGTTTAATTTATTTGTTAGTTCACTAATTTGAGCTTTTAATTTTACTTCTTGAGATTCAAGATTAGTGATTTTCTCACGCGCGTTTTCTAAATGGCAAGTAAGACTACCTCTTTCTTCTAAACTCTTGACTAAGCATTTGTAATTATTATCTAGTCTACTCTCTAACTCACTTATAGTCTTTTCGTGACTTATAAGTTGAGTTTGGCCTAGCTTAGAGGAATTTAGGTTCTTGGTTAGCTCACAAACGTTAGTTTCTGAGCTAGCTAATTTTGATTCAAGACTAGAAATAGTTTCTAGTGCACTAGCTAACTTAGTTTCTAACGCTTGGGTAGTCCTACGTTCGTGTTTATGTTCACGACGCATGGTTTTATAATCTTCCTTCAAAGAAAGAAAAGCTTTATATAAATCACTCTCGTCAAAGCTCATCTCAGAAGTTGCGGAAGTAGAATCCATAATTTTTAAAATTTTAAAATATTACTATTTTTTTTAATTTAGTTGGATACGCGATCGTTAACGCGTTGTGTAGATTTGGTAATTTTTGGCTTGTGAAAACTTCAGTTCCGAAAAGTTTTGGTGTGTCGATAAAAGTCGTGAAGTTTCAAAAATTTTAAGTGTCGAAAACTTTTTGGGGTGTACCGAAAAGTTTTGAAGAAATGTCGAAGAACTTCAAAAATGTCACCAAGAACTTTTTCTACAATATGCCAAAAATATTTTGGAATAAAAAAAATTGGCTTTTAAAAATTTCTGCACCGAAAAGTTTGATTTATCTAGAAATATTGTGAAGTATCGAGAATTTTGGGTACCGAAAAGATTTTTGGTATATACCGAAAAACTTTTGAGGTGATTTCGAAAACTTCGGAAATTTATCAAACTTACCTATAATTTGCCAAAAATGTTTTGATGTGATATGATGCGAAAATAAATTTCTTGTTAGGAGTGCGAAAATAGATTTTCGAAGTGGGGGTTTTTGAAGTGTTCAGTGCGAAAACATGGCTGCGAAAACCTTTTTATTATTTTTATTTATTTATTATTATTATTATTATTTTTTTTAATGCGCAAACTTTAAGTTGATGCGAAAACTCCTTTTTTTTTCTTTTAAGTTGGGTGCGAAAATTGATTCGCAAACCCCTTTTTTTTTTAAGGATGCGAAAACTGGATTCGCAAACTTTTTTTTTTTTTTTTTTTTTTTAATATTTTTTTTTTTTTTCAGGGTGCGAAAACCTGAACAGTAACTATAATAAAATAATAATTTTTTTTTTTTTAATTGGGTTTGCAAAGGTGTTTGCGAAGCCACGTAACAAAAGGTTTGCGAAGCCAGCTAACAAAAGGTATGCGAAGCAAAAAAAGTTTGCGAAGTGGGTTTGCGAACTAACTTTGCGAAGCAGCTTTTCGCAGTGAAGGTTTGCGAACTGGGTTTTCGAACCAACTTTTCGCAGCGAGTTTTCGCAGTGGTTTTCAGTCCGAAAACTTTTCTGCGAAAACACTGAACCCACTTTTCGATCCCCAAACACAAAATTAATCAAATTAGCCCTGGGTAAAGATCGAAACACTTATATCCTAACTCCTAAACACTCAATCAAGCATCTAAACACCAAAACATGTCAAATTTTTCGAAAATTTTGAAGAACATGCGATGAACACAGAAAAATAAAAACGAAAAATTTGACTCAAATCTTAACACGCGTGGCTCTGATACCACTTGTAAGGCCTAGAATATCCAACTAAACAAAGATTAGAACGAGTTTACCACAATTTGGATGGGAAGAATGAAGCTCGCGTGGGGTGCTTGTGTGTTCTTGAGAGGTTGGGGGCTCACTTTAATTTTCACACAATACACTATTATTATGTGTTAGGGTTTTGGTATTTATACCACATTTTGGTATATAATACTTGGGCCCCCAACAAGCCCAATTACACTAAGCCTCTTATAAAGAGAATCTTTATAAATACACAACAAAGATAATTATAATTAATTGAACACAATAAAATATTCCTAACAAAGTCGGACTTCTCTCTACTCCTCATACTCTTCCATGAATAGATCGGTCTTTGAACTGACATCTTTCAAAGTCAGCTCCACTCTCATTTCCTTGTCATTTTGAGGGGAAGACGGGATCTCTTCTTCAATGGTCTTTCACTTCCCCTTGTCGCTTCTTGGAGCGACTGGTTCCGGTGACTCAACCGGTTCTCTTATAGTGATGCCAGTTGATCTTGGTTGGTCGGTTCATCTCATGAAAACTGGGGCAGTTGATGTTGCCACTGGAGTGACCACTGGAATGCCCAGCCCCAGTATTGGATCGGTGAAGATCTTGGACACGATAGCATCCAAGTTAACTTGTTCTTCTCATGGTTCTGACTCTTGCCTTTTTTTTTTGTATTAACTGGTTGATCCGACATAAGATCAGAAGAGGCAGTAACCGGATCAACCGTTGTCTGGTCTTTATTTGGACAAGGAGCTCATGTCTTCTTCAGATGCTCAGCTTCTTTTGCCACAGAAGTTGTTCTAGTTGGCTCCTCCATTGTCTGCTCAGCTTTTGCCCCAGAAGCTGTCGCAGTTACTTCTTCTTCCCTGATATCAGCCTCTTTCTCCATAAAGGCTTCCGCATCAGCTCCCTTCTTCTTCTTCTTCTTCTTCTTCTTCTTCTTCTTCTTCTCAGCTTCTTACTCAGTAGATAGCTGATTCAGTTGCTCATGTCTTTGTCTTCTTTTTATCCTCTATTAGCGTAGAGACTTTCTTCTCAGTCTTCTTCTTTTAGGGGTCTGCTTCCTTCTTAGTGGTCTTGGAAACCGCTTTCTTTGGTTTCTTCTTTTGTTGACCCTCATCAACTGGGTCGGTTGCTCATCTCTTCTCAGCTTCCTTTGCATCTGGTCAGTCTGTAATAGTCTTGTTAAGAATCAGTGACTGCATTTTCTGACCGAAAACTGCAAATCTGCTTTCTCCCATCAAGAAACAGGTTGCTTCTTCGGTTGCTGCTACAGCTCACTTCGGTAGGTAAAATCAGTTTGTGCTGAGCTGGTTTCTGTTGCCTTAGCATTTTATTTGTTGTCTAAACTGAACAGTTTTGGTAGGTTTGAACCGAAATTTTGAGCGCTGAACACAATCGAAGACTGGTTTGACATGCTGAAAATTTTTCCTCCCTTGAAACCCATCAGACACTTTGTTCCACTGATTGTGAAACATCTCTTCTTCAGCTCATGAGGATTATCTGCAATGATATCCTGCTAGTTTTTATTTTGTGCCGCACTTGAGTTTTCATCCCAAACTCCCACTCACAGATGTGTTCTCTTCGCTAATCTGGAAAGTCTCGAAGGGTGAAGTCTTCTTTTCAGTTCTTGATTGGAAACCACCCGCTCTGATACCACTTGTTAGGATCGGTTACTGTGTTTAGAGGGGGGTGAATAAACACTAAGATAATTTTTCGCTCTTTTTCTGGTGTGACTGGTTTCTTGTTCGGTTTGAACTAGAAACCGGTTTCCAATCGGTCCGTGAATGCAATGAGGTGAACACGAGATTTGTTTATGGAAGCTCGGAGTCTAAATACTCCTACGTCTCCACTTCTTCCCCGCAAGGAAGGTTCCACTAGAAGATTCGGTCACATGTACACTTAAGTACAACCCTTTATAGCTAGACTCCGGCTAACTAAACTCCTAGCACTCAACCATAGCACCCCACAAGGTCACTATATTCGATAGCTTTTTAAAGTCCATCGGTACACAATGATTGTAGGCCGCAATCCACAATCCGCTCACATCTTTAGAGTCTATATGCGAAGACTATAAGCACTTGTTTTATGTCTTTGTGCGAAGACTACAAACACATAGTTTAATATCTTTGTGTTAAGACTCACACTCAACTAATCTATTTCGCTCATCTCTCTATTGTGTGAGTGAGGTGTGTGGGTTTGAACTTTGTAGCTCGCTCTATCTTTTGTATCCCACACGAAAGAAAAACTCTCTTGATTAGTCTCTTTGATCTTGTTCTTCTTTCTAGGATCTCTCTTTGGATGTGTAGTTGTTTGCTCAAGGATCCATCATTTGCTTGTTGTCCTTCTTTCTTTATTTATAGTCTCTCCTCTTGATATGGCCGTTAGACATAGTTGTTGGAGACTTCTGAAAATGTTCTGACAGCATTGGGAAGTGTGTCATAAGCTTGTCTTGACTTGCTTCAAAAGCTGTCAGCATATCTTGCTTGTACATTGCTGCAGCGAAGGCTTGTACATGAGTCCAGTTCAGGAGCCGACCACTTCCTCCAGAAACCGACCAGTTCTTTCAGGAACCGATCAGTCCTTCCAAGGAACCTACCAGTTCTTCTAGGAACCGAACAGTCCTTCCAGGAACTGACTTGTTCTTTCAGAAACCGACCAGTCCAGCCAATTTCTCCAGAAGCCGACATTTCTTCTAGGAACCTCTTTCAGAAACCGACCAGTCTAGCCATTTCTTCCAGGAACTGATCAGTCCAGCGAGTTCCTCCAGAAGCCGTCAGTTCTTCCAGAAACCGACCAGTCCTTCAAGAAACCGACCAGTCCTTCCAGGAACTGACCAGTTCCTCTAGGAATCGAACCAGTTCTTCCAAGAACCGACCAGTTCCTCTAGGAACCGACTAGTTCTTCTAGGAACTGACTAGTTCTTCCGGAAACTGACCCAAAGCCTAACCAGTCCAGTTTTTCGCACTGAGCTTATATATAATATCCGTTTTTCAGACCTAGCTCAAATGCACACTTGGTAAATATGTTAGTAACACAAATAATAAGTTTTGTGTTCATCAAACTGGATTGAGTAGATATTTAAATCCAACACACTGCTACGTCAAAAGAATAATTCAACCAAATACTTCAAATTTATAATTAAAGAGCCAAAACTAATTTTTCCCACTATCAGATTTTGTTAGATTATATTAAATTTCGATTATATAATAGCTCGAAAAATGAGAATAACAAATAAAAGGAATAAAAATAAATTACATGACCAATGTCCACGGGAATTTACATGGTTGGTCAAGATGACCTACGTTCACGGGTCGAAAGTAGAACTTCTTTATTACGTGGAGATGATTACATACACGTACACACTTTATAAGGATATGATATACATGTTGGGAATCCCGGTAGGGTCCCCGGGCTCTCGTTCCTAGAACGGCGGAAGTTTAAAATTTTTCGGGATTCCGCCTTTTCCTTTGGACCGCTCGGTATATTCACGAGAACATAAACACGAAAGAGAAGGGTTTTAGCCATTATACCTTGATAAAAACCAATGTAGGTGGTTAGCTTCGAACCCTTCAAATTCCCGGGATGTCGTATCCCTTTCCTAGCACCACAAGCGCACGAACGGAGCAAGATCGTCACGCCGGCACCACACGAACGTCACGGAGAGTCCTTGCTTTGGACGGCTAGGCCAAGAACACGCCGGCACCTCTTCAGACACACACGCGCGCGGCCGAGAGAGTGAGAGAGGGAGAGAGAGAGAGATGAGAAAACCCTAGCTTTCTTTAGCCACTTTTATTAGAATGACTTAGGGTTTTCAAAAAATTATAGATCCCCTTTTATACTCTAGGGTTGGCCGAATTCTTTAGTGGGGAGAAATTTTCTCACCCACTTTAAGCCATACCAAGTCTATTTGACTTGATCTTGGCTTACTTGGTTTCTCTTTCAAATTCAAACTCAAATTCAAATTTGAAATAATATTAATTTAAATAATATATATATATATTTAGTATATTTAAATATATAATATCCAATATATATATTTAATATTTTCGAAATTATACTATATAATAAATCGAAAATTATATATATCTAATATATATATTTTATTTAATTCCAAATTAAATATTATTATTTTTCTAAAACAATAATAATCATATTTAAATCATATACTAAATACTAAATATCCAATATTATATTTCAAAAATATTTCGTGAGGTGAAAAGACCATTTTGCCCCTCACTTGATTTAACCACAACAATCGAATCTTCGGCCATTTAGGGTTTCGGCTAAGCTCCAAACCCTAATCTCTCAATCCAGGCCCCATCATGCTCTATTCTCATATAGACGTTGTGTCGGTTGCCCTTTTTAAGCCCAACTCTCTTGGTTCGTCTCAACCGGCTCTGGGAGGAATCCAAGAGTTCGGTATTCACCTAGCCAGTCTCGTGGTACCGAACCGATCCCGAGTTGAGTACGAATATGTGTAATTAATCAACCGACTATAGATTGTCGTCCTACGTATAAACCCTTTACGTTTGTCCCGATCGAGTGAAAGTCACGCGTAGTCGAACTTACATAACTCGACGCTATGATGTTCGTGTCGGTGACATTTACCAAACTGCCCTCCACGATACTCGTGAGTCAGTTATGTGCTCTGGCCAGAGACTTAGGTAAATTCCCGCTCATCGAAAACTCCATAGGACGTTAACCTCGAATTTAATCAAGACAGTAAATCCCGCTCAGCGATTCAACCGGCAATCACGTCGAAAAGTCAAGAACGCATTTCGCCGCTGACCCATGCTACATGCAATTTGGGCTTAGCAAACTAGTGACTAATCAAGACCTTAAGACCAACACTGAGATAACCCTTTCGGTCTAAGGTTCACGTAGACTACTATAGTCAATCGATCGATCAACGACTTTCCCAGCGTGTGATCGTTCGATTACGAGTCAGTGTACAAATACAGACAATCCACTGATTCGTCTTGTATCAATGTCACGAGCTCCCACTTTCCAAGTGAACGGTTGGCACAACCGTTTTGGACCCGTCGACAAACAAGTCATACTCGTCATATCCAGCTACCCTACCGGAGACTAAGACTTGTGGACTTAATTTAATATTGCAGTATGTCAGCTTACTGGTGTCCTTCTCTGTCCCCACAGAATCAGTAACTGAACTGTAAATATTGGGGTTTTATTAATTCGTCTTATTACCCGACTGCAATGTTAATATATTTAGACGAAGTAATAATATGCCTTTTGTATTATTTGTCAAAACTCAAATCGACAATAATAAAACCGTAATTCAATTATCAAATAATCCAATTACAAATAGTAAACACTACAAAATTACACTAATGCCCTCGTACTATCTAATCCTCGTACGGCGTCTAAGGTATAAACCTCAACAATACAAAACCAGCTATAGCTACTAGGAATAAGAAATAAACGATAAATCTCGATCAATATTTTATCGAATCTATTCAAAGCTGAAAAGAAATGATTAGAGAAGAGAAATTCTAATGCATGTCAATATCCATTCAATTAATGCAAAACAAAGACTCTTTGTTTTGCTTCGATTGATCAATGAAGAGTACGAAGAGAAAATAATCTTCTCTTTGAGTTATCATATTATACGTGAAGAAACAAGTTTTCTTATGCTTTGTTAAATATCTGTGTGCTCTTCTTTGACAAATTATCCTCTCTTCATTTAATACGCCCATATATTTCAACTATGCTTTACCTTGATAACTCTTGAATGGGATAAAATACAAAATAGTTAGTTTATGATGTTTACCATATGAACCAATTTAGTCTCCGATATTTTGTCTGAACCAATTTAGTTTCTGATGTTGTCGATTTTGAACCAATTTAGTTCTTCCGTCATGATTAACGTCAATTTTAGCGAGAATTTCGCACGTACCCCATACTAAATCATGTATGGATCAAATTTTGGAATATTTGCAAGATTTGGGGGGTTTGTACTGTTTTCTTCTACTGTCAATGAAGCTCAGCGAAACATACGATCTAGAGCTCATGTTCGAATTTTGGAGGAGAAATTTTTAGTTTCGTGCCCTAATTTCAGTAATCATTTCAATTTTATCGATCTAGACAAGATTTAGTGTGGGACGCGTGGGAAATACCCGCTAAAATTGACGTGTATCATGATGGAAGGACCAAATTGGTACAAAATCGACAACATCGGGGACTAAATTGGTCCATAGGGTAAACATGAGGGACGATTTTGGATTTTATCCCGTTATTAAATTATCAAATAGTGCGACCATAAATAATGATACTATGTATGATGCCTATGAAAATTATAGCAATAGGGTAAAAAAAAAAGTGTTTATTTTATTTCATTATGTTATTCATCGTATCATCACCCCATACAAACAGTACAAGTATTATTACTTGCAAGCAGCCAAAGGTGGACCGCAAAGGCACTTATTCTGATCAAAGCTCGCCTTCCCAAACTTGCTCAGCCCGGCGGGGATGGGCCCACAAAGCTGATTATTCGAGACGTTAAACTGTGTAAGCTTCTGCAACGAAGACGAAGACGGCGGCGGGATTTGTCCCGACAGCTGATTGTTAGACAGATCGACTACTTGGAGGTTCTTCAACTGTAAGAGCTCACTAGGGATCGGCCCAGTCAAGGTGTTCGAGTCGAGCTCGATGTGAAAGAGCCTAGTGAGCTTGCCGAATGCCTTTGGGATGGGCCCATTAACGCCTATGCTGTCGGCTAGAATGAAGAAGCCAAGGTAAGGCAGATCGCCAAAGTCCGAGGGTATGGTGCCCGTGAGGCCCCACGAGCGGCTAAAAGTGACCGTGCTGATGCGACCGTATGAGCTGCCGCTCGTGTCGCATGCTACGAAGCTCCAGTCCGAGCAGCAGTCCGTGCTGTTGTCCCAGTCGGAGAGGCGGCCGTTGGGGCCGCCGAAGTGGTCTCGGACTTTGAGGAGGACGGCTTTGTCTTGGGCGTTGCATGGAGGAAAATCAGTGGCTATGGCGGAGGGGATGTGTGGTAAGGAGGAGAGAAAGGCTTATGAGGAGGGGAGAGGTTCATTGAAGACTTCATGGCTTTAGTTTGGATGGATAATGGTGGAACATTATGGGGCTCTATCTATATATATATATAATATATATATATATATTGGGTAAATAGCATATAATACACGTGTGTTTTGAAAAATAAGCATCAAAATCTCTGTGATTCGAAAATAGCGTTGTCATTTTCACCCCATAAGTAGGGGTACATTGCTAAGTTTTAGACAAAAAAAGGGATAAGATGCTAAGTTTTAGACAATACAAGGGGGTACGGTGCTAAGTTTAAACAGGATCGGGGATACTGTGCTAAGTTTTAGACAACACGAGATAGTTTTGTGCAATAAAAAAAATATAGGATAGTTTTGTGTCTTTTAGTATAACCACATGGAGTATTGCATAATTTACCCATATATATAAATATACATATATATATATATATATATATGTAGTTAATGACTAGAAAATTCGTGAGGGCAATGCTAGAAAATTGTAGATAAATAGTTTTATTACATCGTTGTCAATATAGTAGCTCCTACCTCCCCTAGTAAAAAAATAAAAATAAGTCCTCATTTTCGGTTTTTGTATATCTTTCCTTAAATACCGCATTTCCTTTTTACAAAAACATGATCCACCTTTGACTAATCCATTTACATTTAATATTCTATTTTATTTGTGTCACCTTATTACTATCTTTTATTTTTCTCTCCCTCCCAATATGTTGTCCTGGTCCTCCTACCTTGAAAAAAAAACACAAATACATTTGGAACTTTTATTAAGGAAATACTTAAGTATAGGCAAACCTATACTCATGATTAAATTGACACTAATATTATTTTTGAAAAAACTTCAAATTTTCTTTTTCAATTAAAGTAATTAATAATTTGATACTAGTGAGTTCTACTTTAAACTGGGGTGTAAAGAAGTCGGAGCAACTCGGTCAAAGCTTGATTCGAGTTCAGTCAAAATCGAGTTTGAGCTGGCTCTTTAACAATTGAGCCGAGCTTCGAGCCTCATATTTGGGTCTGTGGCTCGTCGAGCCCTTATTAAGCCTACACGTTTTTTAAATATATTAAACATTTTATAATATATATTAAATTAGTATTTTTTATTTACTAATATATACCGAACTCGAACTCGAGCCCGAATTTAAGCTCAAATATCTCGAATTACACTAACCTTATAGAGTCGAACCGGGCTTTATTTTTTTTACCGAGCTGGGCTCGAGCTGAAATTTATCAAGCTCGAACCCAATAATACTTAATCGAGCCGAACTCGAGCTGGACCATGTTCGAGCTCGATTGGTTTACACCCCTGCTTTAAACTATTGTGTCCGATCAAGCTTGAAAGTTTTAGGATCGTATCATATGTAGTTTCACTCTATAATAAAGGGGCAACGGACCAAGTCGAGTAACAATGCATGTAATTTGAGCAAGATAAATTTGAAACACAGATTTTTACGTGGAAACCCTTCAGACAAATCAAGGATAAAATCACGGTAAAAGAAGAAAAATTTCACTATAAAAAAATATTGAAGTTACAGCATCTCAAAACCGTCAATATCAACAAACCTCATCTCTATTTTTATTCTTGCTTTGATCGGTGAGCCCTTACATGTGAATGAAGGAAAAAATCTTACGGCTTGCGCGTGAAAGAGTTCAAAACAAACTTTCCTTTTTAATATTTCATTCAAATTCTTGCTTGGTCAACTTTCAATGCCTTAATATTTTATTCAAATGCTTGGATTATCAACTTTCAATGCGGACAACAAATTGCCAGTTAACCGAAAAAAAAAATCAGTAATAAAAAAAATAATTGTTTTTCAAATAAAAGGACGTGCCAAAAATTTGAATATAGATGACTTGTCATCTTAATCCAAAATCGACAAGATATTGTTAGCAGAAATTTGTCTCATGCCTTTGATTTGTTTATACATGAAATAGGATAATTTAATATGACTCATTTATTAAATAAATAAGTTGGATTGAACTTGATACTCTTGAATATGAAATCAACTTGGTCAAGCCAATTAAGAAATTACATAATTTAAAATTTTTTGTTACTATAGTTTCACTTTTTTCTTTGATTTTTTATTCTAGCACATATTTATTGTTATGCATTATTATATAAGTAACTTAAATGTTATTTTGCGTATTAAATAAATGTTACACATGGCAAGTTTTAGAGTGCTATATTACAACTTAACCCTCACTTATACACTCCATGTAAAGAGTTTATTTTGCATATGGATGTTTTCTTTTATAATTCAAGGACATTTGGAAGTATCATTTCACACTTTCTTTAGAATTTGTGTCACTTTCTCTATGTATATTTATTTAAGAGTTTGCTTGATTTATTTAATGAGATTAATCTTCAAATCAATGTAGATATATTTAATAATTATAATTTATAGATTTGTTATAATATACTTAATTTCTTTAATGAGATTAATATTCAAACCATTGTAGATACTTAATTTCTAAAATTAATGAATTAAATAAATTAATCTCTAAAGTGTAGATTGAGTATGAATAGTTGAGAAGAATTGGGCCAAGAAGAACTTTGAAGAAACATGTGCACGAGTAGATTGTTAGGCATGAAGTTTCAGTCATATAACTTTCACGAAATTTATTTTCGTCATCCAACTTGTCCTTATCCAAAAAATAAGCTATTATGTTTACCCCACTTTAGCCTTTTGTGCTACCACATGTTGAAATGCCAAACTCATGGTTATGTGTTGAACATTTTCTTGCATGATTGTAAAAGCTTATCCTCCTCATTATAATTTTTTTGTATTGTAAGGATAAAATATTCATGTCAGTCATTCAATTTTTAATCATTCTTTCACTCATAAATTTACAAATCATTGATAAATTTTGGGGGAGCTTTATTTGTTTTCGAAAGCAGGAGAAATATGTTAGTTCATGTGTGCTTTCGTTTGAAAGTTTTATGTTAATAAAAAAGGGGAGATTGTTGGATTTAAAGATCTAGCAATTCAGTTTTGATGATAAAACTTATTATCACGTTACTAACATATTTATTCAAGTGTACAGATGAGTTCGGTTCGAAAAGTAGATATCAATTATGAACTCAATGCGAAACCCAAATCGGTCAATTGGTTGGCTAACTCGATCTGGACTGGTTTGACCAGAGTTGATCATTTTAGTCCAAAAGCTTCCAACGACTAATTTAATGTGCCTAACGGCTATAAGAAAATTGGAATGCCATAAATAAATAGAGATCCAAGACGGAAGAACACGATCAAAGAGTGTGAACACTAGATGAGTTCTTTTTAAGTGTGTGGAATACAAAAGATACATTGAGCGATAACGATCAACTCCACATACATCTCACTCACACAATAGATAGTTGAACTACATAGATTAGTTAAGTGAGAGTCTGAACACACATACACAAAAAAAAAACATGCATGTTGTATGAGCAAACAGGCGTTCAACAAGTGCATGTTGTCTAAGCAAGCAGACGGAGAAACACACGTTGAGTTTGGGAGGATGTTCGCTATACACGTCATCCTATGCTTGAAAACGTCATTGCACCATTTATATTACATTTCATGTGTTACACTTATTTTTATTTTCATAAATTTGTGTATACACACTACTTTAAGTATCACTTACTTTGGCAAAAACTACCTTAAAAGAAAATTTATATCAAAAAGTAGCATAAACAACTTACTACCTATGCTGTGAAAAAAAAAAGGTTTTAAAAATTAACGGTTGTCAAAAACACCTTGACTGACCACTTTGATTTTCAACAACTCTTGAACATCAGACCAATTTAATTTTTGGCAATTTATTATTATAAAGATAATTTCTAAAAATAATTTTCCTTTTAAAGTAGTAATCGATAAAGTTATTCTTGTAAAGATAGTTTTAGGCAACTTCCTATTATTAAGTTAGTTGTTAACAAGTTAAATTATTACAAGAGATGTCTTGGTCTGTTAAAAGTCTAAAACTGCTATGTCAAAAGACTAATTCAACCAAATACTTCAAATTAATAGTAATTTTGCACTCTATCAGATTTTGTTAGAATATTTTAAGTTCTGATTATATAATAGCTCCAATAACAAATAAACGTAAGAAAAATATATTGAACAGTGAACAGAAAATTTATGTGGTTCGGTCAAGATGACCTACGACGGGTCGAAGGTAGAACTTCTTTATTATGTGGAGATGATTGCACACACGTACGCCTTTAAGGAAGCAATACAGAAAAACAGCTATAACGATTAAAAGGAAGAATCAAATGATAAATAGCTCGATCAAATTCTATCGAATCTATTCATCGAGAAAATTAAAAAGAAATAATTGGAAAAGAGAAAATATTTGTATTGTGACGATGTCTTTGTCTTCGTCGAGCAATGCATATTCTTATGCATGTCAATATCCATGCAATTAATGCAAAACAAAGACTTCTGTTTGTTTTGCTCGATTGATCAATGAAGAGTACGAAAAGAAAATAATTTTCTCTTTTTGATTTATCAAAAACCCACGTGAAGAAACAAGGTTTCTTATTCTTTGTTAAATATCTGTGTGCTCTTCTTTGACAAATTCTCCTCTCTTCATTTAATACGCCCATATATTTCAACTATGCTTTACCTTGATAATTGTTAAATTATCAAATGGTGCGACCATTAATAATAATAATAATACTAAAAATTATTAGTAATACTTAATAGGGTAAAAAAAAGTATTTATTTTATTTCATCGTGTTATTCATCTTATCAATCATCACCCCATACAAACAGTACAAGTATTATTACTTGCAAGCAGCCAAAGGTGGACCGCAAAGGCACTTATTCTGATCAAAGCTCGCCTTCCCAAACTTGCTCAGCCCGGCAGGGATGGGCCCACAAAGCTGATTATTCGAGACGTTAAACTGCGTAAGCTTCTGCAACGAAGACGAAGACGGCGGCGGGATTTGTCCCGACAGCTGATTGTTAGACAGATCGACTACTTGGAGGTTCTTCAACTGTAAGAGCTCACTAGGGATCGGCCCAGTCAAGGTGTTCGAGTCGAGCTCGATGTGAAAGAGCCTAGTGAGCTTGCCGAATGCCTTTGGGATGGGCCCATTAACGCCTATGTTGTCGGCTAGAATGAAGAAGCCAAGGTACGGCAGATCGCCAAAGTCCGAGGGTATGGTGCCCGTGAGGCCCCCCAAGCGGCTAAAAGTGACCGTGCTGATGCGACCGTATGAGCTGCCGCTCGTGCCGCATGCTACGAAGCTCCAGTCCGAGCAGCAGTCCGTGCTGTTGTCCCAGTCGGAGAGGCGGCCGTTGGGCCCGCCGAAGTGGTCTCGGACTTTGAGGAGGACGGCTTTGTCTTGGGCGTTGCATGGAGGAAAATCAGTGGCTATGGAGGAGGGGATGTGTGGTAATAATAAGAGGAGGAGAGAAAGGCTTATGAGGAGGGAGAGGTTCATTGAAGACTTCTTCATGGTTTTAGTTTGGATGGATAATGGTGGAAGATTATTATGGGGGCTATATATATATAGATTTCATGAGGGCAATGACTAGAAAATTGTAGATAAACAAAGAGTTTTATTACATCTTTGTCAAATATAGAAGCTACTACCTCCCCTAGTAAAATAAATAAGAAGTGCTCATTTTGGGTTTTTGTATCTCTTTCCTTATATACCGCAATTCCTTTTTATAAAAACTTTGACTAATCCATTTACATTTAATATTCTATTTTATCTATGTCACCTAATATAAATCATCCAATCTTTTATTTTTCTCTCCCTCCCAATATGTTGTCCTGGTCATCCTTCTACCTTGACAAAACACATAAATACATTTGGAACTTTTATCAAGGAAATAGTTTAAGTATAGGCAAACCCTATATTCATGATTAAATTGACAGTTATATTATTTTAAAAAAAATTAAAATTTTCTTTTGAATTAAAGTAATGAATAATTTGATACTAGCTAGTCCTACTTTAAACTAGGGGTGTAAACGAGTTGGGCTGCTCGTGAGCCGCTCATGAGCAGCTCAGTCAAAGCTTGATTCGAGTTCGATCAAGATCAAGATCGAGATCGAGCTCATCCTTCGATCCTATCATATCTGAGTTCGTGGCTCATCGAACCCTTATTGAGCCTACGCATTTATTTTTAAATATATTAAATAGTTTATAATATATTTAAAATAAGTATTTTTATTTACTAATATATTACGAGCTCGGGTCCGAATTCGAGCTCAAATACCTCGAATTACACTAACCTTATCGAATTTATCGAGTCGAGCCGAGCTTTATTGTTTTTAACCGAGTCGACCTCGAGCCGAGCTCGAGCGAACTCGAGCTGGACCATGTTTGGGTTCGGCTCGACTCGGCTCGGCTCATTTACACCCCTACTTTAAACTATTGTGCCCGATCAAGCTTGAAAGTTTTAGGATCGTATCGTATGTGGTTCCATTTTAATTGCACTCATTATAACGAAGGGGCAGCGGACCCATTCGAGTAACACTGCATATAAATATTTGAGCAAGATTAATTTGAAACAAGGATTCCAAATAAATCGAGGCTAAAACCACGGACAAAAAAAGAAAATTTTCATTGTCGAGAAAATATAGAAGTTACAACATCTCAATCTATAAGGAAGAAAACCCTCAAATATCGTAACCTCTTTATTTTTATTCTCGCTTTACTATGTGAGATGCTTTGCTTTTATCGCTAGCTGCCTTTCTATTCATGTAATGAAGGAAAAAAAAAAATCTTACGGCTTGAGCGTGAAAGAGTTCAAACCAAACTTTCCTTTTAATATTTTATTCAAATGGTTGCTTGGTCAATTTTTAAATGCCTTCATATTTTTATTCAAAAAATGCTTGCTTGATCAACTTTCAATGCCGACACAAATTGCCAATTAACCCAAAAAAAAAAAAAAATTAGTAATCAAAAAAATAATTGTTTTTCAAATAAAAATAGGTCCTACATGAACCTAAAAGCCTAAGAGGAGAGGTACAGGCGGTGCCAAATTTTGAATATACATTACTTTTCATCTCATGCCTTTGATTTGTTTATACATTAAATAGGTTAATTTAATATGACTCATTTATTAAATAAATAGGCTGGACTGGATTGAACTTGATACCCTTGAACATGAAATCATCAACTTGGTCAAGCCATTTATCAAACTCGAACTTTTTGAACTAATAAAATGTTAAACATAAAATATATTTAAAAATATGAAATAACGGTTTTTATGAAAACGCCCAACTACAAATACATTTCTATAGTTATTTTTTTTTCCTTTTTTGAATTTATAAATTAAATGTTATTTTGCGTATTAAGGGTCAATGTCATGGATCATCTTTACTTTTCAATTGTCCACACTACCCATTTTACTTTTTTTTTTTCGGTCAAGTAGGTGTCCCCACACAATGCAACCATAGTCGTAATAGAAATTGTGCCCATTTGATTGCCGCCAGCATTCTCTATTGACAATCTAGACTAGTCAAACCGATTTTTAAGACAACGTATCATTACGTACTAATTCATATCTATATGAATTCTCTTCTAAATGATTAAACAGCCTAACTTTTTAGGTTATGATTGTGTTTTATCGTTTTCTTTTTTTTTTTTATAATATTGTGCTTGTCTATATAATACCCTTTGATTGATGATCATATATAATATTCTCTCTAATATCTATTTCTCATGTTATAATTTGCATGTCTTGACCTACGTACAACAATAAATGAAACCCATTAAATTATAGAGGAGATAATTAGAAGAATTTGGAATTTGGAAACTAGTACTCAACAATTTCTATCCATTTATTTGCTTCATGTAATACATACAAGTTTATTATTATTATTATTATTATTATTATTATTTTGATTGGGGCAAATAAAAAAAAATACTTCCTCCATTTCAAAATAAATGTTATGTATAGAAATCTAAGATGTTTCAAAATAAATGTTAAGCATGGCAAGTTTTAGAGTGCTATATTACAACTTAACCCTCACTTATACACTCCATGTAAAGAGTATTTTGCATATGGATGTTTTCTTTTATAATTCAAGGACATTTGGAAGTATCATTTCACACTTTCTTTAGAATTTGTGTCACTTTCTCTATGTATATTTATTTAAGAGTTTGCTTGATTTATTTAATGAGATTAATCTTCAAATCAATGTAGATATATTTAATAATTATAATTTATAGATTTGTTATAATATACTTAATTTCTTTAATGAGATTAACATTCAAACCATTGTAGATACTTAATTTCTAAAATTAACGAATTAAATAAATTAATCTCTAAAGTGTAGATTGAATTTGAAGAATTGGGCCAGGAAGAACTTTGAAGAAACATTTGCACGTGTTGATTGTTAGGCACGAAGTTTCAGCCCTAAAACCTTTACGAAATTCACTTTCGTCATCCAACTTGTCATTGTCCAAAAAATAATTTATTATATTTACACCATTTATAATGAATTTTTTTTAAAAATTTTCGACTATTTATCATAAATAGTCATTTTACACTATTCAAATTTAATTAACCTTCTGGTTGAAGCAATCATATTTTTCTTGCCGGAAGAATTTACAAAGATGACTATTTATGATAAGTTGTGTAAGCATATCGAACTAATTTTGGACAAGGACAAACTAGATGATGAAAAACGAATTTCGTGAAAATTATAGGACTATTTTTGGAGAGGACGATAAACGAATTTCGTGAAAATTATAGGACTAGAATTACGTTTACTCCCGTAATATAATTTTCATATAAGTTAAATAAATTACTTAAAAGGAATCATATAACCACCCTATATTATAAAAACATATTATAGTTAAATAGTTGGTGCTTAAATCACCAAATCGGTTTATAGTTTGAACGATCTGATATCGTTTTCTGTCTTGATTTATCTATTTTCTTTTACAATGTCGTAGGTCATCTTCTTTGTTGCAAACTTGCACGCAATATATAAAAAACAGTAATTCTCCATTGATTTATAATATATATCTTCTACTTAATTATTTTTCTTTTTAATTAAAATTGCCATGTGCCTTGTGATTATATAATATGGTTTTGGTGTGGCAATATTTAGTCAATTATTTAGTCATATCAATCAATGTTTTGTGTTGGCCATTTGTGGCAAATCATATCTGATGCAATAAAGTTGATTTTTTAATGATTTTATTTATATCACGAACTCTGATATTAGAAATCGATGACTTTATCTTAAAACCAATTGGCAATAGGTAGGATTTTCAAATTTTGGATAAAACCGAAAAAACCGGGCGAATCGAAATTTTCGGTTTTTTCGGTTTGGTTAATTCGACGTTTCGGCCGGTTTTGGTTTTGAATTTGGAAACTTTTGGTTTTTCGGTTTTCAAAAAAAACAACCGAAATAACCGAAAAACCGAAATATATTTAATTATATATTATTTATATTAGACAAGTTTAAAACTTGTACTTTATAAAAGTGATTTATTTTAAATAAATCGGCTCATTAATAGTTAGTGATAATAAAGCCCAACAAAATAATTATATTTTTCATTAAAAATAATTAAAAATTACAATTTTTATTTTATAACGCATTATATTATAACATATATATATTATAAAAGTTAATTCATATATATATGTATATATAATTACACACATGTGAATAATGAAATTATCATATCATTAATATTTAATTTATATATATATATATATATATGTTCTAAGAGTTAATTCATATATATAATACACACAAACATATGAATTAAAATCTTTAACGGTTAACCGAAAAAAACCGAACCGTAGTGTAAAAACCGAACCGAACCAAATAGTTCGAATATCGGATTAGGCATCTGTAAAACCGAAAAACGAAAAGCCGAGCCGAAATTTTAAAAAATTCGGACTGAACCGTCCAATGAACACCCCTAACAATAGGAGAATTTGTCTTTGTTATATTAATCGAGTCACTTAACTTTAGTTTTCTTACGTGGGACAACACCCACTTTTATAATTTCTAATATGGTATCAGAGCGAATGTTTGGTTTCACCATGTGTTATATGGAATAGGCGGTGGAAGGATTGCATAACTAGGTCGGCGACCGTGGTAGCGAAAGAGGCGATTACATTCAATACTTGATAGGATTTCTATTGTTAGTTGCTCTTAAACGTCTCTAAGAATCACTCGTACAGTAGAAACTCTATAAATTAATAGTCATGGGATTATCAAAATTTATTAATTAAAAGAGTTATTAACTAACATATAAATTTAGTATTTTATTGATTTATAATGAATTATTCAATTTAAAAACAAATTTCAAACATCCCTTAATTATTTTATCATATACGTAAATAAAATGAATGATTAAATTTAAAAGAACCATTCAATATCACATCTTGTTATGTTTGTTTCACTTTACGGACATTAACAAATATTTTCAATATAAATACCAAATCAAAATATGATAACAAAAAAAAAATCAAATGCACATGATTTCTCAATACAAGAAACTTTCGTTCATTCATATAATAGAATGTAGTATATAGAAAATTAATAATTTATATTTTAAATGAAGTCTATAGAAATTATCAAAAATATATTATTATAATTATAAAGAGTTTATTAATTTACTACGTTATCTCCAAGTGGGGACCGGCAAAAAATATTATCTTAGAGAGTTTATAAATAATCGAGTATTAATTTATCGAGTTTCTATTATAGCAGAATTGAGTTGTATATGTTTTGTTACATTTTTACATTTATGAAAATGAAAATTACACCCAAAAAAAAAAAAGAAAAAAAATTAACGGCTTCGTCCTAAAATTAATTGGCAAGTTGCCTCTTGTTATGTTAATTGGGTATGTCAACTTTATACAATGTGGGACAACACCCACTTTTATAATCTTAACATATGAAAGATTAAAAATCCCACCTCATTAATATTTCTTAATTATTTTGTTCCCAAATTAAAGTCTTTTTATACTGAATTAAAAATTTAAAATCGTTCTACTAAAAAAATTTATATTGTGTTGGACTTAGGGTTATATAGTGTCAATCGATTACACTATACTATTACTTAAAAAAGAAAAGTACTAAGAAAAAGGATATTCTTAGAGCGTCTCCAACTGAACTCTATATTTAACGATATTATAGTGTTAGTGTTGATAAACAGTGATACTTTATTTTTAAAGTAATACTATTTTCAACGCTAAAAATAGCGTTATAATTTTTATTTTTATTTTTATCTCTTTTTAATTTTAAACTTACTTTCATTATATTTAAAATATTTTATATAATTGTAATAATAAAATTATATAAATGTTATTTTTCTTTGTTTATTAATTTTTTATTTTAAAATTAATTTTTTAAAATTATTAATTTTTTATTTTAAAATTAATAAAAGGACATTTAAAGAAATTATTAATTAAATTTCTAAAATATAAATAATAAATAATTTGTATGCCTAATTTAAATTTAAGTTATGTTGTTTAGTTTTTATATATTAATTATAAAAATAATAATTACGAATATGTATGAAATATTATTTTTAATATAGAAAATAAAGTTACTGAATTTGAGTAAAAATTAACGTAAAAAATATAGTTAATGAATTGGAGTAAAAACACTTCAGTAACTGTATTTTTGTGTAAAATTGACTGTATTTTAATTTTATGGGTTCGAGATGTCATTAGTTTTTATGATCAAATTCTTGTCATCCACTAAATCATGTGTTTGACAGCGTATGGTTGAGAGGGTGCAAAGTCATACTCTTGGTCAGCGAATACTGTGATTATCGTTGTTTGTGGGATTTATGGCAGGTCACGTAAACTAGGGAGGAATAATCTCGCGGACGTCGTGAACGTTCCATAGTCAACAGTGAGATTCAGATTCATTTCAGACTGAACTTAGTCGGAGGGTGGGAACTATGATAACGTTGTCTGTGGATATCTTCTGCCCAAAAAAAATATAGTAAAAAAAAATTGATTTTCAAGTCAAACATTGAATTCGTGTTATTTGCCAAGTCATATGTTTGATAGAGTAACACGTTTGAAAAAAAAAAAAAATTCTCAAAGTCGCAAAGTCAAACCACAAATTCAAGTTATAAGAAGTCGTGTACGTAACAAAGTCTCGAGGGGGCAATTTGTAGGTACTAAAAATTTGTTAGTTTACTAGAATAAATTTAATTAATTATTTTGAGTTAAAAGGAAAATCACAGTTAGCTCATTTTAATTAATTAATGCACCTAATTAAATTAATAAATATTATTTGGGTTGTAATATGTTTGGTCCTGTTTGTAGTAATAGTCCAGATATAATACTCAAATGGATCAAGCCTTAAGACTTCCAAGTCCACAAGTTGGGCCAATTCAATGTAATTTTTTCTAAATACAATTTTCCTTATCCATATATTCTTTTTAAAGGTATTTTGAGGCAACTTTTTTACTTCTAAGATAGTTGTTAATCAGTCAAATTATTACCAAAGATGTCTTGGTCTCGTGGTTAATACTAACATACTAGACATAGATTACTTCTTACCTACTCATATTAGATCTTAGGTTTGAATCCTCCTATTGGCACTGAAAAATTCAAATAAATTTCAAATTAATTATTAAAAAACTCAATGTTATGTCGTATATATATATATATATATATATATTTTTACATAGAGTACAAAATTATTTGTCAATTCAACTATTGTACTATATCACATACTCTCAAGAGCCTTTTCGACTTTAACCTATGTGTTACACTAACACTGATATGTCAAAAAACTAATTAAACCAAATACTTAAATTTATAATTAAAACAACAAAAATAATATTGCACTCTTATCATATTGCATTGCAACTATGCTTTTACCTTGATAATTGTTAAATTATCAAATGGTGCGACCATTAATAATAATACTGCCTGAGGAGGCTGTTGTTGAGGTGCAGGACTGCTTCGGGTCAGAACAGCAACGATTAGTTGATCATGTGGAGCAAGCGGTCGGTTCCACACATTTTGCATAGGTGGCCAGTTTGGCCATTCTGGGCAAGTGGCATGTTGCAGACAGGCTTTCGACAGTTTAAGATGTGGGCAACATGTGTTCAACAAGGGTCGTTCGAGGGTTTGAAAGGTAAAGAAAGTTGTCTCAGACCAGGAATGTGTCTTAAACATTTTTCGATCTTTCACGGGACCGTGTCTTAAATAATGTCGATAAGGTGTTTGATGAAAGCCTCAAGAGAGAAAATCATGGCTGGTTTGTACATTTGGGAACTGTGCCGATCGGTCCCATCTCGAACAAGGGTTGTTCGGCAGAATTCTGTAACGAATTGCGATCTTAATGAAGAAGAAGAAGAAGGTTGATCGGAGAAGAGATTGTGAAGAAGAAGAGTTAGAAGAGATTGAGAAAGCTTCGAGACATAGATAACAGAGAGAGGAGAGAAAGAGATGAAGTTAGAGAAGAAATAGAGTTATATTAACTTCTGCTTAATCTCATCAATAATTCAATTACAATATTTATAATAAATAGTCCAATACTAATAAAGAAACCAAAATACTAATGAATAAACTCGTCCCAATAAACGCAAAGCCAAACCCAATTCCGCAACAACCCAATTATCTTCATAGCCTAATGGATATGTGACAAATTCGAGGTGGCCGAAACATGGCCGAGCAGCAAGGCCCGACGAGCAGGGCACGCAGCAACACACCAAGGTCGGCGTAGACCAGCAGGTGCACGAGGCGATCTGCGCGAAGTCAAGGGAAGCTGTGCGGTATGGAACTCAGGGCACAACTAGGGCAACACGCAAGGGTCGGCCAGACGAGTGCTGAGAACAGCACATGAGGCTGGCAGGGACGTTGAGATACGGATGGACCAGACTTGAGTGCAGGATCAGCCCAACTGCTCGCGCAGGAAGACACAGACCAGCCAGCCAGAATGCAGTAAAATGTGCGGGATCGGAAAGAAGTTGTGCAGCAGCAAGTCGCACGGACCAGCCACCAGGGTGTTCAAGGCAGGCCAGCGAGTGCGTGAGTTCGACCAAGCGTGGAAGCATTCGGGGCTGGGCCAGCACGGCTTAAGCAGAATAGCCAGCATGGCAGCCCTTGGGGACTGGGCCAGAAGGGAATGAACGAAGTGACCGGTCAAAGATGTAACGGACAAGGCGGCAGAGAAGAGGTCGCCGAGGATTTCTTGCGACATCTGTGGATAAGATCACAAGATGTTCCAGTGTGCACATAGTGTTGGGGTATCAAACTCAATTCCACCTCGGATAATTCGATGGTGGATCACTAATATATATATTCCCTCTAATTGCCAATTGGCTTTTAGAGTGAAACCCACGAGGCTTATAAGATTGGGGCTTTCGGGGTTGATCCAATCCTTTACAAATGGTGCGGTGAGTGTGGATCGAACGTGAGATCAAGAAATTAATCGTGGATCGAGAATCAAGCAATCGAAGGAGAGGTCGAATATGATGTGGATGACGTGTCATCGGCCCTTGCAATAACGATTGGATGATTATCGTTGAAAGGGAGGCCCGTTCGCTGGTCTTGAGTTTGAGGAGATGATTGTTGGGTATCAAACTCAATCTCACATCGGATAATTTGAAGGTGGATTACTAGTATATAAGCTTGTGGGTTACTTTCCCTAATTGTCAACTGGCTTTAGTGGAACCCCATAAGGCTTATAGGGTTGGGGCTTCGGGGTTGATTCCATCCTTTACACATACGACGACGGTGATGAACACAGTGGCTGCCCATACGGAGACGCCAAGAGAGAACCAGTTGCAGCTCTTGGCAGCGCTTTAGGTAAGGAGCGACGAGCCTCAAGTTGCAGCCCCGAACAAGAAAAGCCGAGACAGAAAGAGGTTGAAAGTGCACCCTGAAAGTGTTCATAAGATCAAAAGAAGTTGATTGTTTAATGAATTGCTTCATGAGTCGTAGTACTGATTTGCTGAACTTGATCGACTAAATTGAGGATTGATGATGATGACTAATAAAGTTTAATGAGGCATTCATGTATTGATTAGCTTAAGGAGGAGATTTGTGGAAGTTAAGTAAACAATCATAAATTTATTATCGAAGATGGACTGAAGCTGAAAATCCTTCAAAGCTTACAGATGAACATGTGTTTGCCTTTGTTGTTAAACAAGAAAACACATGGAAGTTTTAAAGGTGTTGAAGTTGTAATAACGATTAAATCCTTGAAGAGTTATTGTTAGTAGAGACAACTTTATGATTATGTAGCGGGGCACGGTTCACCCTCTATATCTTTTTTTCTTTCCTTTGATTTATTCTGTTAATTTGTAATTTTGCTATAATTTCTGATGAATTGTGATGAAATCGAGAGGTAGAAGACGATGAATAGTGCTTCTCCTCTTAATTTTTCGATTTTTCTTATTCGCCCAATGACCATTTGTGGGGTCCCCCAAATAATAATAAAATATAATAATTTAGCTTTAAATATTAAATTAAAAAAAAGGAATAATTTGTTTATAAATTGTAGTTCGATCTTTAATAAATTAAACATATGATGAGACAGTTTATTAAAGTTCTTTCTTAAAATATAGAGGACCAATGACCATTAGTTAATTAAAATATTTAACTAAATATATTAAAATTCTTTCTTAAAAATAGATAATGTAATATTTATAGTTCTATATCGTAATTTTTTGTTGAGAATATTATTATAGAGTTAAATATAGAGGAGATACTTGGAGTTTAGTGATACTATTCAAACTTTATATTTAGATAAATGGTACTGTAGCAACTCTATATATATAGAGGAATGGTTTGGAGATGGCCTTATGCAAACAAAGAAGAAGGAAAGGCTAAACTTCCATACACACTTGGAGTAACATGCGAAAAGTGATGAGAGATAGGGGTCGATAAAGGGGTCAAACCCCAACTACATAGCTTTTGTGAAGGCGACGGACTAGCTTCGATCGAGGAATGGTTGGAGATGAACCAGTCGTGGGGTGCGGTTTGGCAGCTTAACCTGAGTTACGAGCTAAAACCGTCGTCCTCGATAAGGTTGACTTCATAATACTCGGACCACCTCTCTTACTTCAATTCCTAAAGTTGAGAATTCCTTTATTGCAGTTGATTTTAGGCCAATTGCAAGTTGTAATTGGATTTACAAATGCATCTCTAAGTTACTTTGTAGTAGAATCAATGTGCCTTTGTTCAAGGAAGGTTCATTGTGCATAACATATTAATTTATCAAGTGTATAATTAATTTTTTTATTATTATTTCTAATTATTATTTTGTATCATCGTGCGGCATATGGACATAATTATAGATCCTATGAAACTACACCCCACTCGAGTCAAGCTGCAACATTTTCGCCAAAAAAAAAAAAAAGAAATCCATTATATATGTCCATGACCATTCTCATACATCCATCCCTAAGAAAATTATAAAGAAGAATTAAAATAGCAAAATATATAAACATGAAAATCCTCCATTATTGCTTCCTTGTGATCTTGCCTGCAGCTCTTCTCTCTTCTACCAATGCAATCAACGTAGCTTCAAATTCATCCTCTCCCTACGTTCATATTACATAATTAATTACAGATATATATATATATATTATATTTAAAAGTAGCATTAATTAATTATATTTTTTTCTTATATTTATTACAGGACGATTGCGTATACACTTTCTACGTCAAGACGGGCTCGATCGTAAAAGCCGGGACGGACTCGAAGATCAGCCTCACGCTGGGCGACTCCATCGGAAACTCCGTCTGGATCTCCGACCTCAGGGACTGGGGCTTGATGGGCCCGAAGCACGACTACTTCGAGAGGGGCAATACGGACGTTTTCTCGGGGCGGGGCCCGTGCATCGGTTCGCCCGTTTGCAGGCTCAACGTGACGTCCGACGGGTCGGGCGCCCATCACGGCTGGTACTGCGACTCCGTCGAGGTGGCGTCGGCCGGGCCCCACAGAAAGTGCGGGAACTCCGAGTTTTACGTGGACCGCTGGCTCGCCGACGATGCCCCGCCGTACAGATTGTGGGCCGTTTTGGATCGATGTTTGAAAGAAGCCCATAATGGGCCTTTAGATATTTTGTTTGAGGCCCAATAAGATAATGGGCTAGAGGCCCAGTTAGTTTAGTGCCCGTGATCAAGATGCCCGCCAATATCTCGATGCGTTTGTGTTTATTTTCTTTTCAGTTGTAATAGTTTCAACTTTCGTGCAATAAATTGAGGAAATCTTACACACACACACATATATATATATATATATATATATATTTCCGAATTAAAATTTCGTCATATAATTTAATATTCACTTCACAGGCATCTCTACTGTGTGCTGCTTGAAGGAAAGGATGAATCGTTCTTGGATGAATTTGTTCACGTTTATTTATAGTCGAAACTTATCATGAGTGAAGCGACACAAATCTTTAAAGTTTTCTTCAATTCTTCATAAATAAACCATATTAATTACCTTGTCCGATTCAAACTACCGTCCATTGAATTAAAAATTTGAATGTTGGTTTCTAACTGTGAATTGTCTCGTTATCATTACCGTCTAAAGAATTCTGAGTGTGAAAGTTTGAATATTTTTACGGCTTTGAATAAAGTCGTCTCTCTCTCTCTCTCTCCCTCTCTCTCTCTCTTGCAGGTGTAAGTTGAACACTATATCATATATGTCCATGCCAATATTTCTCAAATTATGATAACTGCTATTTTAAGTATACTTGACATGTGCATATTAAAATATAAATATAGAACTGTCAATTTAGCCCGCCGACCGCTCCACCCCGCCCCCGGAAATTTCAGGCCCTCCAGGGAGCAAGGCTGCGGGCTGCTGGCAGGGGGCAGGCCTCCATTTTCTAGGCCCGCCCCGCCCTACCGGCCGGTTTTGACGACTCTATATAAATATATATAATATTATTTTATAGTATAAGATTTATTTTTAATGTTTAGTATATAAACTTATAAGTTAGTTTTAATTGTGTATTTAATAAGGAAAAAAATTATTTGTGAGAGGAATTAATAATAAAACCAAGGGTAAAATTATAAATTTATATGACCAACTAAATAGATTGCTTTAAGGTAGTTTTCAAGGGATTGGCTGATTATATAGTGAGTTATAAGCTAATAGGGAAATTCCGATTGGTAACCATGTGTTTAAGGCTTTTTCAGTTGATGTCCAAAAGTTATTTTTAATTCCGTTTGGTAATCCTGTGTTTAAGGCTTTTCCAGTTGGTGTTCAAAGTTATTTTCAATTCCGTTTGGTACCCTTGTGTTTAAGCCTTTTCCAGTTGGTGCCCAAAGTATTTTTCGATTTCGATTGGTACCCCTGTCTTTAAGTCTTTTCCAGTTGGTGCCCAAAGTATTTTTAAATTCCGGTTGGTAACCCTAAGTTATGACAAAATATAACCCCGCGATTTTAAAAGACTAATAATGAGATCTTTAGGTGTAAGCATGTTAGTTGCTAACGGAATTATAGAAAACATAAAAAAACGGTTCATATACCTAAAGATCTCATTTTTAGCCTTAAACACAAGGTTACCAACCGGAATTGAAAAATACTTTAGGCACCACCTGGAAAAGGCTTAAACACATGGGTACCAACCGAAATTGAAAATAACTTTGGACATCCACTGGAAAAGCCTTAAATACAGGGTTACCAACCGGAATTTCCCAAGCTAATATTATCGCATTCTTAGCTTAGACTTGGGCTTCACGGGAATATACGTAATAATAAGGCACTTAAGTGTAATTTTCGTAAACTAAATATATAAGGTACTTAACTATTTTCGTAAACTAAATATCTAAGGTACTTAACTGTAATTTTCGTAAGCTATGTATTTTAATTATTATCTGAGTCCTCCAAATTTAAGATAATTGCGATTTTCAACCCCAAAGATCTAAAAAGCGCACTCATGGTCACATGTCTGATGTCATAACCACACGAGATCCAAAAACTGCAAATCTTCCACATCACCGACAGCAGCTCTCCGATAGCAAATCCCAGTCGCACAGCGGCGCGTGGTGCTCATTCTCTCGTCGAACTAGGTACTCCGTTTATTTTGCATTCTCGCCTTTAGTTCATCGCCGGGATTTTTCACCCTGCTATCTATCATTCCTCTACGTCGCACATTTATGATTGTTGCGTATTGCGCGGCTGATTTTCCGATTTCTCTCGCTCGATTCGAGCGTGTACAAAAGCCGATTCGCCGCCTCGGCGCCGATTTAACCTCCGTGCAATTGGCCGTTTCGACTTATTGTTGAGCTTGCTCTGATTCATAGTATTTACGGATTTGGAGCGAGAATTAGGATATTTCCACGATCCTAGATGTCGGGCGATGCTGAAAACCCCAAAGAGACGAATAAATCGCCGGAAACTTCCCCTTGGTCCGCCTGGCTGCTTCAGCAAGCCTCGGTCTATGGAGTTGCAGCTGGCTACTGCATCTCTGCCTCACTTCTCTCCATCATCAACAAATGGGCTGTAATGAAATTCCCTTACCCCGGCGCCCTTACCGCTTTGCAGTACCTAACCAGCGCCCTCGGAGTGCTAATCTGCGGCTGGCTCAAGGTAGTTGACCACGACAAGCTCGACCTTCTGACAATGTGGCAGTTCTTGCCCGCCGCGGTCGTATTCTACTTGTCTCTCTTCACTAACAGCGAGCTTCTTCTCCATGCCAACGTCGATACCTTCATAGTCTTCCGCTCCGCCGTCCCGATATTCGTCGCAGTGGGCGAGACTCTGTTCTTGCACCAGCCCTGGCCCGCTGTAAGGACGTGGTTGTCCTTGGGCACGATATTCGGCGGGAGCGTGGTGTATGTGATTACGGATTATGAGTTCACGGTCGCTGCGTATAGCTGGGCGTTGGCTTACCTGGCGAGCATGTCGGTGGATTTCGTATACATCAAGCACGTGGTGATGACGATCGGTCTGAACACTTGGGGGCTCGTGCTGTACAACAACCTCGAGGCCCTGCTGTTATTTCCCGTCGAGCTGCTGATCATGGGCGAACTGAAGAGGATAGAGCATGAGATTGTGGATGAGTCGGATTGGCACTCTCTCGGCGTGGTTTTGCCCGTGGGGTTGTCTTGCCTTTTCGGTTTGGCTATCTCTTTCTTCGGTTTTTCGTGCCGTAGGGCGATATCTGCCACGGGGTTTACGGTTCTTGGGATAGTGAATAAGTTGCTGACGGTCGTAATAAATCTTTTGATATGGGACAAGCATGCCACTTTCGTGGGGACTGTCGGGCTTTTGATTTGTATGTTTGGAGGTGTTATGTATCAGCAGTCTACTATCAAGAACCCTAAGCCTGGACAAGAAGTGACTGAGGAAGAAGAATCTCGGAAGCTGCTCGAAATGGGCGATGCTTCGGGCAAGAATGAACATGACAAGCAGTTTAGTGAATCCTCCGAAGGAACATCATAGGTCGTATTGACCTACCGTTTTTTTTTCGATAGATGATTTGAGTTGGTGAATGCTGAACTTCACATTAAACCTATTTATGAACTATTCGTTTTTTTTTTTTTCGATCGGAGATATCTCGAAAATCTTGGTTGAAAGGTATCGTATTGATCAAAATCACTGAAATATACTAGATGAACAACTTCTTTTAAACTTCAGCAAATGTTCTCAAATTTGAGATATCAAAAGAACGACCGTAAAAACTGAAATCCACGGGTTAATCAGTATATATATATAGCGTTGTTTTTATTACCTCTCTCGAAGCTGATTTACTACAAGGCTTGCATCTCAACATGAACTTGCCCGGCTCCATCTCTAGAAGGCGGTGCAGAATCGTGGGCATGATGATCTGAGCCGCCCGAACCATCCATCTGCTGAACCTGAGGTGGGTTAACCACGGTCATCGGTGAGACCGAGTCATCAGAGAGGCGGGATTTCATCTCCCGATGTTCTTGACACAAGGCACACCAGTGCATGCAGCAGTGCACACAACAAGGGTCACACGGCGAGTTCTGCGTCGACCATGATACAAAAATATAAAACGTAAATAAAAAAAAAAAAAAAAAAAAGTTCGTTTCGATATTAGATTTTGATCCAACTAATGTTACTGTAATGAAATAGATCGGGCGTGTCACCTTGAGATGGTATTTCCTCTGCAGCGTCTGGCGAATGAGGCCAGTGTATATTCCACACATCCACCAACTGAATCCCAAGCCCTCTAATATGAGACACGTAGTGCCAGGGTCAATCATGCCGTGAAGGGCCGCTGTTGTTGCAGCTACGGCCAGACCACCTTCTATAAAGACTGCATGACAGATGCACGCCGTGGACCATGGAGTGTCCTCTCTCACTTGCTCAACGTTGCGACCGAACAGCACACACGGGCAGAACAGTCCCGTCCAACCTTGTCACAGATTGGAAAGAATTAAAGGGTTTGGAGTTAAAGAAAGCATCGACGTAGATGCTATAACAGGCACAAATATATGACGAGTTTGAAGATGTATATACTATGCTACACTGTTCTGACTCTTACGTCAAGGTATTTCGGTTCGATGAGAAAACTTACAGCTTTCGGGATCGTTAGCGCAGTCAAAAATCCCAGTAGTCCAAGGTTCATCCGCAGGAGCTTGATAGCTTTCTGGCAATGGCTGCCCACATTCATTGCACTTGCGTACATGCAACTGCGTAATTGAATTTGAAACCACACATAAAAAATGTAAGGACGAATACGAAAAACCTAATCAATTCTATAACACACAGCGAGAGGGGATTCACAACGAAGATCCACATGGATAAAGTATGATTGATATGAATTATGAACTTAGAGAAAACAAAGCCAAAGCCCTAAATTGACCAAATCATCAAGATATCAAGTATCCAAATCCAATCATCACTTAGAACAAAGGCAATCCACATACTTTTAATGTCCAAATTACAGTACGAGCCCGAAAGGATCTAAAGCAAATCGAGGCAAAAATTTGTCCCAATATGCGGCGACTAAACTCAGATCAACAGAACGGATCGTGATTACCAAAATTAGGAAATCTGAAGTCAAAATCAGCACAATGCACTTCAAAAAACAACATGATCAAGTACGATTCATGAAAACCACAGACTGATTAAGCTCTCCCTGACTACCAAAACCATTATTAAACTACAGTAAATCGGCATTTATCGATCGAAAAATATGAACCTGAGGAACATCCACAGGCTGATTAAGCTCTCCCGGAGTAATATCCTCCATTGGAACTTGCTCCTTCGTCAATTTCACATACTTCGAAGCGTGATTCATTTCATCTCCCATCTTCCCAAAGATCTGACGAAAATCAACGGCGATAGCTCACAAAAAGAGAAGGAAACACTGCCGTCGATCGTTTTACTTAGACCCTACCGCTACCGTTACCAAATTAATAATAATAATAAATAAAAAAAAACGCCTGGTCAAAGTCAACGACGTGGACTGGGAAACACTCCTTCTGAAAATATGGGCCGATCTTACATAGTCAATTTAATGGGCCCGGCCCAACTACCCTAAGCCCACTAACACGGAAATTATTGCAAAATAGAATAAATATTGCACGACAAAAGCGTATAACGTTTCTTTGATTAATTAATAAATAATATTAATATATAATAAATTCATACGTATCTGAGCTTACTTTCAAAAGAGAAATTTGATCTTTTCTTACCTTATCTTAATTAAATACATTGGCATATTATATAAGATAAGACAATTTCTCCTAAAAAAATTAAACCTTTTTACGGCAAAAACATAGTATTTTTTTTCCCATAAAAAGATATTATTAACAAGTTCTGTGTACTTGTCAGCCCCCCTTTCAGATTATCCCATCGAAGCAATTCGCAAGTAAATTGTGTTGGATATTTTTTTATTGATTGTCCTTTATTTCATTTAGATTTATTTTTTTAAAGAAAATATTTGTGTTTAAATTCCTCTGTAATTCATATGTGGATTGATTGATCTGCTTACCTTCTGGATTGTGGCGGTCTGCTTTTTTTTTTTTTGCCTTGTTTTATTTTCTTCATTTGAATTCTAGGGCTTGGGTTGCGTGCTTGAATTTTGACCTTTTTATGGGTTTGGGTAAGAGAGCTTGGGTGTTTCCGACAGCATATTAATTCGATTCTATCTTAATTTTGATGGAATTCTTGTTCTTTAATGTTACCTGGGATTTTGTAAATTCCTATGTGGCGTTGTGATTCTTAGTGTTTTTCTATCATATATGTATGGTTTAATATGGTTCTTGGGAACTGAGGCTGTACCTCTGAAATTTTCTCTAGTTTTGTGAATAGATGTTTGTGTTTTGTAATGGGCTATGGTTATGCTAGCTGTAGGTACCCTTTGGTGATGAAGAAGGAGATGCCAAAATTCTTGATAGACTGTAATTACTAGGAAAGTAGCAATAGATTGATTTATAGCTTTTTCGGGATGATGTTGGATGTGAGTGCAACTGGCGGTAGAAACGCAAGGCTCTAAGTATGATCATGATTGTCAGTAAAAGTTTCTCGGATCTTTGACCGTGCTTTGTTTGAGACACATTACTTAATTTTATTTTAGCTTTTGAAATTTCATGTTCAACAGAAAATTTAATGTCCTAATGATGGGTTTATTGAGTGGCAAAGAAGAAAAAAAAATTATTGATGGGAATTCGATCTAGATGTGGATCACTTTTCGTTACAATCATAGTCTTGGAACATAATGAATGACCTTTTTCCGTATTTAGAAGGCAATTTGCTTTAGCATAGACCAACTTAGAGTTTTTTCAAGCTTTATTTGTCAACAGTATCTTGTGATTAGAATTGGGAGTGACTGGCAATATGAGTACTACGGTAGTAGCTTAAATTACTGTATCTTTAAAAGACTGCAATTGACCTTGAGTTTTTGAAATGTAGGTAGATTATCTGATGATGTCATGTTTATTCCCCTAACTGTCAACATTAACTAACTTTGTCGGTGATATTTGTGCAATTTTTCTTTAAGGCGTCACTTTCTTTTCGCCTCTGATTTGTGATTTGAACAACTCTTCATTGTTTGCCTTTTCCAAATCTCTGCAGGATGAATGTCTGCTGGTGATATCTACCCAAGATAATCTGAAAGGGTGTATGTTCAAACATTTAACAGAGCTGTGGTTTTATGCTGATTAGCTTGACGAACGTTTATGATTGGTTTCTTGAGCAAAGGAATATGCTAGTTCTACTCTCATGAAAATTATTTGAGTTACGATATTGGCAAAGATATTATATATATTTGTCATGGGTGTGAACGTCATGTCCGTTGTTGTTGTTTCTTCTATCGTGAGCCTTATTGGCCTCCAATATTGGACCAAGTTGACACCTGAAAAGTATAAGGCAGATGATTTGACTGTTGGCCATTTCGTCCATTTTGAGAATTTGAGCCGTGCTATGGAGCTGCATTTGGGTTCTTACACCAGTCTTTTCCTGGCGGCTATTTTTGCTCTTAACGTGTTTGTCGCGATAATTTTAGGTCTAAAGGTTAGATTTTTCTACTATTCTATGTTGCTGCTAACTAGGTTGAGGTCTTTTTTATAACTTTCAATTCTACTTGGAATTTCAGAATTGTCGCCTTCTTAAATCAGTTAATGTTTCGGTCGCGATTCTAGTAAAGAAAATTGATTTTGACTCCTGACTTTATTTAATTTGCTCCTTTATGCAGACAATATTCTTTTCTGTGCTGTATACTTCTGAGATCAAAAAAACGCTTGAGCGCCTCGTTAATTATATCATATATAAGGTAAATAGCCATGTTTACGACGTCGGTTTGCCGCAATTGAGCCTAATTGGGCTATCAATCGTATTTATCTATAATGGGCTTGTTGGCTTGCTATTCTTTACTTACAATTGGAAGGACAATCATCATTTGGTTTCCATACATTCTATTTTTCGTTTGAGAACTAAATCATTTTACTACCTCTTTGAGGAATTTCATAGGTTGGCTAAACGACAAGTTGGATATCTTTTGCATAATTCTTATTTTGAGAACTTATGCATCACGTCTCTATGTCACGTGTTTTTATAATTGACTTTTTTCAGGGAACCTTTCTTCCTTTGGTAGTCCCACCAACAGTTTTTCAAGCAGGCCTATGGTCAATTTGGTTAGGTGTGCTTTGTTTCTTGAAGGTATAAATCAAAATTACGTCCAAAATGCTGATTTTTTTTTTAAAAAAAGTACGAGCGCTCTATAAATAATAAATTTGCTCATTTGCAGATGTTTCAAGCATTAGCTAGGGATCGACTTGAAAGATTAAATGCTTCTCCATCTGCTACTCCACGGACATATTTCCGTGCATATTCAGCGTTGTTGTTCGTTCTTTCCGTTGACCTTCTCTGGTAAATATTGCTGATCATCTTATCATACATCCAGCTTGTTTGTGTATTAATTTATGATGGCAATTGAAAGACAACAACAAATAACAACCGCATATTGTGGCCTATTAATTTGACATTGTATACTTATGTGGTCTTTCCTACTACTGACCCAAAATAGCTGATTCAGTTTTGGGTTACATTATATCATAACTTTCTAATATTTTCCCTCTTAGATGTTTCCCGTTAGCTATTTCCCGTTCTTTCTCTGACTGATAGTTGATGTATAATTGCAGGATAGTGATGTGTTTGTCGATATACAGAGCAGCTAGCTCATACATGTATATATTGTTGTTCTTTGAGCCTTTGAGCATTGCTTTTGAGACATTGCAGGTAAAGTTGTTTTCTCTAAGAATAAAGCTTAGCACACGTGATTGTTATTATATTAGCTAACATTCTTCTAAGTCTTGTGTGTAGGCCATTGTGGTTCATGGGTTTCAATTGCTTGAAATATGGTTGCATCACTCTGCAGCAGATATTTCCAGCTGCCGTTTATCCAAGCGCTTCGATATCTCCCCCGCTGGTAAGGTTAAATGATTAGCTTTGATGGCTTTTCCTCAAATAGTTTAGTACATGTTACTACCGTCTTCCTTATTTTCTAGAAATCTCCAGAAACTCCAATCTGAAAACACTTTCTTCTAACACAAATGCATACTCTCCTTTTTAAAACCTTTAGGTGCTTTGGGAGAATGGAAAGGCATCCTTGTCCGAAACTTGGGCTTCTTTCTAGACATGATGACTATGATTATGGCTCTGTCCCATTATCTACACATATGGTGGCTTCACGGTATTGCATTCCATCTAGTGGATGCTATCCTCTTCATGAATATCCGTGTAAGCGCTACTCCACTACGCTTATTTGGTCTTTTTTATTCAACTAAGTGTTTCGGTTAATCGACATTTCTTGCTTTAATTTCCTCTGATTTGTTGTTTATTCCTTTCAAATGTTCCTCTTAGGCTCTTCTGAGTGCCATTGTCAAACGCACTAAGATGTTCATCAAGCTGCATATAGCTTTGGGAACGCTCGACGGTGCCCTTCCCGGCGCTACATCTGAAGAGCTCCGAGCATACGATGATGAGTGTGCTATTTGTAGGGTAAATACTATAACCAATGCATCGTTGCCCAATTCGTATATTCCTTTCTCTGTCTTTAGTAAGTGAGATATTGATCGATTAATGACAGGAACCAATGGCAAAAGCCAAGAAGCTCCCTTGTAAACATCTCTTCCATCTTGTATGCTTGAGATCATGGTGGGATTTTCTGTGACTTTCTTCAAGTATTATCTGAGCTTCCATTTTCATTCCTGAAAACTGATATTCGACGGCATAAACCGCAGGTTAGACCAAGGTTTAAACGAGAACTACTCGTGCCCCACGTGTAGGAAGCCACTATTTACAGGCCGACCAGAGACTGTGGCAAATGCTGGTGCTACGGAAGATTCTAGAGACGAGCAGCTCGCTCGTCAACTGAGTACTGTACTTGATCGGTCAAATCTTCCCGGGCATAACTTACACCCTGGAGCCTTCGCTAGCCCGCCACCTAATCAAGAAATCACAGATTGGAGGTAGGCTGTTTCTTTCCTTGATTATTTGCTTACAATTGTTGGAGGAGAATCACATATACATCTACAAATTTGAAGCTGATCAATGAGTATTTTATATTTTGATGGGCCATTCATTTCTGCTGCTATTTCCTCTTTAACCTCCTCGTTTTTGCTCTCTTTCGGGTCTCTATAGGACAGCAGGAGCCGATGCTAGTTGGCTGGGTTCAGACGAAGCGGGCCCGTCGGGAATTAACCGCGTGCACATGGTAATGAGACAACTGGCAGCTGTAGGAGAAACCTATGCTCAGACCGCACTTGAAGATGCTGCATGGACCGTGTTCCCTCCCCCCAACACATCTCAGGCCAGTACATCAAGGCTGGCTCAAGGGGGCGGTTCGATGATCTACAGCAGAGGTCCGGCTCGTGGGGCTTATGCCAGGTCGGCTTCTCATGGCTCGAACGACAACTTGGCTAATATCATCGCGATGGCTGAAACCGTTAGGGACGTGTTGCCTCACATTCCCGACGATCTCATCTTCCAGGTAAAAATCGTTATTTTCCAATCAAATTATTATTATTATTATTTTTATTTTTTTTTAATTTTTTTTTTTTGGCTAAAATGCTCTGAGGTTTTGCAGGATCTGCAACGGACGCACTCTGTGACTGTGACTGTGAATAATCTTTTGCAAATGTGATATTATATTTTTACATAAATAAATATCTTTTTATGTTTGTAGTTTATCTCTGAGGAATTAATACTGGAGATTAATCAATATCGTTAAATGTTTTTGTATGGTAAGCTTATAATAAAAATGTTGCATAGAAGCGAAATAGTGAATCATTTTCTTGAGACAATGTGCAGATAGATAGGTGTGTGAGTCCTTATTATTACTAGTATTTTATTGCACATTCGATGCGTATGCGTAAAATATAAATACATAATATTATACTATATTTTAAATTATTTATAATTTATAATATTTAATAAATAAAATATTATTTAAAAATAAATTTGTGTTGATGTAATTAAAATAAGTAAAAATTAGGGAAAGCAATTGTAATTACTAATTATAAAAGGAAAGGGTAAATAACAATTAATAAATAGTATAGATAAGTTAAATCACAACCATCTAATTAATCATGACTGACGGTTCAGATTTAAATTAAAGTGGTCACACCACTAAGGCCCTCGTCAATTATATAAAGGTATAGATATATAGTTAATAAAAATGATGGTCCAAGTTTGTGAATACCTATTATCTAAAAGGATGGTCTCAACTTAATAATTTTGTAAAAGAAAAAAATAAATTTAAATCCATTATGGGGCCTGAATAAACTGTTGGACAATGTGAGGAGGAGATAGACAAAGCTACCAATCAAACGTATTTTCAAACCCTTATCTTCAACATCTTCCATTTCTACATGGTTCCTTTGTATCTTCTCAAATAGGGACATTACTTTCTATTTATGTCCACGTAAAGAGATATATCATCTTTACATCGATTTAATACATGTTACTTCAATTTTTACTTAACATTCTTGACATTGTTGTATGGATGGACTTGAGCAGGGCCGGATTTGGGTCTGTGCATCCTGACCCACTGCACAGGACCATAGAAAATTTAGGCCTAATTTTTTAAATGTCAGGGCCACATTTTTTAGCCAAAATTTTAATATGTTTTTATATAGAGCCTTATTTTCTTAAGAAACCACTGGGCCACCAAAATTAAAAAAACGGCCCTAGACTTGAGAGACGAAAAATACAGTCTAGCAACTGAAAGTCAGAGGTAAGTCTTTCATAGTTGATAATGAGGTTCAGTTTCAATTAAAACTGAACTCAATTAATATATATAAGGAATTTTATGGTGCTCACCTTATGTGAGCACCTTGCGTGGGTACCAGTTGATGTGGCACTGATTCGTGCCATATCAACGCGCCACATCAACATCAGAGGTGACGTGACATTCATTGACACATATTTGATGCCATTTATCGACACATCTGATGCTGATATGTAATACTGATATGTGTCACGTCAACATGCCACATCAACATCAGATGTGTCGATAAATTGCACCAAATATGTGTCAATTAATGTCACATCACCTCTGATGTTGATGTGGCGCGTTGATATGGCACGAATCAGTGCCACATCAACTGGTGCCCACGCAAGGTGCTCACATAAGGTGAGCACCATAAAATTCTTCTATATATATATATCACCAATTACCTACACATTGAATACTATATATCTTAAACATTACCATTTACCTTATCACCAAGTGTTTTCTTTATTCGGTAGGAAATAAAATTTCTTTTAGATATGGGATTGAACCTATTAGTGTATTATTGGTGAAAATGTACAATATATTTTAGTACCCCCATCTTGGCACATTTAAAATAACTGCCATATTTTCTCAAAGAGTAAACGACAAATTTGGTGTTTATACTATACCAAAGTCTTACTGTTGGTGCTCAAACTTTCAAATGTGCCGTTTTGGTTCTTAAACTTTGTAAAACCTTTTATTTTTGGTTCTTTTGACCTAACGAACCGGTAAAGGAACCAAAAAGGGACGGCTTTTCAAAGTTCAGGAACCAAAACGGCGCATTGAAAAGTTTAAGCACCAATATTTAGAACTTTTCTTTTTTACATACATATTATTATGTAAACTTGAAATAAAATTCAGCTTCGATCAATCCGAAATTTTTGAACTTCTTATTTTTTTTGCTTTAAAAAGTTGAAACAGAAAAATAAGAAATTAAAAAATCTCGGGTTGATCGAATTTGAATTTTAAATCAAGTTTATATAATAGTATGCATGTAAAAAAAAATAAGTTTTAACTATTGGTGCTTAAACTTTTAAATGTGTCATTTTGGTTCATGAACTTTGCAAAACCGTTCCTTTTTTGTTCTTTTACCGGTTCGTCAGGTCAAAGAACCAAAAAGGAAAGGTTTTACAAAGTTTAGGAACCAAAATGGTACATTTGAAAGTTTGAGCACCAACAGTGAGATTTTGGTATAATATAAGCACCAAATTTGCCGTTTACTCTTTCTCAAATATTCATTTATCAGAAAATATTTATTAAATCAAAACATCGTACCAGCATGTTCGAGCATAATGATTACTCTTGATTTTTCATTAATTAGGTTGGCATCCTATGGATAGAAAAAGAAAATGCAAATGAGGTCATAAAAATGATGATTCAAAAACGTGCTGTCTGGAACGATCAATTTTATTTTATTAAACAATAATAATGACTAGTATTTGTGCACTAAAATATAAATATATATTATAATATAAAATCTAATTGTAAATTATTTTTAAGAATATAGAAAGAAAAAATAATTTGTGAAAACATGATTATAATAAATAAAAAATTAAAGAATAGAATAGTAATTAGCTAAATTAAAATAAGTACTAAAAGGGGCAAAATAGTAATTATATCCCACTTTTCTCAACATGGGTGATTTTTTATAATAATTTATTAATTATTTTATAATTAGATCAAATTAGACAGTTTTTAACTTGCCTTGACACTTAATAAAATAGAATAGATAATTGTCTCTACTCTCTAGTAAGTCGTTCATTCAAATAATTCTATTTATATGGGACAAAAATTATAAAGTTGAGTTATTTAATATCTTAAGTTTTGATTTTGATTCGTCTGAACCCAAAAAGGCGAATTTAAAGAATGTAAGTTGCTTCTTCGTAGTCTTTCATGGAAAATTCGGGCGAAAGTCACGCTTATTTCGCATCAATGTATTCAATAATTCTAAAAAAAAATTGTAATTATCTTTATATGTCCGAACAAATCTGAATCCATGATCCTTCAAAATAAGTCTTAAATCATACTTGACAGTATTTCCTTTTCAGCATTTAAGTGGATATGAAAGATTGAGTAGGGTTTCCGGGGAAAAAAATCGAAGCCCAAATTTATTGCAACATATAAAATTAGTGGCATATGCAAATTGCAATTATCAAATATAGTAACTCAAAATTAAAAAATCGATCTACTTGCTTATATATATCCAAATTTATAATTGTCTCATATAATTGTACCGTGCAATTTAATAATGGCATTTGCAATTTCTTTCCCGGACATATTTGATATATATATATATATATATATATATGAATATTACAAGAAGCATTGCATGCATGCCTGTCCCCTCGCATTGCTCATGCTCGAAACAAAATCATTCGTTGCCACTCAAGAACATATCATAGACTTTATCTTATCTATATATATATATATATATATATATATATATATATTATATATATTGATTATAATTCAGGACACAAATGCATATCTTTCGACTTGAATTGAAAACCTTATCTTCGTTTGCTTCGTTATTTCCAGCCTCTCCCTATTCTGAAAAGGAGTTCATAGCTTCATATCTTACCACACACACACACACACACATATATATATATATATATATATACATACGTTCAATGATAGATCTTGGCTATGCTTCACCGTTCAAGGTTCTAAAAGTGCAATCTCATGGGTAAGAATAATTATATCTAATTACAGCTTAAGAATTTTTTATTTAACATACCTCCGTTTCTTAATGTGTATTGATATAATCAGAGTTATGGAACTCTATATTTCGAAATCAATTTCGTTTTCGTGTATATATTTTATAAATGTTAGGGCTACTTTGTCTGTCATTCATAAACAATTGGTAATGGCTGTTATTCTATAGTGCATGTCCGAATAAACCCATTGTTCTATAATATATATATATATATATATATATATATTTATATATATATATATATATATATATATATATCAGGAAAAGTTCTATTAGTGGAAACTAAACACACACTATATATGTTTGTGTCATGTGTGTGTGTGTGTGTGTGTGTGATGTGAAGCCAATACATAGAAATATAGATCTTAGCAACGAAGACCATTCATTCCCTTGTCCTTCGTTACTTATTTGAGGTTGCTTATATTGAACGTATAATAATGACAATAACAATAATGGTTATAATCATAATAATAATTTAAACTACTTTTGAAAAAAAAGTGTTTTCTATAAAGTGATATATTGTTATATATTATATTATATATCAGCTGTTTTGGAGTTTCGGATTCTTCCTTCCATTTTTGAAAGTTTTAATACATTCAAACGGATCTGAATACCATATAATGTCAAGAAGACAATTGGTAATATAACCAGTAAAAAAATTGACATAATTTTTCTCAATCTTACAAATGTTCGGAAATATAAGATGAACAACCACACATTTTGAATGTGTAACATATATATATATATATATATATATATATATATATATATAATTGACCCCACTATGATTTTCTATAGATCATATGCATCTTGGTTAATAGTAAATAAGCAAATAATTGACTTGAGTATTAGTAGTTTATATTATTATTTACAGACAAAACCCTATTTATAATAATCATAATAATCTCTCCATCGTCAAGGTTGGGGCATAAATGTCTTGCATGGCTTTTCCTTTCCCAGCAAGACACTACTTTGACTTCCAAAGATCAACCTGACATCTCGAAGGTGAGATCAAACAATGCTCTTGAAAAAATTCCTGCTGATGATGATCGAAATTCCCGGAAAATAATAGATTCGATTCTCCCTCACCCGCAAGAAAATTACTGTCGTCGGCGATAAAATTTCCATTATTCGAAGTTTCTTGATGATGGCTAAGCTGCGAAGCAACAAACTTATCCAGCGCCCTCCAGTCCGTCAGCTCATCATCGTTATTACACTGTTCTTTATCGTCGTTCTTCATCAACTCCCCCGAGCTGAAGTTGTGATAGCGATGATCGAATGTATGGCTCTTCACCAAAGATTGCTGACCGCCGATTCTAGGGTTTGGGTTTACTTCAGTAAACGAGGGCATTTTGGGACTTTCGAGAAGAGGGAGCTGGAGGAAATGATCGGGCGGAGGAGTAATAGTAATATTACCACGGTTGTTATAATATTGCAAGTGGTGATGATTATCCATTTCTTGCTTGCAAGAAGTATTATTACTATTGTAATAAGGATAGTGCATTGCTGATCGGGCGTTAATGTGTAGGTTTGGCGATGGCTTCATTTGATCGTCGCACCAAATCGGAGAACCATGGTCGAACGCTTTTCTCGCAGTGGCTATCCTTTTCTTGAAAACCCTACAGACAACCCAGCCTTCTTCCTGCGTTTAGTGAAATAATATCATCACTTTCGGACAATATTAGTGGCATGAAATATATCATTTACCAGACATTAGCATGCAATAAATTTACTAATTTGAAAGATAATCCTTGCCTGAGGAGCTCCATTTTCGTCAGTCTCCAAACGATATTCGTGCATTATCCAATCTGATTTCTGGCCATTGGGGGCTCGGCCTTTGTAAAAAACCAAGGTTTTTCTCATCCCGACGAGTTCGTTCCTACAATAAATAGCTTTGTCTCGCCCCGTTGCCTTCCAAAATCCCGCGGCTGTGGCCCGATTAGTGCGGGTCCCAGTTGGATATTTCTTGTCTTTGTGGCTGAAGAAGTACCACTCATCTTGTTCTTCTGTTCCTCCTATTCCGCAAAGTTCTGTAATAAATTGTCGAGAAATAAAAAGTTAGGGTTTTTTAGTCGTAGTTAATGTTAGCGTAGTAACGTTTATATAGACCTTGAAGATCCCATGGCTCGATTCGATAGAGATCGACATCTTTGATAACGTCTAGGTCGATTCTTCTCGACGCCACCTTTCGCCGCAGGTAATAATCGACGAGTTCTTCGTCGGTGGGATGAAAACGAAAACCCGGGGGAACTTGAGTAAGAGTATTCATAGTTTCCTGAATTTTTTTTTTTTTTTATTTGGGGCCTGAAATTTATCAATTATATGCAACATTTAGTTAACATATGATACATAATATTTTGAGGATACATACATATAACAGATATCAGAATGATTAGAAGCATGACCCAACAAAAAGTACTATGTAAAGAAAAAGATAAAAGCCAGTTATTGACAATAATCACAGAAATTTCCAAGAATGCAATTATGGATGATATGGGAAGTTAATATAAATCACAAAAGCAAAGCAAAATGAACTACGACCTTCCATAGTGAAATTGCCATGCAACTCAAACATGGATGATATAGTTAATATTGCTTATATCCAATGCAGATGATCGCTAGAACAATATTATAAAAGTTCCACACAAAAAAAAAACACAATACAATCAGTACAATTTCATAAAATAACATGCATAGAATGTTAGGTTGGTAATAAGATATATCACATCTCCCATGTACTAATTATATTCTGGCCTTTCTGATAATTTGCATCGCGAAGATTATAAACAGCTCGAATCTTTATTATTTAACTATAAAAAAAACCATTAATATAAATCATACAGTAGATTCAAATAATGATTTTCGATATATCTAGTTTTCAAACACATACATGGCGAGAGAAAGTAAATCGAAAGAACAGAAAGAAAACCTACCTTGAATTGAGTACCAAGACTGAACCTTTGCCAAAGAAATGATCAATCTTTCCACTTGCAAAAATGGATAAATGAAGTCTCCGAAAATAGAAAAATATTAATTAGAAGAATGTAAGACCAAGAAATTGAAATAGTGAGATGGGCCCTAATTCCAAGATTTGCTCCAAAACAAGGGGAAGGAAATCCTGGCAGCTAGAAGACAAGACAAAAAAACATGTCCAAAAAAGTTATACTAATATGATCAACGTCTTCTTCTTGGGAATTGAACCCTTAAAACTATTGTTTCAGAACTTCGAGAGAGAATTATATTGTACTCTTTTTCTTCAGATTTCTAGCTCTATTTATAACAAGAGAGAGAGAGAGACCTCTTTGACATAAAAGGGTCTCTCCTTTTTTAATTATGCAGACTAGAAGAAAAGGCCCTTTTAGTAGGAGCTGGCGAAGAGCGGATGAACAAATGTGACTCCTATATATAAAGAAGAGAAAAGGGAAAAGCATGGAGAGAGAGAGAGAGATGAAAACCCTAATGATGAAAGGCTGCGAAGCTTTTCATTTTTTTATCTTACAGTCGTTTTTCGATATTGTATATCTCTATCAATACTGTGCTGAATTGCTGCAAAAGTTTTTCCTAAGGCATGAGCAAATGTGGCATAAAACTGCTTGTCTCAGAGAGAGAGAGAGAGAGAGAGATAGAGAGAGAGAGAGAGAGAAGTCAACTGCTACTCCACCCGCTACTGATGGAGATCGATTATCTCCTCTTGTATATAATATGAATCAGGGATAAAATGTTCCATAATAATTAAAAAAAATTAATCTTTCTTAGATTTAAATGTTAGATATAAATAAAAAGACAACTTTTACGTGGTGGGACTAAGTTTTATCGCCTTTTTTACCTTTTATATCTCTTTGCTTTGGTCTAACTCCTTCCAGAAAAAAAAAAAAAGAAAAGAAAAGAAAAGAAAAGAAAAGAAAATGTTATGTTTGTCTAGGCCTTGGTTTATACACACATTCTTACATACATACATCAAACGACATATGGCTTGCCCTTTGTTCTTGACTAGGGCTTATTATATGATGACTCGATGGAACAGTTCCTAAAGAACCAAAAACTAAAACCCACCTGTCCGAATCGGGCAAAAAATGGGACCCGGCCGGGTTATCCTAATCCTACCTATGTTCGTTTCTTCGTCTATATGTCCCTACCATTACTTTGTGTTCTTTTCACTTATGACCATTTGGGGCCCTAAGTGCGCACGTTGCATCTTGTTTTCATGTTTATTGCACTTTTAGAGTGAATGGGTATGGCTAATAATTTCACGAGACTTCATAAATATATATATATATATATATATATATATATATATATTCATGAGAGAGAGGAGAGATGGAAATGTAGAGAGATTGCTATGGATTGTGGGGAAAATAATAATATAAAATTAAAATATATCATTTTCAATTCAAGCTTAAGTTTTTAGGTTAAATGGTAGTATTATAGTTCAAGTCAAGAGTTAAAAGTATAAATCCTTTCTATCACCGTCAAAGAAAAATTCTCATCTAAAGTCCAAATGGCACGTTTAAGATAAAAAAAATATATATATAAACTTAATATATATGATAGTGGTCATGGTCATTTTACATGGATTATTGCAATTAAATTCGTTGTCCTATTCGCATTTATTTCGGGTGGTTAGCTAGTAAACTGTCTCAATTATTACCACCATCATTCATTTCATTTTCGAGATCTCTTTCAAATCTTTATCTATATAATATATATATATATATATATATATATTTTGTTATGGAGACATCGTAACCATTGATAGTTTATTTTTATAGCTTTCACGCGACACACACACATACACACAAAGTACATAGCTATTCATCAAAATTAATTTAAACTAATGCAAAACAAACGTTACGTTCAAATATCAAATTCCTTTTTGTATGATAATAATGTGATGATAGGGAATGATAGGATACACTATATATTTCAAAGGCATCATTGAACGTACCAAACTTCACATATGTTAATTCGTCACAAGTACGCTTCTCAAACCACCACCGACTGTAATCATTCAACACTGTTATGTAATTAATATTTATACAATTTTATACATATTAACTAGGGCTTAATAAATAATTCTGTTAGTATTATGATATTCCGCAGTGTTCTTCAATTAATTTAATTAAATTGATGATATCTTTCATAATTAACAGTTATAAATTTGCCTATTTTCAAGCTTAGGAGCCTAACATATAAGTCTAGGTGGATTTAATTCTAAAATCAATTAGCAATAGAGGTAACACACAAGCTTATATACATGTCATGTACGTTTTATTTAATCTAGGTGAGATTGAATTTGATACTTTAACAAAAAATTATATTATTCTCCGAAATCCTCTGAATTTATAATAGAGGACGAATCATGACGCTATAATTAGAGATTATATGTTAATTTTGGTATGCAAGTTGACACACACATATATGTATAATATTATTATATATATGTAGGAGTGGTGGGATGTGGGCTCCACGGCTGATGGTGTGGTGTCGCGTGGCCTAGCTGATATTATTTACCTTGGTGGATATTTACATTAACTAGTGAATTAAATATTGGAAGAATTACACATAAATACCTATAAGGCTAAAATTATATCAACTAACTCCCAACCCATGTCAGATATTTTATCATTTAAGGACTAAGTGGAAACTTTTCATACACATAAAGACCAATTAGACGAAAATATCCCTCATAACTTACAATATTACGATTATACCTAGAATTTTAATTTAAAAATAAAAAAATAAAAAAGAAATAACAAAATCGATCAAACAAGCAATCTGCACCAAATCTATCTCTAATTCAAAATCATGTAACCCTAACTAGAAACCCCACAAGAAAACCCACGTTTCCACCAATCCTTCCTATGAGCAAACCCATTCGTAAAAGCCTCACAAAGCAGCGACTTGCTCTCTCTCCCACAAACGTTGTTGTTTGCTCTCTCTCTCTCTCCCACAAAAAGAATGCTTCGGACTTTTGTGCGGCGTCGTTCCCACCTGAGGAGTTGTTGAATTTGCCGTCTCCGTTCCAACCCAAGGAGATTGTATCCCAGTAAGTTTGGTAGAAATTTAATTTTTAGTGACATTGTTTGAAACCATGGTCTCAGTTGTCGATGATATGCTCGATTAAGTGTTTAATTTGAAGCTTTTTTAGCTCATCGCTCAATTAGTGCTACTGATGTTTAAATTGGCCCTTTTTAGATGTTAGCTATGTTAAGTACGGTATGTGTGTGGTTTTGGTACGATCTGTGAACGATTTTGGTACATTATATATGAGTTTAGCGGTACAGATGCATTGTTTGTGATTGGGTAATGCATTTTTTAGCACCATATTCACTCCACAACTACTCTAACAGCCCTCGATGGAGACTTATTCTCCGACAATTCCAGCTTTGATCGCCACCCTCCCAGCTTAGAGCCTCAATTGAATGCCTATGTGATGTTTCTGAATGTGTTTTAAGCATCGTGGGTGTCCCGGTTCTCCGAGCAGAACACATGAGTCCAGTTACACGGGTCAGGGCCGGACCACGAGAGTTCACTAGGTAAGATTAGGCTTTCTTTTCACCGACTGAATGTTGGCTAGAGCGAAGCAATGGTTATTTTTTATGTACATGTTTGATTTTTTTTTGTTTCGCAAAAGCTATGAAGATTGATGAAGAACATATGAATGCATTTTCCAAAATTTCAACTTCACTCATTAACTGTATGCTAAACCTTTTGCAGATGGCTGAGTGTATTGGGCAAAAGGTAATTTGCTCGATGGCAAGAAAACGATTGTCGGCACAGATACAGGAAACTAAGATTGTGGATAAGAACAATAGTTGTTCTTGGCTTCTCCATTCGGTAATTTTTCCTGATTTGTTTATGTTTGTTCCCTCACAAGGTTATATTTCCACCACACCTTTGTTCCCTCATAAGGAGCAGCAACTCTCAGTGCCATTATTTTTCGTTTTCTTTGGTTGAATATGCTTGATGATAGAGCATGGAACAAGTGATGACGAGGCAGATAATTCTTCAAAAGCAAGGAAGACAATACAACTACAGAGAGATGGTTTGAAGAACAAAAATATGGTTGTTGAGACAGAAGAGAAGCGTGATAACAGAAGGATGGCTTGGAATAAGAAGGACAAGAAGAAAGATAAACGTGTATTGATGTGTGACGTATGTCAGGAGGAAAATGAGAGGTGGGTTACAGAAATTCGGGTTTAGGGTATGTTTATATGTATATTTTTGGTATATTATTGGTGGATGTATTTTTATAACATACAAATTGTTCAATTGTTATGACTAATATGTTGTTTGTTATGCGTGAAATTTTGGTACGATAACAATATTACAAAAGATACGGTAACTATGTATATAAAGTACAACAAACACTAACGAAAAGGTACGTTAAACGTATTAAAATGGTACATCATATAATAGAAGTGAAAAAGTAATGAAAATACAAAAAGACAGAGAGTGATAAGTCATGAAGACATTTCTAATGGAATTTGATATGTCAAGAACAATTTCTGACAGTTTCTGATACTAATAGAATGTTCTCACTGTAAAAATATGTATTATGTCAGATATTGTCGTGGTACGATATCAGTACTTATCTTGATACGACAAGCTACTTAAATGTGGTACGGTATATTTCCACAATAAGATACATTCACTGGATGCCAAATTATACAGTATACACATTATATTTGGTACATATAATTAGGGTAAGCATTTTTCGTCATAGTTCGAATTAGTTTTTCATGTGAAACTATTTTACTATACGTATATATATTATATGTTTCACTTGGTATCAAATTTGATGGTTTAACCCTTACACGCATGAATTTGTATTTCAAACCTCAAGTTTCTTATAATGAGAATGATCCTTGTAAGAACATCTCATTATTGAAACTTGAGTTTAAACTATAAATCCACGATTTTAAGGGTTAATCCATTAAATATGACACGAAATGAAACTTACAACATATATACGTATACTAAAGTGTTTTTGCATCGAAACTAACGTGAAATGCGACGAAAAACGCTTACCCCAAGAAGTTGTATCAAATATATTGCTTATATTGTATCATTGAGCAGTATGTGACCGTACCTTATTGTGGACTTGTACTGTACCACATTTACGTATTTTGTCGTACTAAGATAAGTATCGATACCGTATCAAGTTTTATCGATCCACATAATATATAAAATTACGAGTTTAAAGCGTCAACTATTAAATGTGAACCACATAATATAGTGCACATTTTAATATGTTTAACGTACCATTTAACAAGTTTTTGATGTACCTTGTACACACATTTATCGTATCTTTGTTAGCATTACGTTGTAGTAAGTTGTTTAATATTGTTCATCCACTTCTAGTGAAATTTGGGATTTGTAATATAAAATCATGAGAGTATGGGCTACTCCATCAAATATGATACAAAGTGAAACATATAAGTGATATACATATGAAAATATAGTTTTCTAAAAAAAATAAATTCAAATTGCCACGAAAAATGCTTACCCTAATAAGATGTACCATATATACCGTGTATAATGTACCATTGAACAACATGTTACTGTACCTTATTGTGGAGATATGTTGTACCACAATTTAGTGGTTTAACGTACCAAAATTGAGGAACTTTCTGACAGAGTAGATTTGTTATTTTCTGACTCGAAAACTTTTCGTGCGTGTCAGACCTTTCTGTGCGTCAGAACATTCCTTCCTTTGTCAGAATTGATTCCATAATACCGTTAAAATTATATTTTTCTGTGTTGTGTCAGAACTTTCTGACTTTTTGTATTCTTCATCACTTTTTTTACAGCTTTTAATACATCGTATCATTTTAATGCGTTTAGCGTACCATGTAGCTGACATTCGATGTACCTTGTATATATGGTTACCGTATCAAAAAATTCAGACATAATAACCATGTTTTCCATAACACTGTCGGTTATCAAAATAAATCCTACATTACATCAACACCAAAACATACTCGTAATCAAGAAATGAACAAAAGAATGGAACGATCAACTAATCCCATAGTGAAAATGTAAGTTGTAGTAAGTTGTTCTATACTATGTTGTAGTAAGTTGTTCTAATAATGTTAATCCTTTTATAGTGAAATTTAGGATTTGTAATATAAAACCACGTGTGTAGGATTATTCCCTCAAATTTGATATAGAGTGAAACATATAAGAGATATACATATGGAAATATGGTTTCCTCAACAAAATAAAAATTGAATTGCGACGAAAAATGCTTAATTTAATAAGCTGCACCAAATATAGCTTGTATTTTGTACCACTGGATAGTATGTGATTGTACCTTATTGTGAACATGTACTGTACCACCTTAAGTAGTTTGTCGTACCAAAATTAAGAAAGACGAGATGAAATAATATAATTTCTAACACGAAAACTTTATATACATGTCATGTAATGTCAGAATTTGTTTCAGATATAACAGATTCCGTTAAAAATGTTAATGACTTTCCTTTTGTATTTTTCATCACTTTTTTACGACTATAATATTGCGTACCACTTTAATTGTTTAGCGTACCTTTTCGTTTTCTTTGTTGTACCTTGTACACATGGTTACCGTACCTTCTTAAGATTGTTACCGTACAAAAAATTACAAGCATTACAAACGACATTTTAGCCAAACAATCGAACAATCTGTATTTTTATCAGAATACATCAACCATATTTGTACAGGTTTTGGTTCTGGGCAAGTCTCAATCTTCGAAAAGATTAGACAACATTTTCCGACCTCAGCTTAATTTCTATCCTAATGGATAGTCATATTTTTATAGGTCATCGCAAAACCAATGGTACGAGATAATCGCAAAGCCAATTATCCAGCGGATGTTCTTTAGCCCCAATGCCAGAAATGTTGCAGACCATAAAAAGGTACGTCATAATAAGCGAATAAGTACAATAACAACAAGTAAATTTATACACAATATACATATAACTAGTATTGCATAACAAATATATAAAACAAGCATTTACATACTAATAAAAATGCAGCAGACATCATAATCAAACATACATTGCTTCATTTCTAAAAAACGTGCAAATAAATAAAGATAGGGAAATAATTGACTTCTAATGGAGACCATGTCGGACTGCGCAAATCCACAATTTCAAGCAAACCAACTAATAACTAACCAAATCGAGCACACCCACAAAAGATTTGGGACAATTACGATCTAATTTCCGACAATATAAGCCGGACTTACTTGGATCGAACAAACTTGTGCAGGATTGGACCGTAAAACCTAGCTTTCTTCTTCTAAGATCTCTATTCTTTTTCTTCTCCTTTGAGAAATCCACGTGATCTGGCTTGGATAGAGAAGCTCGTGCTAAACTCCTCCTCCTCTTCTTCTTCTTCTTCTTCTTCGTTCTTTCTCTGTTATTTTTCCCCTTTTATTTCTGTTTTTCCTTTTGTATTTCTTTATATACCTCTTTAACGTTTTATTTCATTAAAGAAAAGAAAAATCTAAAATAAAAATCATAAAGTAAGGGTAACTTTGTCTTTTCAAAAAATCTGGTCCTTAAGTGAAAGATAAGTTTCAAATTGGTCCTTAAGTGAAAAAAAAATCTGACATGGGGAGTTATGTGGTAGAATTTTTTGCTAGTAGGAATTTAAATGAAGTTGTCCCTTAAATATTTCGATGCATATGAATAATATATATATATATAGTTATTTTGTAATTCTCAATGCCGTTACGATGATACTAAATTTTATGTCACTAATGAGATGCATACATGCAAAATTATTAAGTTGAGTTAGTATATATATATAATATATATATATATATATATATATATATATCTTTCTATTATATTATTGGAGAGACCCACATAAAAATTGTCATTCAATCAATTGGTGTGTCTTTATTAACCCACTAAAATTAATAATTAAGAAAAAAATTTATTCTATTTATAACCAACATCATATCATTAACTGCACATTACTTTTGTAAGATATTATTATTTTGTCCTTCAAAATTTTATATTTATTTAATTGATTAATTAACATTTTACCTTCAATTTTTATTTATTATAATTATATCATCACGAATACAAAAATTTCATTAAAAATTTTGACTTATAAATAATTTGAAATATAAAATAATATTATACATATTTATATATTGTAACACACGTAATGAATGTGTGCATAAACTAGTATATATTATAAGTAGGGGTGAGCTTTTAACCCGTCGGACCGCCCCACCCAATCGACCCAACCCAGACCGCAAGTATCGGGTTGACGACTTGATGGGTTGGTTTGGATTTTAAAAAATGAAACCGCATCTTTTGCAATCAGATTTGGTTTTGTATTTTTAAAACCGCAAAAAACTGCATTAATAATATTATAATTATACTATATTTTATTAAATAGGTTATATATTAATGGATATTAGTCGTAATTCGTAATAGTTGGGAAGGTCATAAACATCAATGTAAATAATACAAATTGAAAAGGTCAAATAGATGAAAATACTAGTAGTGATTCATAATATTAATAATTTTTTTTTCGTTCATGATAGAGGGAATGCGATCTTATTCGAATTAACTTTTATTATTTGTTATTATTGTTTATTGTTATGATGACATTTTTCTATATACAATTTAATTTTTATAAACAAGTTTATGATATATCTTTTTGCACTATCGATAATTAAAGAATATTACCCATACCAGGTTATTGATTTTTCGTTATTATAAAAAAAGATGTAAAACCCGCAAAAACCGCCCCAACCTAACCCAACCCAAGCAAACCACAGTGTATCGGGTTAAAATTTTTATGATCGGGTTTGTGGTATATTATTAAAAACCGCAATACATCAGATCGGGCTAAAATGTGAATAAAAATTGCCCTAACCGCACCATGCTCACTCCTAATTATAAGTATATATGATAAACGCCAAAATAGGCCGCCATGCCGAAATAAATTTGAGCGCCAAACATTTTAAAGTTAAAACCCTACGTATACATGTAAACATTGTTGTAAAAATTGGCATAGGCGCCGGCGCCCACAGTGTCAAAAATCGGCTAGGCGACTAATTAATCGATCAATTCGATTAATTGGTTCAATTTTTTTTTTGGAAAAAATAAAAATTAATAAATACAAACAAATGAATATTTGTACTTACTTTAATTGTTGTGATTTATTATTTATTAGAATGTTTAGATAAATTTGATGCACATTTACTCTGATAGAATGTTAGCAATGAAAAAAATAATGAAAATAAATATACAGTCTAATTTTTGCTTAGAAACCACCTAGGCCCCACACTTAAACCGTCCAGGCACTAGGCTCGTCCGGTGCCCGGCTGAAGCCTAGTGAATTTTACAACATTGCATGTAAAAGAAAGAACCTAAAAATTAGGCAAAATTGTATATAACTCATCCGTGATTTAAAATTAAATATCAAAACCCCTCTGATTTGTAAATAGCGTAAAACACCCTCGTGATTTATTTAATTTTGCGCTCATTGTCATTACACCCCCTAATTGGGAGGTAAAATGCTAAATTTTAGACACCATCGGGGAAACAATGCTAAGTTTTAGACAACATAAGGGAGTTTCGCGCAATAAAAAAAAGCATGAAGTAGTAACGTGCATCTCAGTATAGAATAATTTATCCTAAAAATGATAAGGAAATAATAAGAAAAAGTAATAAAAAAAAAACTCATTTTTTGTACGTGGCGTACCATACAAGGCTGTGGCTTTAGAGCAATACAAAGAGGCATGATACATAGTACTATGTGGGACCCAACCGTATGATGAATGACGTGTTCCTGACATCATCAAGACGGGCTGGTGGCGTGGCGTTGTCTGATTGGGTTGATGTCTACGGCTGACCAATCCCCTAGCGCATGTTTGTTGGACCCCACCATACTACTCAATCTACATACGCCAACTCAGAAAAGTGACGTAAAATACTGTGAAAAAAAGTGCAAAAACGAGGAATATTATATAGCATAAAAATAAAATTTTAAAATTGCATGTTTGCAATATTTAAATAAGAGAAAACTCAAAATGATTACCAATGTTTACCTTGTGGATCTATTTATTCTTTGATGTTGCTTTGAACAAATTTAATCATCGGTATTGTCGATTTTGGACCAATTCGATCATTCCGTTATGATTAACGTCAATTTTAGCGTGAATTTCGCACGTGCCCCACACTAAATCATGTATGGATCGATTGAAATATTTGCAGGATTTGGGGGTTAGTACTGTTTTCTTCTACTGTCAATGAAGCTCGACGAAGCAGACGATCTAGAGCTTATGTTCGAATTTTGGAGGATAAATTTTTAGTTCCGTATCCTAATTTTAGTAATCATTTCCATTTTATCGTCCAGGTATAATTATTGAGAGCCATGTGTGAGATTTCTGTTAAAATTGACGTTTATCGGACGAAAGGACAAAATTGATCCAAAATCGACATGGGGGACTAAATTGGTTCATGCGAAATATAGGGGACGAAATTGATCCATAGGATAAATATTGGAGGAGACCATTTTGGATTTTATCTCATATTTAAGTTATTAAATATTTACATTGTAAAAGGACTCAACTTAGGACGGCAAATAATTTTTTGTCGATCTATGATAGCTTCCGTTGTATTTTAGCTTTCACTCGAGAGCAAAACAAAATAAACATATATATATATATATATATAGTATATATATATAAGCAAGAATGTATAGATACAACACTCTCGTAGTCCTTGTTATTTAAGAAGGTTCAATTATTAGGTGAAGTGATCATCTAAGATGGTATCAGAGTGCAAACCAAGACGTCATGGTTACAAATCTATATCACCACTAGAAAACAAAACAAAAAATCATGTTGAAGTGTGTATTAAAAAGAAATCAGGGCGTGTTGAAAATAAAATTTATAAAATTAAAATGTAATATACTTCCTATGAGCTTAAACTTTCAGGTGAATTGTTCATATAACACCTACACTCCGACTAAGTTTAGATTGTGTTGAATCTGAACTTCAGTATCAACTATGTGATGATCCCGAACTTCTAGTTCTAGCTATAGTATTCCTCTTAGTTTTTGTCCATCGTTCGAAGTCCACACAAACTACGATAGTCAAGGAGTCCAAGTGGAATTGAACTATTGATCTCCATCTAGAGATATTAGAAGCCCGACCACTTGATATCTCTTAAGAACGACTATCTGTCGATATTTTTTACAAGAGACAAATGCGATATATATATATAACTAGAGATACTTTAAAATTAAAATACTTTACTTCGTTGTGCACTTCCACTACTTCATACAAACAGACTAATAATATATGTATATGTGACGTATGTTATGCCCAGGCATGGTATAAGTGTAATGATCGATCAGTATGTAAACTCGGTTAATTAAGTACATATGATATCGGAATGTGTAATAAGTCGAGACCACGTGTAATATGCTAATTGGTACATGCAATGTAGATAATGTATGTATTAGTTTGAAAAGAAATAAAGTTACACTTAAAAACGTAAGTATACATATTATATATATATATATATATATATGGTTGATTAACATGCTAACCACATATATATAGCTAATCATGGGTGATTATAATGTATAATTGTTAGATATTATGATTGAGAATTTGTTTGGAAGTCGTCCTCACTTAACAACTACTATAATCACTGCTACATGAGCTATTATAGCAAATAGCAAGATATTACTCATAAGTGAACCATGTTAAAATAAGTGGTAAAGAAATGATTGAGATAATATATATAATATAATTGTAATTTAAAATATTTAATAGATGGAATTATAATTTGAAATTTAATTATATATTATTTTTGGTATTTAAAAAGATTAAATTGATTTTAAGGAAATAAATATAATAAATGTAAAATTTGAAGGGGTGGTTTTTGAATTAAAATAAGGTTAAAATAGTAATTAACAACTAATTTAATATTAAAATCGACACATCAAAGCAGTTTCTATGAGGTCCTCATTAATAATAAAATAGAAAGATAATTTAAAAAAAAATAAAAAATGCGTGATGGCACTTAGGGAATAGCAATAAACCTCCATATATAATTGGGAAATAAAATTCTCTCTGTACGTGCCATGAAGCTATGCATATTAGATTTTATTCTAAAATAAATCGTCAAAAGATTGAGTAATCCAGTAAACTTCTATGCAATTCATGAATTTTGCAATAAATCAATATGGAATTGGGTCTGATTATCCCAACATTAATTACACGATGTGTATATCAAATATTCATACATCACAAGACTCATTGGGTCTAAAATAATATTCACACATCATAAGACTCATTGGGTCTAAAATTAACCTTAAACTAGACATTATTTTAATAACTCATGACGTATTAAAAAGTGTCCAGAACTAACAGACTATTAGGCTAACTAACATCAACGGGCCAAAGGCCCAATATATTTGGATTGATGAGCGGTGTAACTTTTGTGAAACTATTCATCAATCAAAAAATAGCGTTATAATTTTTATTTTTTTATTTTTTAATTTTCAAAACCTATTTTGATTATACTTTATAGGTTTGTAAAATGCTATGTGCTATTTTTCATTGTTATATTATAATTTTTAATTTTTTGGAAAACCCGAACTTTGTAACTAACCTGCAAACTACGTCAACAATATATATATATAGAGAGATATTAATTTTACAATTTACAAAGTTGAAGATTTCACAACAATTACATCCTACAAATCCATCCCTCTTTGTATCATCATTCCTCGAATACGTTCCGCATCGCTAAAACGGCCGGCTTCCTCATAAATACCGATCAAGAGTTCAAAGTTATGCTCGACGTCGGGCTCCATCTCGAACAAAAACTCGGCGGCCTTCTCTCCAATATCAACGCTACCACCGTGGAGGTAACAACCGTAGAGCAACGCCCCCCAAACCGTGGGCCCGGCCTCGACCTCCATTCTATTCGTTATAAACTCGTAAGCCTCGACAATGAAACCCGACCTACTATAAAGATTGACCATGCAAGCATAATGCTCCATGCTAGGAGTAATCCGATACTCCTCAGTCATCATAGCGTACATTCTCTCGCCTTCTTCCACCAGCCCCGAATGAGCACAGGCGGACAGCAACGAAACGAAGGTGATGTCGTCGGGAGAAACGTCCGAGGTCATCATCTGAGTGAAGTAGTTAAGGGCTTGCGAATCTTTCGAATGGGCCGATATGATTGAGTTCCATGAAATCGGGCCCTTTTCTGGCATGGATTCGAAAACCCACCTTGCTCGATTCAACATAGCTACATCCGAGTAGAACGATATCAAAGAATTCGCAATGGACGGTTGAAAGATCGTCCCTTTACGTAAAACCCATCCATGAATCTGCAGGCCAATCTTCAACTGTACGGCGCTCGTCAAGATCGACGATAATGTGGATGAGTCGGGCTCGCATTTCTCGCTTATCATCCGTCGTAACGTATCTAGCGCTTCCGTCGTAAGGCCATGCCTGAGGTACCCCATTATCATCGAGTTCCAAGAAACCAATCCCTTTTCCTCGATACGATCGAAGACCTTCCTAGCCCTAGCGATGTCGCCGCACTTAGCATACATATCGACGAGTGCGTTCAGCACGAATTCGTTCCTCCAAAACCCCGAACGAATCGAGCGGCGGTGGACCTCTTCGCCGGCCTGAATAATCCCCACCCCTCCGCAAGCTTTCAAGACCCGCGGGAAGGTGTGCTCGTCGGGCTCAACGCCGTCTTCCATCATTTGAAAGTACAGCGCCAGCGCATCTTCGTAGTGGCCCTTCTCCGTATAGCCCGAGATGAGCGAATTCCACGGAAAAGCAGACGCATTTCTGTTGGGCATTTCATCGAACACCTCGTGGGCTTCTTCCAGCTGCCCGCTGCAGGTGTACAGCCGTAAGAGCTTGGATGAGATTCCGACGTTGCTCTTCAACAGCTTCTTAGGGATTAGGTCTTTGAGCCTAAGGCCTTGATGGACGGCGTTTAGTTGAAAGCATGTTTCCAAGAGGACGGCGAAGATTTGCGGGTCGTTTACTGAGATGCCATTCTTCACGGCGGATTCCAAGTTGTTGATGGTGGCGTCGAGGGCCTGTCTCTTTGACTGTGCTTGTGATTCGGGTCGGGTCAGGAGTGGAGTTGGGTGTGGCTGTCCGGGTCGAGTCCTTGATTTTCGGGTTTGGTAGGTTTTCTTCTTCTTTCCAGCGAGGTTATTACATGGGAGGATTCTAAGTTTGTAAGGTGACTGCAAACAGAGGTTCATTTTTTGAGATATCTTCGTTCTAATTACTACGAATATATAAGAACCGAAAGACAACAATTCATTCTTTTTACATGAGAAAGATAAGATAATTTAGGGAAATCCTTCCTTACCAATTGTTTTTTAGAAAAATAGCAGGGCGTAAAGACTATTATATCCTTAGTAAATGGTACTCATAGTACTCGGGAATGTGGTTATGTTAATCGCGAAACGTTTATGGGTGGGTGGGGGAATGCAGAACAGTGGTTGTGTAGTCAGACATTCAATTCAAATAGTAGATCACGAGTTTAAATTACTGCAATTTTTTTAATACGGATTATGAGCTATATAAGGTCGGTTTTAAGATTTTCATTACACATTCTCAGCTCAATAATTGCGTGCTGAGAACCCATATAAAGCTGATAATCTGACTATAAAATTATAAAAACACCACTAAAATTATGGTTATTGACTAATAAAAACACCACTAAAATTATGGTTATTGACTAAAAAGATCGATTAACGATGCTACTTTTTAAAAAGTGACTGCTCAATTGCATTTTTTTTTTAAATCCCAAGAAACATACATTTTTTAACAATTTAAAATATTTGCAAAATTCAAATTATATATATAATCAATACACTATGTTTAATCTAATGTATGAGCTTATATAAAAAAGAAATTATGATAGACAAGCCCACATAGGTACTTAAACCCAGGGGTAACTAAATTTAATATAATAATTTAAAAAACGTCATTGTTATGAAGTGGAGGGTGACCAAAATTCAAAATTAATAATAATAATCCATTCGCGAATTAAATAAAGGCGAAATGTGACAGCCTTCCCATTATAATCAACAAAAGTTGACAGATAACAAAAAAAAGATATACGAATTTACTATATATATATATATATATATATTATTTGACTCTCGGTCGAACTTTATCAGTTATCCCAATGCCCGATTTTTTCTCCCTTTCTCATATTTCTTCCTATATTCCAATTTTTCTCTTTAATCAAATATTCCTAATTTTTTCTTTCCCTCTCTATTTGATCAAACTATGTAATCCTCTCCTCATTCAAGAATCATAAACATCTCTTCAATTCTTTCCTCATTCTTGAATCCTCAAGAAATAAACACTAACATCATCCACGATCCCCATAATCCAATTATTTTTTTATTTTTTGTATTTTTTTTGTTTTTTTTTTCTCGGAGATATCGAAGATGGGTGATAGGCCGACGTACCCCAACCACCGCCGATGGAACAGCTACTCTTACCTCAAGCTCATCCTATACTCCTCCACATTGCTAGCCCTCGTCCTCTTCCTCATCTTCCACTCCCCGCCCTCCGACCACATCTCCTCCACGAACCACCGCGACGTCACCGCCACATGGGGCGGCCCGGAATGGGAAGAGCACGTCAAGACGTCCTCCAAGACGCTCGACAAGGGCGGCCGCCGCCTCACCGTCCTCGTCACGGGGGCGGCGGGCTTCGTGGGGAGCCACGTTTCCCGGGCCCTGAAGGCCCGGGGAGACGGCGTGGTGGGCCTCGACAATTTCAACAGCTACTACGACCCGTCCCTCAAGAGGGCCCGCCAGAGGCTCCTCGAGCGGGAAGGGATATACGTAATCGAGGGAGACGTCAACGACAATGCCCTTCTGAAGAAGCTCTTCTCCATGGTCACCTTCACCCACGTCCTCCACCTTGCCGCCCAGGCTGGGGTACGCTACGCCATGAAGAATCCCGGCTCGTACGTCCACAGCAACATCGCGGGCCTCGTGAGCCTCTTCGAGGCATGCAAGTCCGCGGACCCCCAGCCCGCGATCGTATGGGCCTCGTCGAGCTCGGTCTACGGGCTGAACTCGAAGGTGCCCTTCTCCGAAACGGACGCCACCGACAGGCCCGCTAGCCTCTACGCAGCCACAAAGAAGGCCGGCGAAGAGATAGCCCACACCTACAATCACATATACGGGCTTTCGATCACGGGCCTGCGGTTCTTCACGGTTTACGGGCCGTGGGGCAGGCCCGACATGGCTTACTTCTTTTTCACAAAAGACATATTGAAGGGAAAGCCCATACCCATATTCGAAGGGCCTAATCACGCCACGGTGGCCAGAGATTTCACGTACATCAACGATATCGTAAAGGGCTGCTTGGGCTCGCTCGATACGGCGAAGAAGAGCACGGGGAGCGGCGGTAAGAAGACGGGGCCCGCCCAGCTGCGGGTTTTCAACCTCGGGAACACCTCACCAGTCCCCGTGAGTAAGCTCGTTAGTATCTTGGAGAGGCATCTGAAGGTGAAGGCGAAGAGGGACGTTATGCAGATGCCTAGGAATGGGGATGTGCTGTTTACGCATGCGAATATCAGCTATGCAAAGAGGGAGTTCGGTTATAAGCCCGCGACGGATCTTCAGACCGGGCTGAAGAAGTTCGTGGAGTGGTATATGAGTTATTATGGTGTGAATGATAAGATCAGTTCTTCATGATCTAAATTTAAGATGGCCTCTCAGAAATTTCAATAATTTTTTTTTTTTTTATAGCAATATGTTATGATGCAAGAGAATTTTTCATTTTTTATTGGTATTATCCTTATTGTTATAGCTTTGATCATGGACGGTATTTTATGGTTTTTATTTATCTACACAATGTCATTCAATTCAGTCTGAAACGAATTTAAACCTTACTATCGACTATGGAACCAGCGAGACTAATACCCACCCCTAAGCCATACCAAATGCTTGCAGTCATGGGATTTGAACCCATGACCAAGGGAATTTAACAGTTCCCTCAACCACTAGACCAATCCCATGTAACATATTGTTCTTATTTTTCTTGATGATATCTTATTTATTGGGCATAAACTTGTTTTATCATTATAATCCTTATTGTTATAGCTTTGATCATCATTGTTATTATTGTTATAATTCTTTATAACCTTGATCATGGAAGGTGTTTTATGGTTTTTGTGTTTCTATTTATCTACACACAATGCCACTCACCTCAGTCTGAAATGAATCTGAACCTCACTGTCGGCTATAAAACCAGCGAACTAATCCTCCTTATTCATTAGACCCGCCCTAAGCCATACAAACCAGTCATGGGGTTTGAACCCATTACTAAGAGAATTTAACAATTCCCTCAACCACTAGACCAACCCCATGGAACGTCAATGTTCTTTTATTTTTCTTGATAATATCTTACTTATTGGACATACAATGTTTTATTACTATTATTAGACTAACAAGAAAATAGGGAAACATAGATAAGAGATCCCAAAAGAGCAAAATGTCAAATGGGTTCGAGATTGTCATTGTCAAGTGGATAATACTTCTAAGTTAACTAACAAAAACTTGTCAAATGAAAGAAGACATTGTTACCACAATACAACTTGATGTAGTCCTCCATCTCAGACCTAAACTGCTCCTTGCAATGTCTTAGGCCACAAGAGTGCTAGCAGTTGTTGACTCGCTGACAAAGAGAAATATGAGTCCCGTCAGATAACGATAACAAGAAATTTATGAGAACACAAATGCGGGCTCAAGTTGAATATGGAGGTACAAATCGAAAGCAAAAGGGAAGGGAAAGAGGCGACTTTTATCTGCAGAGATCTATACATGAGCTGAAGAAGCTAAGAGCAATGCTATTTCATATTAACCATCAATCGTGAGACTCTAATCTTGTGGTGGAGCAGTAAGGCTAGCAATGTGTTATGTATGACCAATGCAGACAGTGGAAACACTGAATGGGCTTTGGGTTGGGACAATCAATTGAGTTACAAGTTTGAAAAAGATCTAACATTCTTAAGAAATCAAAATAAGAAACGAGATATAACCACAAGAATGATAGCCAATAAGGTTCAAAAGGGACGATTCTACCATGGAACCTACCAATTTTCATGATAGAATTATAACCTAGAACAGTAGGGACGTTCAAATTTGATGGAAGAATCAAGATGCCTTATGAAACCCTTTTGTTTTTTTGCTGTTAAACAAATTCATCCAATCATGAATCATCTAAATTGCACTGTCCTTAGATGTAAAAACATTTGCCTAACTCAAACAACACCATTCTTGCAGAGCATCAACGGAAAATTATGTTCCAATATCAATGCTTCATCCATTACCGACTTATCCAGCATAGACGAATCAATTCAACATGTTTTGGAGCTAAATAAAGTTGATGGGAACTTGGGAAGGAACTTACTATTTCCAGACAGGAGGGAGCTTCTTCGTCTTCTTGTAGTAACGAGCGAGACGATGAATCCTGCTCTCCACCAGAATCAGCCTGAACTTCGAATCCTTGTCCTTCCTGTTTCTTTCCAAGTGTTTCCTTATCGCCACTGCCTTCTTAATCAGGTGGTACAAATCTCCGGGAATCTCAGGAGCAAGCCCTACAAGATTTAGCAAATGACTTCAACACACCATTCGAACATCATACGCAGCGTAGACGATGAAGTTACCATGGGCTTTGAGGATACGAAGGATCTTGCTCCCAGTGACACTCTTGACCTGGGCAATGCCGTGGGAGTCACGAAGGATTACACCTATCTGCGATGGCGTCATACCCTTCTTAGCAAACTTGCAGATGTTATCCTCAACCTGATTGAATAATTAATCAGACAAAGACGCCGATAAACAGAACAAATTCACAATTTTACATCAACTACACAAATGCGTTAATAATGGAAGGTGAGGAAGGTGAATGAACAATACATCTTGAGTTGAGGTCTTGAGCCAGCTCGGAGGAGTTCTCTTGTATGGAAGAGCTGACGCAGAAATACCCTTACTGCAGATAAGCCAAAATCACCAAACAAATCAACGAAATGGATAGAAATCGCCAATGAAAGCTTAGACGCGATAGCAATAAATTATCGAAAATAGAATTGAGAGGAGATTACCCTCGGCTGTGCATACGACCCATGTCGGCGTTGAGAGGCGCGGCGACTGAGCTGACGGCTGACGCCTTAGCTGGAAGATGGAGGAATTGCGATCTGTGGCGAGCTTAGGTTTTTAAGGAGTGGTTTATTTTACATTTTGGTAGCTTAATTGGGCCGGGCTTTTCGTTATTGGGTCTAATCCTTTTTTCATTCGTACGTAAAATTGTGTTTAATCCATTAACAATTAATCTGTTTTTTAATTAATTTTTATATAATTTTTGAATTAGGGATGTAAACGAGTCGATGTCGACAGTTCATTTTTTGGGCTCGAGCTTTTCAATTTCGAGCCCGAGCTCGAGCTCGATTAAGAAATATTCACGAGCTTTCGAGCATCTATGAGCGCGCTCAAGCTCGTAACAATCGAGCTCGAACTCGATTTTCAAGAGCTTGAGCGGAGCTGTATTCGAGTCGGCTCATCGAGCTCGCAAGCCGATGCGACTCATCGTTCACCCCTAATTTGGATCCAACACAACAACATTGCTTCTTCTTTTCTTTTTTTTTCTAGTTTAATTTTTTGAAGATATGTTTCATTTTATATTTTATCTACGATGTTCTCACTTACAAGCTTCTCTTGTAATGTAATGTAGTAAAAAGAATTAATAATTAAGGAAAATACCTTTAACTTCTAAGGCCGTCGTTTTATAGTCGACGGTGAAGTTTATATTTATTCTGAATAGAAATTAGTCGGAGTGTGCAAGTTATGAAATAATTCCTTATATGAACAAAAAAAAAAGGAAAATAATACAAGGGGTAAAATGTGAGACGATGGGAGGTGGGGAGTTAAAAGCCTATTCTAGGAGTGTAACAATCGACTTAAAAGCCGAGATGTTTAGCTTGATTTGAGTTCTGTCAAAATCGAGCTCGAGCTAACAATCAAGCAAAGCTTCGAGCATATCATATCTGGGCTCGTGGCTCGTCGAGCCCTTATCGAGCTTACACTTCTACTTAGGGGTGGGATTGGATCGGGTTTTTGCGGGTTTACCCGATCCCGACCCGACCAAAGTCGGGTACCCGAAACCCGGCCGGGTACCCGACTTTCGGGTTCGGGTTTTTTTTTTTTAATTTTTTCCAATTTGTTTTTTAATTCTTGCGTGTATTTTTTCTAAATTTCTGTCCAGACCTTAAGCCCAACCTAAGCCCGCTGGGAGCAGCCCAATAACAAGCTAACTATCTAAAAATTAGATTAAAATTGCTTTGAAGGAAAATTGAACTCGATCACTATTACCATAGAATGAAGATGACTTAACCACTAGACCTACTCTCTTAATTGTATATTTTTTATATGTTTAATGTAATAATAACAATATATTGACTTTTTATTTTTTAAAAAAAATCGGGTACCCGATCGGGTAGCATAATGCTACCCGAAACCGGACCCGACATAGACAATCGGGTATCAGATTTTAAACCCGATACCCAATTTTAACCCATTTTCTACCCCGGTCGGGGAAAAACCCGATCGGGTCGGGTAGGATACCCGAAACCCGACCCCGAATGCCCACCCCTACTTCTACTTCATAATATATATTAAAATTAGTATTTTTATTTTCTTATATATAGCGAACTAGAACTCGAGCTCGAGCCCGAATTCGAACTCAAGTATCTCGAATTACACTAACTTAATCGAGCTTATTGAGTCGAGTCGAACTTTATTGTTTTTAACCGAGGCGAATTCGAGCTGAAATTTATCAAGTTCCACTGGCTCGACTCGACTCGACTCGTTTAGATCCGAGGAGGCACACGCTCGGAGATGACATAAAACCCTCGACGGCAAATCTGCTAAATCAAAGGCACCAACGATAGCACTTGCTTTAGGGCTTTGAAGTTTCGATTCATCCTGAATCTTCCTACAAGAGGTATAAGTTTTTTTTTTTTTGTTATTTATCAAATGTTTTTTTGTCGATCAATGATTTTCCGATCGAGCCTTTTGTTAATTTAGCCGCTCTATCTACTCAATCGGAGCTTCAGTATTGTTTTCCTGAACTTTTTTTAAACTTTGAAGTTCAACCAAAAATGACCACATTATCGATATTTTCTGAGATTCGGTTTGATTTTCCGGTTAGGTGGTATATGCTTTGGTCGGCCATGGCCGCCGTGCCCTGACCTTTCTCCGGCTATGATGTTGTTAATATTGTTGCTTTATCTGCAATGTTTTCATTTGTTCTTTAGCCTAGGGTTTAGCGCACAGATACTTACAAATTTGAACTGCATTTTTGTATTTGAATATCAAAGACTTTAACGTGGTTATGAATTTCTGTTGTATTGTATATATCATCAGATGCCAAGCCACGACAATAATGGGAACTCCAGCTCTCCTTATCGCATAGATTCCCCATAACCTGCTGGCGTGGAACAGTATAATCACAAAGAGTCAAGTATAGGGTCTAAGGTGTGTGTTTTTCACGATATTTTTGTTTAGCGGAAATCACAAACTCCAAATATTTTGCTCCTTTTTTCAGCATGGATCTCATGTTGATGGGAAAGACATGGAGAGAGAATCCTCTCGAAGCAGGGAGAAGGAAAGAGAGACGGACAAAGACAAGGTACGGAAACGAGAAAAGGGAAGGGACAGGGACAGGGGTAGGGATATGTATAGAGATAGGGATAGGGGAGATAGATCGAGACAGAGATCAAGATCGGCATCATCGAGACCATCCCAGGGATCGTAATGAAAGAAGGGAGAGGTACAGAGAGAGGAATGAGGATGACAATGATGGGTATCACAGAAGCCGAGACCGTGATAGGTGAAGTAGCTGTGTGTTTTATTTTCCACAACATGTGTGGCCATTTCATGTATGTTTTATGCAACTCCTTACAGCTGAGACGAAGACCAATGTTGCATTATTTCATCTGCTCGTCAATGATTCTTATATTTTATTTTGTTTTTGGAAAATATATATTTCAGCGCGTTTTATTATGAGTTACTCGGTAACTTGATCATAGGACACAACTAAGTGGTCCAGACTGTGGGTTGATCTATTTGTTTATATGTTGCAGGCGCAAAGATGAAAGAGACAGGGAGGACAGACACAGGCGCAGGCACAGATCTCGATCGAAATCAAGATCAGAGCGCAGATCAAGATCACGATCTCGGTCTCGTTCACGCTCCAAGAGGTAGTCATGTGCTAGTTAGTTTGTACTGTTCAAAGTTCAAACGTTAACAAGCGATGAAAAGTGTCATTAAATAATGAATGTCAAGCTTTTCCTCTTTCAATTAATTGCACATGATAATTGGTAAATTATGTCCGATTTGAGTTATAGTATGAATCTATGCGTGATCTCTGAGAAAGTCCGTGATTCGTCGAATTCATGTTTAAAACTGATCTTTAGTTCACTAGATGGTTTACGTTGTGTGGTTTCTGCGGTTTATCTATGCGGTTTCTTCATTGATGTTGAAAATGTTGCCGCAAAAAGGTAAGCGGCTTCGACTTGGCACCTCCGGCTGCATTGCTTCCAAATGTTGCTGCCACCGGCACTGCAGGTCTACCCCATCCCTACAGTTGTTGCGGAATATATAACTATCTCTCTTTTTTTTTAGTATAGCGTGGAAAGTTAATATCTAATACATGGTTTCATATTGATATGCACACAATATTTTTCAATTTACGGTTTAAAATTCGGAGAACTGGCCCCTGTTCGCGATTCAGTCTTCTGTTTAATTTTATGTTTCCAATTGAAACTGAGAGTGTTTTTGGTTTTTTGTGTTTGGTTTTTCTTTGTTTGTTTTGTATGTGCTACATATAACTATAAGGGAAATATTGGGCTACTAGCCCCACTATGCTGACATGACAATTGGTGTGGGCCAACCTCTGTAGCTTATTATGGAAGAACAAATACAGGTCATGTTTATCTTCTTCCAGGATTCACATACTTGGTAGTTTTTTGCTAACACATAGAATGAATATGGCTGTTTCAATTATTATTCTACGGAAGGAGATCTTGCGTTACAAATATGAAATAACAATCGATGCAAATCACATATGAAATATCATTTAGCTCTCTCTCTCTCTCTCTCTCTCTGTCTGTGATATAACTTGACTTAGCCTCCACCTCCGCAGATCAGCTACCTGGAACTATCCCCGCACTTCCTGGAATATTCCCCAACATGTTTCCAATGGTGGCTGCACAGGTTCTCTTGCTCTTCTTCCCATTGTCAGTTCTGTATATGTAACTTCAGTGAATGACCTTCACTTCATTGCAGGTTGGAGGACTTCCAGTTCATGCAATGACTCAGCAGGTTGGTTATCTGCACATTGCCGGTGATATTCCTGCTGCAAGTCGCTTTTTATTAAAATAAATATTTTCAGGCGACAAGGCATGCTCGACGGATATATGTAGGTGGGCTTTCATCGACTGCTAATGAGCAGGTGTTCACGTCATATACTTCTCAGTGATATCTTCTATGTATATTGTATTTGTTTTATGTCAATGGATGCTTTTTTTTGGCTCATGTCCAGTGTTTTTTAATTACTTGTATTTAAGAATGTTTTCTCATTGAGATAGATGTCTTAAATTGCATTTAACAATATTTTTCTCAATGAGATGTCTTATAGTACACCATACAAAAGTTTCTCTTGAAGTTAAGAAGATTCGTTGCCGTAACACTTATTTTCTGTTCTACATGTGACCCTTCTTTGTTCTATTTTTGCCGTGTTATTATTTACTCCTTTGTTCTTATGGTGCAGTCTTTAGCAATTTTCTTCAGCCACGTTATGTCAGCAATCAGAGGAAACACTGCTGGTCCAGGTTAGTCCAGATACACTGTCTTAGGATGTCTCATATGAATTCTGACGAAATTTTCAACTGCTCTTTTTATTGCAGGAGATGCCGTGGTAAATGTCTACATCAACCATGAGAAGAAGTTCGCCTTTGTGGAGATGAGATCTGTTGAAGAAGCTAGTAATGCCATGGCTTTAGATGGCATCATTTTTGAGGTAATCAACGTATTAATAAACTACCAAACATCAAGTTTCAAATGATAATTAAACTTGTATCATAAAATCTAATTCCATGAATCATTCCCAGCTTATGTAGGAATAACCCGATTTAAATTGTTGTTCAGGGTGCACCAAAGTTCGAAGACCTAGTGACTATAACCCCGCTCTCGCTGCAACCCTCGGCCCTAGTCAGCCTAAGCCCAATCTAAACCTTGCAGCGGTGGGATTAACTCCAGGATCTGCAAATGGGCTCGAAGGCCCTAATCGTATATTTGTTGGTGGGTTACCATACTATTTCACAAAATCGCAAGTCAGAGAGCTCCTCGAATCCTTCGGCGCTCTTCAGGGCTTTGATCTAGTTAAGGATAGAGAAACTGGGAACTCCAAAGGATATGCCTTTTGCGTTTACAAGGATACATCAGTGACAGATATTGCATGCGCAGCTCTTAACGGAATAAAGATGGGCGACAAGACGCTCACGGTGAAGCGCGTTATCCAGGGTGCCGCTCAACTCAATTCCGATCAAGAGAGTGTTCTACTTCATGCTCAGCAGCAGATAGCTTTGCAGGTAATCAGATTTTCTTACTCGGCGACTAACTTATCTACCCTTTGTCAGGACTTTGTTGTTTCTAACTTTATCTAGGCTCGTATATATCACTTCTTTTCTAGATATTGTATTACTACCCTTCTGTTTACATTGTGCAGAGGCTTATGCTAGCGCCCAATGTTGCACCGGCCTCTAAGGTTGTATGTTTAATGGAGGTGGTTGATGTAGAGGAACTCAAGAACGACGACGACTATGAAGATATATTAGAAGACATGAGAGAAGAATGTGGCAAATTCGGTAATAACTTTACACCTAGCTTTTCTCACATATATATATATAGATACCATCTCTCCCTTTTTTACTATTTTTTGCTGCTGCATCTGTAGAATTATTGAGGATGCTCGAGTAATTTGGTACTTTCTTCGATTTTTTAGGGACTTTGGTGAATGTGGTCATCCCCCGCCCGCTTCCAAGTGGTGAAATGCTGCCTGGTTGTGGAAAGGTTGGTTACTTTTCTTTTTCTCCATATATTCAGTACTTGAAGGTGCTTTGACACACTCTACGTTTTATATATGTATAGGTATTCTTGGCGTATGCGGACAGCGAGGGTGCTACGAAAGCCCGACAAGGGCTAAATGGAAGAAAATTCGGAGGTAACGAAGTATTAGCAGTGTTCTATCCCGAGGATAAGTTCTCGGCCGGAGATTACGGTGCTTGATAGATCGGCATATCGCATTTTCTAGTCTTTTTTACGCTTTAGACCGTTTCTTCTCGTATTAACTAACAATTTTAGTTCATGATGCTTTATGACATACTAACAATTTTTGCTCATTTTTATAACGTCAAATGCAACATGCTATGCCCCAAGGGCTTGACGGGTAGGTTGAATCCTGATTTTTAAGCATGAGATTCGATTCCTGTCAGGGACATTGACTGTCGTAGTTTGTGGGATCTTGGGGTGGGTCCCATGGACTAGGGAGGATTAGTCTCGGTGGAACTCGTGGTCGTCCCATAGTCGAAGATGAGGTTCGGATTCGGTTCAGATTGAATCTAATCGGAGTGTGGGGACTACGGTGACATTGGGTGGGGATTATCGTTGCTGGGGGAACATAGCAAGGAATAAATGAAGTGTTCGGGTTATGACATCCTCAAAAAGAAGGTCATGTGTTCATATCTACTTGAACTTTTTGACTATCGTTATCAGCATGAACTTAAGACAGTACACATAAAAACGAGAATGATTAGTCCCATGAAGGCCGAAATTGTCCCATAATTAACAATGATGTTAATAGTACATATAAGTCAGTGAATTAGTCCCATTGAAAGTCGAAATTGTCCTATAATCAGGAGTAATGTCCTAATTCGCTTCCCACTGAAACTTAGTCGATAGGTGAAGATGTTGGGATAAGGATCATAAAGCAAAAGTGCATTGGAATGGGCTATGAATTTAATACATACGACCTTGTCCAATTCAATTTAATCATGATTAATTATTAGTCATTACATTGCCGGAATTATATCATTTTTTTCCTTAAAAATTCCCATTAATGAAGGCATGTGTGGTCATTAATTAAGATTTACAAAGCCTTCATACACACACTAAACCCTCAAAAAGCACACACTAGCTAACAATAGCTTCCACAATTCTCCATTAAATATAGGGTCTTTTTAAAAAATAGCGCTTGACCAAGTCAATTTTAAAAAAATAGCGCTCTTGACTTTTTTTTGGTCAATAGCACTCTTTTTAATTAACACTTAATCATCTTCTTTTAATCCCTTAATATTATTTAAAAAAAAAGAAAAAAAAAATACAACGCATGAATGTATTAAAGCTGCACGACCATTTTTCAGCAGTAAGCATTCATTCCACCAAGCAAGCTCAACACATTTTCTTCTTCCTCTTCATCGTCCCTAAAAAGCACCTACATTTTCTTCTTCTGCTTTTTTTGTCAGTCGACCCGACCTAGAACACTTGAAAGTCCTCATTGAAAGATTTTCGAAATTCAAACTCTTTACTGTAAGTATTTTCGTGGTTGGATTTTGAAGATAACACTCGAATTTTGTAATTTTCTGTCCTAAACCCTGTGGGGTCTCAAAACTTCCAAATTCCGGTTGGAAGGACGAACATGTTCAATGTTCGTTTTTTAAAACGTCCAGCTGATCAGATGACCCCTGCTTGAAAGCAGGCGCCCCGCGCCATAGATCATGGGACCCGCACATAAAATCAGGGTCCCCGCATTTTAGGTCAGGCGTCCCGCGCGCGTCTGATCATGGGACCCGCATATAAATTCAGGGTCCCCGCACGCAAATTCACGGGACCCGCGAATAAGTTCAGGGGTCCCGACCGTCGTCCCCGCTCATTAGAGCATAGGACCCGCACATATATGCAGGGTTCCTTCACGTAAAAACTGGGGACCCGCGCAGAAGCGCTTCTTATTGATAGGTCCCATGCCCATACGCCTGGTCCTAAACCCTAATTTAATTTTTTCAAATGTTATATTGAACTTTACTTCTTTTATAGGTGATAATCATGACGATCACGAGCATTTTTTTTCAAGTCGATGGTCAATGGATAATTTGCGAGGACAATACATCGAAGTGGGTTCTTGATCCAAGTTGCCGGTAGCAATCAATCTTGGTCGATGACGGTTCATGCACATTGGAGGATCTCACTGACGAGATTTTGAAGGCAATGTCGTTACGCAAGGACAATACCAAACTTACAATAAGCTACATGCCTTGCATAGACTACAATTTTGCGCGACCCATCTACATCGAGAACGATTACGGCGTACGTGCTTACCTTGGTTTTGGTTGTCCACGGTCAAGAGCACCCCTTCACGTCCAAGTTCAGTTATTCGTCAGTGCTCCACCGCCACATCAACCTCATGAAAATGATTTATCGAACGTCAGCCTTATAGCGCAGTGCGACGCAAACGCAGAAATCCAACCATTTGAGGGTTTTTGCAGCACATCTTACAATGAGCCTTACCAACGTAATGATTTTACTGGCTTTGAAGGCGATTATTCCGGAATGGGCGGCGACGAAGATGATAATGAAGACGACCAAGTCGGTGGAGAAGATGATAATGATGACGAGCAAGTCGGACAACCCGAGGAGCAAGGTGCTTCAGATGATGATGATGATGATGACGACGATGTTGATGTCGAGGACCACGACGCTATAGATGTGGCCGATGATGGTACGTATTCGTTTACGGATGGTTCAAGCCTATATGTTGGACAAGAATTTCGTAGCAAGAAAGAATTCAAGGACGAAATCACTAAAATCGCAATCGCTGCGTGTTTCGAATTCCGACTGGATAGGTCGAACAAAACCCTGTACGTAGTGAAATGTGCCAACGAGAAATGCGAATGGCGAGTACGAGCTGCTCAGGACAAGAACTCCCCCTTTTTCTCAATCCGAAAGTACTGCAACACGCACACATGCGGTGTGTCTCATCGACGCCGTAGACATCGGCAGGGAAGTTCATCGCTTGTATCGAGCACGTTGTTGGAAAATTTCAGGGCTCCTAAAGACTTTCCCGCACCCAGTTCAATACAGTCGATGATGCAGAGCAGGGGAGTAGAAGTTTCATACTACAAGGCTTGGAAAGGGAAGCAAATTGCGACTGATGAACTAGTCGGTAACAGGGACGATTGCTATGGTTTACTGCCGGCCTATTTAGATGCGGTGAGGCAAGCCAACGAGGGCAGTATCACCGATTGGGAGATGGACGAAGACAATCGGTTCAAGTACATGTTCTTGGCATATGGCGCATGCATAAGAGGCTTTGCGTACATGAGGAAAGTCGTTTCTATCGACGCCACTTTTTTGAAGGGGAAGTATAAAGGGGTCATGATGATTGCCACGGCACAAGACGGCGATTACCATCAATATCCTGTTGCATGGGGTCTTGCTGAGACGGAGGGAACTGAGTCATGGACGTGGTTTCTGACGAGATTGCGACGTTTTGTTGCGGAGAGCGATGATCTCGTAATCATTTCTGATCGAAACAATGGTATAAAGAATGCTGTCCCGGCCGTTTTCCCGCACGCATGTCACGGTTTCTGTGCGTGGCACATTCTACAAAACGTCAAGACGAAAATGAAGAAGAAAGGTGTTTGCCCGATTTTCTGGCGTGTAGCGACTGCCTACACAAAGAGCGAGTCTGACCGTTATTTTAAACAGCTTGAAGACAAATACAAGGAAGTGGCAGCCTATCTTAACGAAGTTCCCAAGGCTACGTGGACGATAGCATATTGCCCTAGATCAAGATACAACATAATGACGACCAATGGATCCGAGTCCATAAATGCTGCTCTACGTAAAGATAGAGAACTTCCAATTATTGGACTGTTGGACTCGGTTCAGCGACTAACATCGTCATGGTTCAGTAAGCATCGGCGAACTGCGGCAGCTTCGATCGCAGCGAATGTCACTAGGTTTACACCGAAGGTGGAGTCGATCATACGAGAGAACTTCGGCGAGTCGCAAAAATTTCATGTGTCGGAGGTCGGGCATCTAAGGTATAATGTGTACGGGCAGCATGTGAACGAGGTGGTCGATCTAGAAACGCGCACTTGCACTTGCATGATGTTTGACGTCAATCGCATCCCATGTCCACACGCGATTGCAGCTTGTGGTTACGCCCAAGTCCCGGTATATTCATTAGTGCACGATTATTACACCTTGGAGGTCTGGAAGTTAGCTTACGAAGGGACCATATGCCCGGTAACGGATCGCATTGAAAGTAGTATTCACATGTTGCCACCTCTTGTTCGTTCACAACGTGGAAGAGCACGGAAAAACAGGTTGCCTTCGGTCGGGGAATTTGGTAGGAGATAAAGTCCTTGTATTGGCGCATATTTGTGTTACGTTATTTTAGCATTTGTGTTGTGTTAAGTTAGGTTGTGTTCTGTGCGTGTAATTTTCTGCTTTGTTGCCATGTTAAATTTTCTTTAGTAACAAGGGACCCGCGCGTATTTGCGCATGAGACCCGCACCTGAAAACAAGAGTCCCGCACATCTAAACAAGGGACCCGCGCGTTATGTGCAGGGGACCCGCACTTTGAAACACGGTACCGTGCTGATAACATGTGCGCTTATGGACGGTCTTGGGTTCTATGCCAACTTAGGGTTGGTCACGTTCGCTTATTGTTCAATTATTGGTCAAAAGTATTTTCTCATTTCACTTGTCAGACTGTCAGGCCTTTACAGTCTGTACAGCACAGATGATTTGACATTTGACATTTGATGCATTTCGTTAATAAAAGGGTGAGATAATAATATTATTATTAAAATTATTAAGAAGTTAATAATTAATAAAATAATAATTACTTGATGAAAATTTGTTAAAAAATATCAGTAACATTAACAATACCAAAGGCTTTGACGTAAAAAAAAAAAAATTAATCCAACTTGTATTTCGAGTTGACCAATCTCACAGGTCAAGATTCAAAAAAAGCACCCACAAAAACATACCTTGTATTGTTGAACATTGTAGGATTAGTAATCTTACACATTGATTGTTATTATTGTGATTTCATCCAAATTTTCGGTTTTCTGCTATTATATGATGACTTAATATTGTAGTAACGGATAAACAATGTATACAAACGCACAATTATGGCATAATTCCATCAATTAACAAGTCAAAAATCGCACATGAACACAAGGGACCCGCACGTCAAAACAGAGGACCCGCACGTAAAAACATAGGATCCGAACGTAAAAACAGGGGACCCGCACGTACAACAGGGTCCCGTTCAAATTAGGCGCGTGTCCCCAGCGATATCAGGCATGGTCCCGCGCATATACACAGGGGACCCACGCGTTATGAGCAGGGGTCCTAAACTTAAATTCATAGGACCCGACCATGAACGTGCGTGGCACATCCAGGGGACCAAGGATGCGCCGCACACACAGTCAACCCATTCTCAATTATTGACCAATTATTGTCGTTTTGATTTTTACGGTGGGTATGATAGGTGTCAGACCGTCATGTCAAATTAATATACAATCACATAAAGTTAATATCCAACACAGTAAAATTAATACTCAACACAGAAGACACAGAAAATTAAAATTCAGCAGAGAAAAATAAATTTCAGCACCTAATATTAAAATCTAACACATAAAATTAAATTTCAACACAGAGAGATTGAACTAAAAACTGTCCCAATCGTTTTTCAAAATAGAAATGGCGAGATATTTTTGAAAATCCGCCAATCGAGCAGTCGTCAGGCAGGAGACGTCGTCCTTCGGCACCATAAGCGATATCGCCGCCCGCAACATTGCCACACCGTGGTCTCCACTGAACGACAAATAAAACGTAGCAATCATTAAAATACGAAGCACAAATAAAACGCAACAATCATTAAAACTTACGGGTGCCCTTGTCTTCTGAAGTCGCGACACCACTCAGATGGCCAACTCTTGCCCTTGAACACCCGAGTTGTTAGCTTCAACGCCTTGAAAATCGCCGGGACCACGATCGACAGGCTATTGAACTCACGGTTCACGTAGCGCATGTCCCCGTCATAAGTTGGGTCGGAGTCGTAAACGGTGAATATCCGCTTTTTGGTATCAATGACCAACAGCACCCAATGGCTTCGGGTACGGACCGGGATGGCGATGTAGGACGCTATGTCCCACGGCGTGTCCATCCAAAGGTCATCTTCTCCCTTAGCGTACTTGAGCCATTGCTTGAGCCCTTTCGGGTGCGCCGTCCCTTTGATACTTACCCCTTCCGCATCGACTCGGGTCTTAAACATGTGGGGCATGTACGCCACGCTCCTCATGCACGCCGTGCTAGTTCTCTGCATTGCGAGGATCCCATATATGGATTCATCGACGTGCTGCAATATTCAAATATATAACATTATCGACAATATTCAAGTAAGCGCAAACGAATTTCGTAAATTCATACGTACCATGTCATCGAGCGGCATACCCTCAATCGCCAAGTTTAGTAGCCACCGCGGGTCGTGTTTTTGGAGCCGGCCCTCGATTTCCGTACCGTGGACCGATATCAAAGCTAGCAGCTGAGCTTCGACAGTGGGCCAGAATTTAGCGATCTTCACTTGGACGTGCCGCTCGAACATCGAAAGTGTTGGAGGGCGGACTTCAGTCGTCGGTGGGAAATCTGTGAACGGCGACATCTGGTACTTCGATGGCTTCTTCGGCCGCTCAGGGGTACTATCCTTCAACACGCCTTTTCCTTTGTCGGCTGCTCGGTCAGAAATCGAAGCCTCGGTGTGAGCCTCGATCTCCTCAGGCTCGACCTCCTCAGCCTCGTACTCCTGAGGCTCGACCTCATGAGGCTCGACCTGAGGCTCGACCTCCTGAGCCTCGAAATCGTACCCGCCCCTCCACGACGATGGGTCCACCTCTCCCTCTCGCTCTGCCTCTTCGCCGGTCCATTCCGATTGGACGAAATCGGCCCAACGGGGATGCTCCCATTCGGACGGACTGTGACCGTCCCATGTGTCCCCCCTCGGACCCTCGTACGACCTCGTGGCGTTGGTCCATCTATCGTCGTAATCTATACAAGAAATGCACGCAATAAGTATATAATAATTTTTTCACAGTAAGCCGGCTCGGATCGTGATTAGTAAATTAATAAGTAATCTACACAACTAATTAAAAAAATTTATACAAAACTTACAATGAGCCGGCTCGGCAGGCGGAGTGCGCGATCCACCAAAAAATCTACTCGCCAGGTCGTTCCGTAGATCCTGAAACGAGTCCCCCAACCCTCTGATGCTATCGCCCCACGATTGCATGAGGCTCCAACGAGTGTCGTTCGTCTCCCACCGTTGAGCCTCTTCGTTTCGGAACTGCGAGAGGGCGGTCCCAAGTTCGTCGAATCGCTGCTCCACACGAGTAGAAAACTCCTCGAAGCGTGCCTCCGACGCAAAGCCATATCCATGTGATGGTCCCTCCGGTGGAGGTTCGGGGACTTCGGGGATCTGGGCGATCTGTTGGATCGCAACGCGCTCGTTGCGATCTCCTTCCGCCCGACGACGGGAACAGCTAACATCCACTCCCTGCTCGAGTAGGCCCGTCACACGGTCGAACACTTCGTGCTCCGCCCCAACGTCAAAGACGCTCTCCCGATAATACATGGCCTCCAACTCGTCCCCTGACGGCACTAACAACCCTCGTACAGGGGACCCGTGGGCGGCAGCTACGACCGCCTCCAGCTTCGGGCATCCTTTCGACTCCAATCATTCGTCACCCACCTCAACATGCGTGGCGTAAAATCTTCTTCTCTGCGCCCCGCAAACTCACGTGCAACGCCCGGTATGCACTCGTATGCTAGTATCTGAAGACAAATAACGAAAATAATATTAGCAATTATTTATAAATTACATCAATAATATGTCAAAGCTCAGGTAGAACTCACCTGAAGTGGCTGTACGAACCCACTGATCAGCCAACTGCTTTTTGCGTTCGCCCCGTCACTCCTCTCCCGTAGATTTTGTTTTACGGCCCGTATGACCTCCTTGAAAGCCACGCTGCCCCACGGAAATTGGGAGAAAGCCATCTCGTCTTCGACAAGCTGAAGGACCCAGGAACTGACGATGGTATCCTTCTTTGAGAGTCGAGGCAGCAACACCGCGGTGGCGAAGTAGACGTCTGCCAACTTCAACTTGTCCGTTTCCACTCGTTCCTCGTCGCCAGCCAACTCCTCCAACCGATGCTTCACGTGCGACATGCGGACTGTGGACATGCCGGAAAATGTCTTTCGGCGAACGCTGCATGGGGTACACTTGCGGTAGCTCAGCTGCGAACTTCAGCCCGGTGATTAGGCAATACTCCGATTTTGAAAATCGGAGTGGTTTGTTGCCAACAATCATCCAAAGCTCGTCGCGGTTGTGCAACGTCGTCTGCCTCTGGATGAGGTACCACAGCAACTGGGCCGAGAGATTGAAATCCACGGCGGCACTAACGAGTCGGCCGAACGCACTCCCGGCCCTATATGTCTCCCACTCTTGCTGGTTCATACACCTTCTTATCAACTCGCTGGCCTCGGGGTATAGCGAGGTCAGCGTAACACGGCAATCATAACCTTCGTCGCCTCTCAATTGCTTCTTCATCACAACCTAATTTATACGTAATTATAACATAATTTAGCAAATTACAGGGTATGAATATTGAAAATATAAAACCCTTATGCACAGCTGAGCATGAGACCCCTGCTTATAAGAGCAGAAGACCCGTGCTATTATACAGCGGACCCGTGCTTATACTCATGGGACCCGCGCGAGAACCTCATCATCTTATGCGCGGGACCCATGATAATATACATGGGTCCGATGCTTGCAAGCACGGGTCCGATGCTTTGAAGCACGGGTCCGACGCTTGCAAGCACGGGTCCGATGCTTTGAAGCACGGGTCCGATGCTTGCAAGCACGGGTCCGATGCGTTCACAACCTACATGCGCTACCAAGCACGGGTCCTATGCTTGTAAGCGTGGGTCCTCGGCGACCAACCACGGGTCCTATGCTTGCAAGCGTGGGTCCTATACTTGCAAGCATGGGTCCTATGCTTGCAACCACGGGTCCGCATTAAATTAGGGTTAGAACAAATACCTTCACTTTTTGGGGTCTCGCGTTGATTGCCATTGTCGATTGACGTTCGGAATTGCGTTTGAGTTGCAGAGGAAATTATTTGAGAGAGAGAGAACAATTTTTGTGTGCAGAGGAAAACGATTGAATTCAAAGAGGACCCGTTGCTTTTTACTTTTTCTTTTACTTTTAATTTTACTTTTACTTTTAATTTTATCTGTACGGGTCTGCTGCTTCAGATTCCTTACAGTAAACCTTCAAACCTTTGTACTTCTTTTCGTTAATGTGTTGTTGAAGTTGTTGATTGTCATTAAATAAGGGTAAAATAGTCTTTCACACAGAATTAGTAAGGGTACAAAGGTAAAATCATATATTGAGTGCTATTTTTTTAAACATGATCAGGTCAAAGGCTATTTACTTAAAAAATCCATTAAATATATACTATTTTTACCAAAATCGCACGCAAGCATATCACCTCATCATCTCCGATAAAACCCCACCACCGCCGCCGCTGCAGTAGATATTTATTTCTGACCCAGCCAATCAGGGCCGTTTTTTTAATTTTTGTGGCCCCGTTCTTATAACTAAGTGAGGTCCTCAAGCTTAAATGTCGATTCGATCATAAAAGTGAGGCCCTCACGCCTTAAAAATTTAGTCGTAAAAGTCATATGGCCCCGTGCGATAGACCATGATGCACGGGCTAAAATCCGGCCATGCAGCCAATGCTTCCTTCCTCATCCGATGACCCATGCAAAAATGGCAATAATATCGACTCTAATCATCATCACTTCAAACCAAAATCGCCAGACGATAAGCTACACAAACACAACTTGACCACCGCACAAAAACCCTACCTTTTTCGCCGCCGCCGCCGTATGTGGCCGTCGTCCTCCAGCTCATCCTACTAATCTCCGGCCCCAATCCAAACCCTCGCCCCGACCCATTCAACCTGAACCCGGCACGAAAACGCCGCCGGAGGGCAGAACGGTAATTCCAGCTCAACCGAGCACGGCGAGTGTCCTCACTCGACGTTATTACTGAAGTCGTGATTTAATATATGGAAAATAGGAATTTTCCGACATAATGTTTGACTACTTCTTGAAGATGGAGGGAGACGTTCAAAAGGAAATAAGATAAGGCGTTATTGTCGAAAGGTTGTTAACCAAAAAGCAAAGAGAAACAATTAGTTTGCATGTTAAATGGCCATTTACCTAAACGTTTAAGTTTGAAAGGAGTGTATTATTATTATTTTTTTAATTTAATATATTATATTTTCAACATATCCATTTCTTTAAATTTCATAAATGAGTGGTCGTGAGCTCTGATATTATGATGAATGACCCCTCGACCTAAACCTTAAGAATGAAGGGAGTGTATTATTTTTTTAATTTAATATGTTATATTTCCAAAGGGGTGCAAACGAATCGAATCGAGTCGAATATCACCATATTCTATTTGTATTCTGTTATTAAATCTCGAATTCGAATTCGAATTCTATTTGGCTATATATTCGAATCGAATATCGAATATTCGATTATTATTATTTTTTATATTTTTCATAAAATCTATTTAATAAGACAATATAAATAATATTATATTTAAATATCTATGGAATCATAAATATTATATTTTAAAAAATATTGAATTATTCAAATATATTTTGAATTATAATATTTTTTTGAGAAATTTTGAATTATAATAAATTGTATTTAAATAAATATTTCATTATTATTAAATATATATTGAATTGTAATAAGTATATTAAAATAAATATTTAATTATTCTAATCGAATATTCTATTAATATTCGAATCGAATATTGTGATATTTGTATTCATATTCAAATATTATTCGAATAAAAAAAATTATTCTTATTTGAATTATATATTCTAATATTTCGAATTCGAATCGTAAATTTCGAATTGAATCTCAAATCGAACAAAAAAAAACTCGATTCATTGCAACCCTTTATTCCAAATCTAAAGTTGATAGATTACAAAGAAAAACAACTGATGTATCAACTTTAAATCATAAATCAGTGAAGAAAAGAAACAAAAGAGAAACCAAGTGAATTGACCTTGTGGACTCCTTATATGGGATGTGGCCCAAACAACTGAACGAAACTGCTCATATATTAAAGCCCAAAACAATGAAAAAAAACTTTTTTAATTAATATTATTTTTATTATTTAAAAAATAAGTCATAAAGATTATATATTAACAAAATAAATAGGTATTTTCGTACATAATAGAAAGGAGTTACATTACAACTCGTATTTAAGTTCATACTAACAATAATCTTAAGGAGACCAAAGTAATTGACCTCCTTGTGGAGAGTTGAACCATTTGAAATATTCATTGTTAATTTTTATCTAACCCAATATTTTCATTGGGACAACTTTTTAACCAAAATCTGCACTTAAATCCCAAATGGTATAAAAAAAATTCGATTCAATCCCCTCTCAGGTATATTTTATCATGAGGTACCTAGTTGAATAATGTTTTTACTCTTAGGTACCCGTTTGGCTTAAAAGACAAATTTACCCTTACTTTATACATTTATATTATTATTTTATATCTTCATCTCTTTCACTTCACCAAAATTAATTTCTCTCTCTTCAAAGTTAAATCCACCATAAAAGTAGGATCAAACGAAAGCTTCTTTTATAGTTTCTTCTTCTCAACAAATCGATTGCCCGAAAACGCCGAAGAGTTTCCCCTACTCCGGCACGTTCCTCACTAGCCAGACCATTTCAGATTTTTTTCGGAAGCGAATATTTTGGGAGAAGTTTTTTCTAGCTACTGTCAATGCGAAAAAAAGGTTTTATTTTTCAAACTCTGCTCTTTCTTCCATTTCAAGACTAAAAGCTCACCCATGATTTTTTGGTCTGAGTTCTTCTTAATTTTAGCATGTATATGTATGAGAGATATGTTTTTGCTGGCAACTATGGTTAATTTGACGAAAACCCTAATTATTTTTATATAAATGTTATGTAGTACCATTTTCAATTATATTGTGTACCATTGGACATGCTGTAATAGTACTTAATTTTTTAATATATAGTATCTTTATGAGAAGATAGGTGAAAGTTATTTTTTCGGCATTCCACACTAGTAAAGTTAATTAGGCGTCGAATTTTAGCATATGTAAGTGTAAGAGAGCTGTTTTTTTAATAAATAAGGTTAATTTGACAAAAACCGTTATTTTTTTATATGAATGTTAAGCAACATGAATTGTAATCGTATTGTGTATCATTGGACACACTGTTGTAGTACTTTATTTTTTAATATGTAGTACATTTTTAAGAAGATGGTTGAAAGTTATTTTTTGGCATTCCACAATGGTAAAGCTAATTAGGCGTATAATTTTAGCATATGTACGCGTGGAAAATCTATTTTGGTGATAAGTGAGGTTAATTTGACGAAATTCCTAATTTTTGTATCTGAATATAATGCAGTACCAATTTTAATTGGGTACCGAAAAATGTGTTGTTATAGAACTTATGTGTTTAATATGTAGTACTTTGATAAGAGAATGTCGTAATATCTTTTTAACTAGGTTGACGTATCATTAGTCATTGAAAAAATATCTTATTTTTGACAGATTTTATTTATTTTACAGAGTTTCACTTTAGCAGCTCCATTTGTTTGGATTATTTCTTGATTGAGGTGAAGACAATTAAGAAAGTGTCAAGTAAAGATTAAGTGCAGAGATTTAGTGTTTGTTCCATGCACGATGGTTTGAGATTTCGGGTAGGTTGACGATAAGATTTTGTTAGGAATCCATTTCTAGTGCTCAAATGTCATGTTATCTTTGTCTAGGGACCAAATTGTAGTTTATGATAATATAGGGACTGATGTGTAATATACCAAAGTATGCTTTGGTATATATAGGGCAAGTGTGTGTATTTTACACAAAAACTTGAACACACCTTGAGCGAGGCTTTCTCTCATTTTTAATATCTCTCTCTTCATCACAGTAGATTAGGCTTAATTGTGGAGAGGTATATGGATTGCTTGTAGAGAAAGCTATTGGATTAAATGAAGATTGATTGATGATTATCTTGCTTCCGCGCGCTAATTACTAAGGTGAGTCAATCGATCTTAATTCTCAAGTTCAAGTTCATCTTAATTCGTTGGATGTGTTGAATCTGGAACCTACAATTGGTATCAGAGCAAACTTGTTTGTTGATTCTGTGTTAAATCTGCTTTGATTGAGCTTAATTTGCTGATTTGAGTTGAATTGCTGATTTTGAATGACTTTGGGTTTGTCACTGTTGCATTCTGATTTTCGCCTGATTTCTGTGTTAATCCAGTGTTAATTGTGTTAATCGAGTGATAGGTAAGCTGCGTCGATGCCTATTGTTCGATAATTATGTTCTGATTAAGCAGAAATTAGGATTTGAGTGAAAAATCAGAACAGTTCAGTGGTTTTCGCCACAAGAACAGCGGTTTTCGCCAGTTGAACAGCTGTTTTCGCCAGTTGAACAGCTGTTTTCGCTACATGAACAGCGGTTTTCGCTACATAAACTAGTATTTTATAAGCTAAATCGGTGTTTACTTGTTTAATTACGTGTTTTTTAGCTGATTTGACTTATTAGCGAAAACCAAACCTTTTCAGCGAAAACCAGCTTTCGCTAGATTTATTGGCGAAAACCTTAAAGCTTTTCGCCATATACTGTTTCAGCGAAAACCTCAAAAGTTTTCGCCAGACACTCAGCGAAAACCTATAACTTTTCGCTATATATACTGTTTCAGCGAAAACCTAAACTTTTCGCTACATTTCTTAGCGAAAAGTTCATTCCTAGGGAAACCAGTGGCCAGCGAAAACTTAAAACTTTTCGCCAAACACTGTTCACACGAGAAGTTTTAGAGTTCACAACTTAGCGAAAACCTAATCTTTTCGCCACTTAGCGAAAACCTCAAAGCTTTTCGCTACATACTGTTTCAGCGAAAACCTAAGCTTTTCGCTAGACTTTTTAGCGAAAACCTAGAACTTTTCACCACTTCGCGAAAACCTCAAAGCTTTTCGCTATATACTGTTCCAGCGAAAACTTCATTTTAGCGAAAACCTAAACTTTTCGCTACATTTCTTAGCGAAAAGTTCATACCTAGCGAAAACAGTGGGCATCAAAAACTTAAATCTTTTCACTATACTGTTTCAGCGAAAACCTCGAAACTTTTCGCCACATACTGTTCACAAATTTTTATTTTTCACTTTGAGATTTTTTTTGTACGTACTTTATATAGGTTCCTGGTTCATACGAAAAAGTTTCGTGTAACGAAATTTTTTTTTGGACTGGTAAAATTTTTCGGTACAAAAAATTATTCTCAGTACAAGTTTTTTTTTAAAAATCATTTTAAAAAAAAAAATATTTGATACCTAAAACTTCCGAAAATTATTTCAATACGAAAACATAGCTAAGACTTTAAGTCAATATTTTTTTTAATCAACAAAACAAGACGATCAATATACCATCCAACATATTTTTAGTCAAAATTAAAATTTCCAACATTCTATAAAACCAATTCAATATCTGTGAACTTAATATTGGTTTTTGAGCTGAAACGCTAATATTGGAGAACTATTCGAAATTAGTCAACATTAAAATTTCCAACATTATATACCAATTACAATTTTCGAACTTTAAATTGGTTTGAACTGAAAATAAAAAAAAAATGGAAACATATATGAGCTCTCATGAACTAACAATTAAAAGACTCGAAGATAGACTAGTTAACAACGAACGTGTTCTTAGAAAACATTTACTTAACGAGTCTAGTCTTCAATGTCTTTTAACAAATGCACAAGATAAAATCACAGACCTTGAACTAACATTAGGACGTTATGAAATAAAAGTTTGTGAACTTAAAAAGAGCCTTAATGCATATGAGGAAGAAAAGCAAACAGTTCAACAAAAATTCTCATCCACAAATAACGAAATGGTCAGAAAATTAGAAGCTAGGCTAGCTAATAACGTGAGTTAAGAAAACATTTAGAAATCGAAGCTAGTCTTGAATGTCAATTGACCAATGCTAAAGATGAGATTACTAGTTTGCTATCTAAGGCAGAAAATTATGGACCGAATATTTCTGAATTAAGAACAAACATAGCTGCCTATAAAGAAGAAATTAAAAATCATCAAGCTCAGAATAAATGTCTTTCAGAAGAATGCAATAAATTACGCATTAAAAATAAAGAACTCGAAATACTTATTGCAAAGAAAGAAACTGAGCTAAAATTGTCTCAAAATAAATCTACTCAAACAAATGAGACAATGCCTATCAAAAAGGAACATTCTATACAAACTATAATACCCGAATTTAATTGTGATAATCCAGAAACCGAACGCAAAATTTCCGAGTTAAAATCTCTTCTGGAATCGCAGCAAAAAAGGGTTTCAAGCTAAAATTGATGAACTTCAAAAGGAGAATACATTTCTCAAAAATTCCTACAAAATAGGCGCAACGTCAACTTCTTACTCTGTTAAAAGCGAACCATTAAAAAACATATCTCCAAAACAGAATAAGAAAACACCACGAATGACTAAAACTATCAAGAAAGAAAGAATAGAGGAAGAAAAATCATTATATATTAAAATGAACGAAAATGGTTCTACCTCTGTTCCTACTACAAACATCTCTAAGGTCATTCCAAAGGTCAAGAAAGTTACTAAAGCTTTGAAAGGCAATTATTATACATTCTCTCCTAAAACTGAAATGTCTAAAAATAATAATTGTCTAAAAAATAAAAGTAGTTCATTTTATGAAAACACCTATGTGAATGATGTGATTCTTCCTAATAGGAAATACGACAATTCTATATTGAATGCTATTGATTCTATTAGTTTGTATTCCTATCTCAAGTACCCAGTCAAAGTCAAATCTGAAAAACATCTTCAACGACTGGCGAAAGAGAAAATTTTCTCAACTAACAATAGACACACATTCACCCGTGCTAAAAATGATAATTTCAGAACGGTACAAATTTGGAAACTGTGGCGACCCTCATTTTCTAAATACGATTAGTGGCGGATTTCCGCAACGAAAGCCGCGGAAGACCCATTTTACAAAAACTTTTTAAAACAAACTAAGATACATATCATTTTTACAGCACAATCATCTTCACACGGGCCTCGGCCCCAAAACAAAATCCAAAAGTTCCTACGCTCTCCACAGGTCGCATCCATGTACCGCACTGCCCTCAAAAGTCCGTGGAGTCACCGCCATCAGCCTGCCTCAATCGCGACGTACCTCGACGTCGGGCTCAGTAATACCTACAACACGAAAAACTGAGCGATTGCCCAGTAGGTGAAAATATACGTGAATGCAGCGTGCACTCAACCCCAATCCCGACACCTCACCATGCTATGCACGCTCGTCCCACAACCTCATTTTATCTCATCTCATCTCATCTCATCTCATCTCAACCACAGGGCCCTAGGTTGGACTAATGCACCTCATAAATAACCCTACGGCACCTACCGTAAAGTTCGAGCGGCACCAACCACTCAACTCGACGGCACCAACCGTCCATACTCATTAGTGGCACCAACCACTAATCACGACGGCACCAACCGTCTATATAAATAAAGCTGGGCGGCACCAACCGCCCATCTCGACGGCACCAACCGTCAGGTGCAACTAGTACCAACCTCAACTCGACTCCGAGTCGACAACCAGCATCGGTCACATTCTACCCCGCTCAACGACACCTTAAGGTGTCACCGTATCAATACGGTCATCCAATCTTACCTCAATATGTCGTGATATGCAATGCGTGTCATACAAGTCGCACAGAATAACAACCACATCTTGTAAAACCCGAAAATCCAGAAACCCTTTAAAATCCCGAAAATAATACTTACAGCTGACAATAAAATAACCGTTGACCAGGGAATTTAATCAAAACCCGAAAACATTTTAATTTAAAAGATTTGGGCTGAAAATAATTTTATTTAAAAGAATTGGGTCAAAATAGGACGATTGCTCAAAATAAGTTCGTTGGTCAAACCCAAATATTTTCGGTCAAAGCCCAAACCTAATTCGCGAAAAGCTAAAATCGGTCCGCGATGTCTCATGGTTCGCGGAAGACCTTAACTCGCGAAAACCTTCTTTTCGCGAACTCTCTGGCCCGCGAAAACTGGTTTTCGGCCCGCATCTATTTCTTATTCGCGAACTCTCTGGCCCGCGAAAACTGGTTTTCGGCCCGTATCTATTTCTTATTCGCGAACTCTCTGGCCCGCGAAAACTGGTTTTCGGCCCGTGATGTCTCACAGTTCGCGAAATACCTCAGCCCGCGAAAACTTTTCTCCCTCCCAATTCGCAAAATAACTGGCCCGCGAAAACCTTTATTCGGTCCGAAAACAAGAATCATTCAAAAATAAAGAACAGTGTACGAAAAACACTAAGTTCTTCAAATCTTCATATCTTCAACAAATTCCAGTAACTCATAACATAATTAAAACCCATTAAAACCCATATTTTGGGTTTTTAAACATCAATCATCACACAAAATCACTTAAGCATAACTCAGAATCGAATTCACACAGTCAGTCAAAACCTGGGTTTTAGCTCATGTAATCACCCAAAAATTCATTTAAGATTATAAGACATGTTATCACATACAACATATATTAATTACGTGTTGTAGATGAAATATTTCACCTACCTCACGTCCAAGCTTGGTTTTGATGGGTTTGTTAAGTTGGAAGGTTTTCTTTTCTCCTTTCTTCTTTTGTCGCCTTCTTCCCTTTTTCTTCTCCTTGCTCCTTTTCTTCTTAATGAAGTTTTTGAAGTATAATTGTATATTTATAATGGAATAGTTCACGTGATGACAAGGAGGTGATAAGTAGGTGATGAAGTTTTCCTCTTTGGCTAAGAAAGGTTCTCTTTTGTATTTTTCCTCCTTATTGGGTTTGGGCCCAACTATTCTTTGGGCTCAACTTCAAAATATCGGGCTTGCCCGAAATTAACTTCATTAATTTCTAATATACTATGCGTAATTCCCGTATTAAAATTTTACGGGTATTACAGAAACCTAAGCTAGAAATGGAAATAAGTAGTCCTAAACAAACGTGGCTTACTATGACTACTTTATCTGCTAATTTTAATTCCAAATTTGAACCTTATGAGCTTTATAAGATTACTGCTAATCAGGGAGGACCCGTCCAAAAATGGGTACCAAAGTCCCGCTAATTTGTTTTGCAGGATCCCGATTATGTGTAGGTCCTCGGGTTGCTTCACACGCATAATCGGTATGAGCTGCAAGCAACCACCAATTCCCGACACGTGTGGTATCCGAGATTGCTCCACGCCCGTGATCGGTATGAAATGTGAGCAATCATACTATATAAGATTTGATTGTTGTAATTCTTTCTGATAATTATATTCAGTTTTTGTACAATCACATTAATATCGTGATGAATTTATGTGATCATTAGATTGTTGAATTATGCTTATTTGTTTTCAGACATGGCAAGTAATTATTTCGTCTTAAAAAGGTACCACAACATATGTATATTAGGTACTTCAACCACATTAAAATAGTACTAAAAATGTAATAAAAAGATACGTAAAATTATAGATGTAAAAAATTGAAATAAAGACAAAATCTAACATGTCAGAGAATTTGTGACATCTCAGATGATGAAAAATATGTTCAAAATATGTCAGAATGTGTCGGATAGTGTCGGAAAATATTTGATTTATTTGGTACTATAAACTACTTACGAGTGCTACCATTTGACATCGTAATAAGGTACTTCAACCTAATATTATAAAGTACTATATCGTTCACAAATTTGATACGACATATTAGGGTAAGCATTTTTCATCGCCGTTCGCTTTTGTTTTGAGGCGAAACGATTTTACAATATTTATATTTGTTATATATTTCATTTCGTATCATTTTTAACGGATTAACCCTTAAAATTACGGATTTGTAATTTAAAACCCAAGCTCCAATGTAAGATAGGGTTCCTTGTATTATCATTTCACTATGTAGTTTACAATTCGAGACCTTCAACTCATAATTTTAGAACGAGATGTTTGTAGCTTAATATTCTATTTAATTAATGATCTTTAGTTTAACATTTATCAGTTTAAGGTACTGAACGGCTATTTGTGGATCGTAAACGAACCGATAATATAAGGTACTACATTCTTTATATTTTTGGTACTGTATAAAAACGTATTAAGGTACACTAATATAGTCAATTAGGTTAACAACAGTATAACATATTAGGACACACGTTTTTCATCTTATTTCTCATCAGTTTCGATGCAAAATACTTTAATATTCATAAATATTTTGCATGTTCCATTTTATATCATATTTAATGGGTTAACCCTCAAAATCGTAGATTTGTACTTTAAAACCCCAACTTCAATAGTAAGAAATTCTTACAAGGATCATTCTCTTATTATGAAACTTGGAATTTTGAATACAAAATAATGTGTGTAAGGGTTAAAGCATCAAATTTTATACTAAGTGAAACATATAATATATATACATATAGTAAAATAGTTTGAGAATGAAAACTCAATTCGAACGATGACAAAAAATGCTTATCATAGTAAGTTGTATCAAATTTGTTATTTATAGGGTATCATATATTAGCTTGTTAATGTACCTGATTGCAATGCAACGCCGTACCATTTGTAAGAAGTTTGTATTACCAAATTTTTTTTTAAAGTCAGAAGCTGACATATTATACAATTTCTGACAGGTGGAACTATCTATGACGTGACAAGTACTGTAAGAGATTGTTTCTGACATATCAGATGCATGTCTTTACATATTTTTAGTCACTTTTACATGGCTATTAATATATCATATCGTTTTAATGTGTTTGTTGTACCTTTTTTATATTGTTATAGTACATAACGACTATATTATGGCGTACCTCGTCAGCCAAACAAACAAAAAAAATCACATAATGACAAGCTATTCTTACACAACATGCAACAAAAAAAAAAGTCCCCAAACAAATAAGCAACATCCAACATATAAAATCACTTAAAATGCGGCATCTTCTTCCTCCTCGTCTCCCTCAAACTTAAAGATAAACTCTCGCCTCTTACCACTATCTGAACCTCTGAAGCAACCTCATCACATCCCTCGTGCGTTCGATCATCATCATCGATAGTTTCTTCAGCATCACTAGTTTCACGTTGCTCGCTAGTCATTTTATCTTTATATCGGTCGTCTTTAATCGAAATAAAGAAATATGACATTAAGTTGAATTTCTTTTTGAGTTTATTACTGCATAAGCCGAAAACAAGAATCACAACATCATCAAAATATACTACTATTTGTTTCAAATTTATAGTACCAAAATACCGAAACAAGAAGTACCATTATAAAGTATACACAGTACTAAATATCAAGTATATGCAGTAACTAAAAATATATAACGACAATTTAGGATACATAATCGAATCCTTAAAACAGTAATATCAAATCACATTGAAGCCAAGTTCTGTCCAGGCAGAAAAAGCCCTACTCGAATTTTGATCGAAGAGTAATTTCAAACACCGAAAAAAACTCATTTTGAAACATAAAAAATCCCAAATCGATAACCGAAATAGAAAGCCCATAATCAATCCACTAATCAAAACTCTAATCGAAATGCCAATTTATCCGAATCGAGCAATTAACAAAAAAATATGACTAAAAATTCAAAAAGACCAAACTTACCTTCGATTTCAGACGCGAGAGACAGCGGGAATCGACCGGCTAGACAATAGTTCTTCTTAAGATTCTTTCGATTTGGGGCGAGAGATATCGGAAATCGTTCACAAGATCGGTTCAAGGCTTGTGTTGAAGTTGGAGAAAAAAAAAGCTTCGTTTGATTTGAGTTTTTAGGCTCTGATTTTCTTTTTTTATTTATTTATTTAAGTGAAAAGTGAGGTAAATTTGTAATACACAAGATTTATAAGGGTATTATTGTCAAATAGGTACTTAAGAGTAAAAATAGTTTGTAACAGGTACCTCATTATAAAAAAACCCTGACAGGGTACTGATCTGGCAATTTTTTATACCTTTAGGTATTTAACCGCAGATTTCCCACTTTTTAAAGCGTGAAATGACCATTAAAAAAATAAAATAAAAAATAATTAATTCCTTTATTACAAGATGACAAATGGTTTCCGTTGGAATTAATTGCGCTGTAATTAAAGAAAGAGAGCCAATTAGTCCCACGTGGCGCCTTTGGTTCGTAATTTTTATTGGGATAAAGCCAACCCATGTGGTTTGATTCGTTGACTTAGAAGTGGTCCAAGTAAACCCCACATGAAACTTCACTTTCTTTCTTTCTTTCTTTTTTTTTTTTAAAAAAAATTCAAAGATTTTTGTTCTTATTTGAAGAAAAATCCGTAACTTCACTTTCTTTCTTTCTTTCTTCTTTTTTTTTTTAAAAAAAAATTCAAAGATTTTTGTTCTTATTTGAAGAAAAATCCGTATTATTATATGTGAGTACCTTGCGTGGGCACCTGTTGATGTGACACTGATTCATGCCATATCAACATGCCACATCAACATCAGAGGTGATGTGTCATTAGTTGACACCTTCTAGGTGCCATTGATCGACAAATCCGATATTGATGCCACATCAAGTGCCACATAAGCCGTCCAGACGTGACAGTGTTACATATCAAGTGCCACATAAGCCGTCCAGATGCCACATCAGCATCGGATTTGTCGATCAATGGCATCTAGAAGGTGTCAACTAATGTCACATCACCTCTGATGTTGATGTGACATGTTGATATGGTACAAATCAGTGCCACATCAACAGATGCTCACGCAAGGTGCTCACATAAGCACCATAAAATTCCTCTATATTATATATGGTAAATATGGCCAGCGACGGAACTACAGGGGGGTCAAGGGGGTCACCCGACTCCCCCAGTAGTTTGTCTGAGTACTAGATATATTAGAAAGATTAACAGAAGTTTACCTAGACTAGTGGCATCTTTTGGAGAATTTTGAGGGGAGTGTCGTGGGTTCAAGCTCCCATTCCATTCACTATATCTGATTTTTTATTCTTTGATGTCTTTAATGATTTTCACAATAATTTCAATTGTAATATGTATTGTTTTTTTACCAGCTATGTATTAGTTGATTAACTGTTCATACGGTTCCTTAATATTTGAAGAATTTTGTATCGCCTTTTTAATTTCTTTTACTTTGAATTTATTTTTTAAATAGAACATTTTTTTTTTTTTTATTTTTGGCTTGTCTAATTATTTAACTAAACGATTTGATAGTAAAAACAAAATAAATAAATATATACATAGGTCTCCAAATATTACAATAATTTAGCAAGTATAACAAAAATGACTTATTATTGAAAACATATTTATATATGATATTGTGGTTATCAATTTTAAATCTAACTTCTCACTGAAATTTTATATTGCTCTTCCATTGCATAAAGATTGGCATTAAAATGGTAATAATATGTGTTTTGGGCTATGAAAAATTAATGGGCGTAATATTTTAATATTACGTGAATAGTACACATTGTTATATGTAATATGGGTACTAAATATTTGCACTAAAAGACATTTTGATGATTTTGTCATGAAGTTACCATTTTTTATTATTTTAGTTCAAAACCTTTTCCGACCCCCCAATTTGAGAGTCCTGGTTCCGTCACTGAATATGGCATTGACTTTTAACCTTGGTTTATGATTTGCTTCATTTTCCAAGAACAAAAGATGCAATAAAGAAAAGGGACCAACAACCATCCATTCATATGACAAGGAAAAAAATGTTATCATGAGAGGGCATCATAATAAACATCCGTTCCACTTTCATATTATGATTATGTGACCTTTGTCTTTTCTCTATAATTTTATTTTGATGTTATTTTTTATTCTTTTATAAATATGAATACTAACTAAAGAGTAATTAATGGAGATGACTTACCACTTACCATTGTAATCTTGTAATCATCTCCCTTAGATATCTTTCATCATATTATATATGAAGTCCGTTTTTCTTTTCCTTGGAGGTGGGTGAACATATAATATTCAAATATTTGTAATAATTAATAAAGACCTAAGAAACCAACAATGCAAAACAACCTACTCTCACCTGTCCCCATAATCTTAACACCTCTATCTATATATAGAAATAATATTATATATATATATATATTTATAGACTATCAACATTTGACGAAACATCGAGACCTAGACTAGACAGTATGTCAATTTATATATATATATATAATTATTTTTCAAAATATTGAAAATTAAGAAAAAAGAGTACTAGTGACAAGTCAGGCTTTTTTAATTAAATAAATAGTTTTTTAATTTTTATTTATAAAATAAGTTAAAAAAAATACTTATTAATAAAATAGGTATTTTCGTATGTTGGACATACGAGTTATAACTCGTATGTTAGAGTTACGAGTTATAACTCGTATGTTGGAAATACGAGTTATAACTCGTAACTCTGACATACGAGTTATATAACTCGTATCTCTAAGTTACGAGTTAGATCTACAAACACCGACAAACTCTGCAACCAACAAACTCTGACGAAGCCTCTGCTAACTCGTAACTCTGACATACGAGTTACGTTTTCTCGTATTTTAAAAGTACGAGTTAACATAACCCGTACCTCACACATACGAGTTATATCTCTATAAATTCTTACCTTCGAAACGAAATATTATATCAAACAAATCACCGATCACTCACATCACATACAGAAATGGTGTCCAATAATATACAAGTGTAGTTTATTTCGGTGGTGAAATTATTCACACATCTAATTCAACCATCAAATACAGTATTGATCCTATAGGGTACCGGCGAATTCGTCGTTCTACCAATTTTTCCGAATTTCTGTCATTCTTGTTTGAAATTACGGGTGCTGATAGCAGTTCTTGTTCGTTGATTGTTTATGGCAAGAATGAATACTTTCAACACTCTCGCATATTTCATCAACTACTACAGATTTCCAACGACAGCGACTTATCATTCTTCATACACCCTGATTCCGAATTCAACAATCTTGAGGTTTTTGTTGAAAAAAATGAATACGGCAATTTTGATCTCAATGAAGATTCTCATCCAAATTTTGAAGACAGAAGTGGGTTTCAGCAATTTGAATTTGGTTCATCGAGTCATGCGTGTCCAGAGATGGCTGATATAGTCACAGTTACAAGAGGGTTCGAAAATGTGTTAATTGATGTTCCTATATTAGACGTGCCGGAAGCCGAGCAGGAAGATGAGCCAGAAGGCGAGCAAGAAGTCGAGCCAGAAGTCGATGTCAGTGATTCTGAAGCAGACGATGAAAATCTCTTGTCCGAGTTTCCAGATCCCAACCATCCTGAAGCTGTCAACGACGATGAGAATCCACCTAATGTCACTGCACCAGTAGATGATCCTCGAGCAATGTACCAGTCTGTTCCCTTTAATCATACATATCAAATGCCACCTCCCGATGTTGATGGCTACGGTGGATGCGGGGACTTTTATGATCAAGAAACTCCCACATTTTGTCGAGGTATGATTTTTCAAAGTAAAGAACATTTACAACATGCTGTAGACGATTATTCGATCAGGGCAGTTAGGCGCGAGTATCATGTTAAAGAAAGCAGCAACACCGTTTGGAGTGTAGAATGCAATCACAGCAGTGAATGCCCTTGGAGACTTAGAGCCAGTTTGAAGCGTAAAGAAGGTTATTGGAAAGTGACAAAATATGGAGAGCCACACGCATGCTACATGACTGAGTTGTCCACAACTCATCGTAATATTTCTCGGAACGTGATTGCCGACAAGCTTGTTGGCGTTGTAAAGACAGACCCTCACTTCCTACCCAAAAATGTACAGCAGCTCATAAAAGATCAATTTGGCTACGATATCTCGTACATACAAGCTTGGCATGGAATCAAAAGAGCTATGGAAAATGTTTATGGCACGTGGGAAGATTCCGTAAAGAAGCTTCCAATTTTTATGAAAGCTTTACAACATTACAATCCAGGAACAATCGTGAAGTGGCTGCACATTCGCACTAGCACGCCTGGAGAATATAAGCTTGGGTACGTTTTTTGGGCATTCAAACCAAGTGTTGACGGTTTTCGACATTGCCGTAAAATTGTTTGTGTTGATGGTACGCATTTATACTCAAAATATCAACACAAAATGTTGATTGCTACATCACTCGACGCCAATCAGAACGTCTTCCCCCTAGCCTTCTCCATTGTCACCGAAGAAAGTGAACATTCTTGGAAATGGTTTCTTGACAACCTAAATACACATGTTCTGCAGAACCAGTCTGTTTGCCTTATTTCCGATCGTCATCTAGGTTTGTCTTTCACTAAGTTACTCAGACGTGCCTTATATGTATATTTAGTTGTATAAATTTTATTTATAATATGTAAATATCGTCTTGTAGGTCTTATGGCTGCAGTAAGAGTGACGACTGCTTTTAGGCCCCCAAATGGAGTACATCGTTTCTGTCTGCGGCATATAAAATCCAACTTTTACAAGAAGTTCAAAAGCCAACAGCTGAAAGATTTATGTCACAGAGCTGGAACTGCGCATACGTTGAACAAATTCGACCGCATCATGAATCAGATTCAATTGATTGATAAAAAAGCCTGGCAATGGTTGATAAATGTAGACGTGGAGCTGTGGACTTTTGTTCACGATGGTGGCACTCGATGTGGTGTTATGACGACCAACATTTTGAGGGTCTTAACGGTGTATTAAAGGGGGCACGATTGCTCCCGCCGCGAGCTATCGTCGATTTCACTTTTCATAGGTGCGTACAGTATTGGCGTGATCGGTATCAGGAAGCTGCGGTAGCAATGGACAATACTGAAACAGATTGGTCACGCTATGCAACAAGAATGTTTCAAAATTGGACGAGGCAATCTTGGGATCATGCTGTCTATCGATTTGATGTCCGACAACATACGGCCGAAGTTGTAACACTGGCGTTCATACACAAACACATGTAGTGAATATTAGCGCTGGAACATGTTCGTGTGGAAACTGGAGCATGTACAAGATCCCTGCTCTCACGCACAACGGCATGTCGTCATTGGCAAATCCAGTCCGGTCAATATGTCGCGCCATATTACAGCAAAGTCTCGTACTCAGCCACATATCAGGGTGTTTTCGAGCCACTACACGACGAATGTTATTGGGCTGATGCAGATTTTAATCTTACTCATAACGAAGCACGTCTAGCAATAACAGGACCAGGAAGATATCGGAGAACTCGTATTCACAATGAGATGGATAGGGGTGAAACTCGTGCTAGGCAGCGTGGAAGACATTGACATGTTTACCCTCATTCTGTATTGTTTGAGTCCCGTTGTTTTATTTTATTTTATATAATTAATTAAAACGAGATTCATAATAAGAATAAGTCAATACAAATTACAAATGACGTCTAATCTACTGTCCACGATGAAAAATATGAGAACCAGTCCCACAACGCCTAGGCCTACGCACTCTATTTCCTCGTCGGACATCAGCCTGATCTTCATCATCAGAACTTCTCGAGCGCCGCGTATGTGGTGAAGGTGTCATAAACACCTGAAATATAATCCCAAATAATAAAAATAATAATAATAATAAAACAAATAATAATAATATAATAACAACAACAATGAAATAATAATAAAAGAACAATATTATTATTTACCGTGTTTAGATCTATATCATCGAAGAACGATGAGTGTGGATCATCGTGCACCTGAGATGTCCCGACCTCGTATAGCTGAGACGGCCCCGGCTCATATCGATCAGATGGCCCGACCTCGTACGGCCCCGACTCATATCGGTGAGAGTGTCCAACATCTGGATCACGTTCTCGTCTTGGCTGCTGACGTCTTCCAATAAACATGTTCTCCATCTGATATGCCAGACGTCGTGCTTCTTCAACGTTATCGTCTCTAAAATAATCTGCTTGACGAGATATGTGATGTTCCTATAATTAACAATGCAAGTTAGAATATGATAAATAGAAAACAAATATGAGTTAATATACCAACAAAACTCACAATCGTCGATAAGAATACGGCATCACCCATCTGAAAGCCCCGGGACACCTGCCTAGCGTTCGGAGAGATGTAGCGTCGTGTAATGCGATAGTACCAGTCGTAGTAACCATCATGGACCGCTACCTGTGGAGTAGCAGTCGGACCACTGACAACGGTCTGATCTCGTTCCGCCCATCTCTGTATCCACTCCGCATGAACTGTCGTCCAGTCCATCCCTGTGCGCACACGACGTTCGAACGAATGGAGATTCCGTTCGCGAAAGCTAGGCTGAGCGGGGATGCCTTGGATAATCCCAAACTGACGCAGAACACGCTCTGGATAATGTAGCTCGACGATATTGAAGAAGATCAAAGGGCACATCGAACGACTAGCTAATGGCAGGCACTCGGGAGGTAACGACTCAATCTCCGGTAAAGAAATGTCGTAGGGCGCCCACACAAATTGCGACATCTGCATCATATCGAGCACCTCGCGCATGGTGCGTATATTCGAACGCGTCGAACTGGTATGTCCAATCGAGCGTTCCACTACGAAACAATAAACATTTAATAATATTCGACTAAATAAATAATTTACTACATATAAATAATAATAAGTATATATAATAAATTAATTATAATACCTTGCAGCATTTGGTGGCATCGGCAGCTCAAACCCATTAATTACTTGGGGCGCCATATGGATGCGCTCCACTACACGAACGGCTGTAAAGGCAGGATTCTCATCCACGCCCACACCTACAAAAAAATATTACATTAAATCTATGATTACGAAAATATAAAATTCAAATTTATTTGAATTTTATAAATTATTACCTGCAACAGCCGTAGAGGTCCGCCTATATTAAGCTTTTTCGGCTGACATGCCGAACAAAGCTCTCTATACAAAAAGGCGAGTACTGCACTGCCCCAACTATAAGTGTGCACCTCGTCGATGTCCTCCAATAACTGGAGGAATGTGAGCGAGACGGTGCAGGCGCTACAATCGGGAAACATAACTGCACCAAATAACAGCATCGCATATCCACGTGCAGCTTGCTCGACTTCTACTTCCTCACTATCATCTGTGACTGGATTGGCTATATACCAATCCGCTAGAGCTCTCATCGCTAACGCCGTCCCCTTAAGTTTGTCTTGTGGTGGTCGATATCCTAGCAACCGCTCACACTCATCCTGCCACTGCGACGTCGTCCTCGACTCGATCACACCCGAAACGGACTCACCATCTATCGGCAACCTCCATAGTATACCGACGTCCGCTAGCGTAACAGTCGCCTCCCCAACAAAAAAGTGAAACGTATGCGTCTCTTTCCTCCATCGCTCTACTAACGCAGTAATCAAGTGGGGGTCTACTTTATGCGACATGCAGCTATATACGCCGTACAATCCCATGTCATCCAACTTCTTCAGCAAACGACCGTGTAGAATTATAGGCTGCTCTTTCGTACCCCATACAACATTTTCTAACGATCTAATCTTGATCGTTTTATCGATCACGTCCGCATCCAGCAGGACATCACGAGATCGATGATTCGACTGCATCGTCAACACCGAATCATCGATAGGGCCGTACAAAGTCGTGTCTTCCATCCTACGAAGAACAACACAATACAACGCAAACGAACGACAAAAACATCAACAAAAACACCAATAAATCCAATGAATACGAACGACAAAAACACGCGTTAATCCCAACACAAATATTCTTAATTCTACGAATAATTTCGACACAAATTATCCTCAACAATACATTCATCAATTCTTCGAAATCAATAAATAATCCCAACAATTTCATACGAAATCAACAAAATAATCATAATACAATCACAAAAAAACTAACCCGTACCTATTAGCTACGCGAGTTACTCTCGTCTTGCACCGTCGCCGTTCGCCTTGCGCCGTCGCCGTCGCCGTTCGCTCTGCGTCGTTCGTCGTCTGTTCGTCGTCTGTTCGTATAATAGATCTAACTCGTATGTCAGAGTTACGAGTTATAACTCGTATGTCTAACATACGAAAATACTTATTTTATTAATAAGTATTTTTTTTAACTTATTTTATAAATAAAAATTAAAAAACTATTTATTTAATTAAAAAAGCCGACAAGTCAAGTAGTCCAATCAATTATATTTCTACACAAAGGCCATAGTTTTATCTCACTTATTTCCTAACTTGACTTGTGAAAAAGGTCGGGGTTTGATAAGAGGGTTAGTCCCGCCTAAAATCAGAGTCGTCCAATGGCCACTACTAATATTTAGATTTGATCTTCTCTTAATCAACATTGATGTTCATTATCGTATCAATCAGAATAAACTTAATCAATGAAACTACGTAAAAAAAAAAGTGTTATTAGAAAATGAAAAGAAATATATATGTATAATATTACATGCAAATTAGAATACGGTAACCCTAACGCGGAGATTTTTTATGATGCATAACTATCACGAACAACTAGTGCGAGCACTGCATATGCCGTCTTTTTTCGCTCCAAAATAAAAAAATTAATCCAATGTTAACATTATCCCCTTTTCACAACCAGCTGATACTGCAGTAAAATAAATTCATCTTCATAAAAACATCAATAAGCAATACACGAATGTCATTTATCTAAGAAATTGAAAGAATTGTCCTAATTCATCTTCCACATATTTTTATGATGATCAAATTGTTTTACTACACATCACCATGTATAACGGTTGGATTGAAAATTTTATTTTAGGTGAAAAAATAACTAATAACATGTGTTCACGCTAGTTCTCCACGGCAACCGTGCATCATAGCAAATCTTCTCCAAAGCCATAAATAAAAGTAAAAAAAAAAATAAAAAAAAAAAAACTATCGACTAAAGTAAAACCATCCTTATTAAAAAAATCCCACAAACAGAGAAAATCACAGAAGAGATCCAAAAGCTTCACACACAGTTGTTTGTTTCTTTCTGCTCTACAATACAAAGTCCCAAACTACTCTCTCACTCGTCTCTATCCAATCTACTATGAGCTGTCCTCACTGATCGCCCCAAACCTAGGTCGTGAAATCCCCAATATGCCCTCGCGACACCTCCTAAATTCCCAGCGCCACCACAAAACCCTCCTCCCGCCCATCGCCGGGGGCCTAGCAGCGGCGCTATCCGGCGTCCTCATCCTCATATTCCTCTGCCTCCGGCGCATCGCCATCAAACGCACCGCCCCGTCGGCCTCGGACACCGATTCGAAGAAACCGCCTCACCGCCTCTCGTACGGCCTCCTCCGACGAGCTACCGACGGCTTCTCTGCGTCTCTCCGGCTCGGACAGGGGGGCTTCGGCTCGGTCTACCGTGGGCAGATTAAACCCACCTACAAGGATTCGATCTTCAGCTCCTCCTCCGCCGACGCTTCGAGCTATGTAGCCGTGAAGGCCATGGACGCTGGATCTTTGCAAGGGGAGCGCGAGTTTCAGAACGAGCTGCTGTTTTCGTCCAAGATCGACAGTAAGTACGTCGTTTCAGTTATGGGCTTTTCGTCTAATCCTAGGAAACGTAGGATGCTTCTTGTCTATGAGCTGATGGAGAATGGTAGCCTTCAAGATTGTCTCTTCCATAAGAAGAGCGAGGAGTTGAAGAGCTGGGAGAAGAGGTTTGGGATAGCCTTGAGTGTGGCCAAAGGCTTGGAGTATCTTCATCATTACTGCGATCCACCGATCGTCCACGGAGATATCAAGCCGAGCAACGTACTGTTAGACTCGGGATTTAATGCGAAAATTGGGGATTTCGGGCTTGCGAGGTTCAAAACGGAGGACGTAAACGTTGAGGTGAAGCATGAGGTTTGTGCTAAAAGTGGGGCTGAGGATAATGGATCCATGGTGGAGGAAACAGAGAGTGTAATCACCACAAGTGCCTTTGATGAGTGTGCTAATGGGCATAACAACGTTGTCGATCAGTCGCCTGAGAGTGTAATTATGAGGGTTGAGGCTTCGCCGGAGACAGCGGTGGGAATTGAACTGTCGCCTGAGAATGAGGTGACGCCAGTGGTCTCGCCTAGGACAGTGGCGGAGATGGCTTCGCCTTGCGATGTGTTGGACAAGACAAGCTTGTCAGAGGGAAATTATGACAAGCTCAGCACAAGCAGCTGGATGAAGAAGAAGAAGAAAAGCATCGCTGGAAAAGATTGGTGGTGGAAGCAAGACATGGGCCACGAAGGTGAGTCGTCTAGCACTGTTAAAGACTACGTAATGGAATGGATAGGTAATGAGATCAAGAAAGAGAGGCCCAAGAATGATTGGATTGCCACTTCTTCGGACAACAAGGCGCCCAGTAAGCCCGATAAGAAGAAAAAGAACAGAAAAAGACGGTTAGACTGGTGGGTATCTCTAGACGACGAAAAGGGCCCAAAGAAAGACAAGCGAAGGCCCGCCCGGGAGTGGTGGAAAGAAGAGTACTGCGAAGAGCTCGAGAGGAAGAAGAAGAAGAAAAACAAGAAAAAGAAGCAACAAGGTTCTCTTAGTGACGGCGAGGGCTGGTGGCCCAGAGACAACAGCACCGTCGAGCCCTCATTACACGGCGGTGCAAGAAAGAAACGAAACCGAAGCAGTAAGGGCAGCATGGACTTCTGGCTAGATGGGCTCAGCGGGGAGATGTGGAGAGCCAGAAAGAACAGCTACGACTCCATCAGCGGCGAAATCCCGAGGAGCGGCGGCATGAGCAGCACGCCGAGCATCAGAGGGACGGTCTGCTACATCGCACCCGAGTACGGCGCTGGCGGCGACGTGTCAGAAAAATGCGACGTTTACAGCTTCGGAGTCCTCTTGTTGGTGGTAATCGCAGGCCGTAGGCCCCTTCAGGTGACGGGCTCGCCCATGTCCGAATTCCAACGGGCCAATCTCCTGTCTTGGGCCCGACATCTGGCCCGGGCCGGGAAGCTTTTGGAGCTGGTGGACCCGAATGTGGAGGGTTTGAACAAAGAGCAGGCGTTGATGTGTATAACCGTCGCCTTGCTTTGCTTGCAAAAGTCTCCTTTAAGGCGGCCCACGATGAGGGAGGTCGTGGGGATGCTGAGCGGAGAGTTGGCCTCGCCGCAGCTGCCGGCCGAGTTTTCGACGCCGTCGAGGTTTCCGTATAAGTCTTCTCATCATAAGAAGGTACGGTGATTTTTTTCCTCTTATTTGGTTTTATATATATTTGTAGTGGTTGTGGAGATATGTCTTTGTTTGTATGTTGTGATGCTTGTTAGAACATTACAACATAGAATCAAAGATATAGACAAACATAGAATCAAAGATCCACACAGATATCATCAGATCGTGGTTGCATTTTTCTTCGTGTTTTTGCCGTGTAAAGATTGGAAGTTAGTTTGCACGATGACGTACAAATCTTCGGGTAGTATTACATTGAATGCTCGCTCCTTTTGTCTTTTGATAGTAAGGCCCGCGAGCTTATTTGTCCGCATCGGCTCATGTCCGAATTATTCGAAATCAAGAATCGAAAGTTTTGTGGCGAATGGAACACGGCGTCATCTCCATTAGTCGCGACGCTCGGGGTACTTATTTACTTGAGCCTTCTTCCTTCTTTCTTTTGTATGTCAAAGAATTGAGTGAAATTAGTATCGCGATGAATTCGTGGTCGAAAATAAGAGGGATTAGTACTATATCAAATGGTGTTTGGTTGACGATGACGTATAATTTCGCCCATAAAATAGAAGACTTGTTAATTTACGAGAAGACATAGGCATAATGAAAATTTAGACATAAGATGTTGAAAATAGTGTGAAGAAAAGAGTTGGAAAGACGTTTTCGTTATGCGTAATAAACACGACGAATAGCTTTATTGCAGGTCCAACAGACCACTGCGGAAGATGTCAAAAAAAAAAAAAAAAGTAGAATTACGGCAAATTGCTCATGAAAGCCCACATCTGTTGGACCAAACATATGTTCAGCGTAATGTCTCGACTTTTTCTTCAACGTGACGTCGTACTTATTGGGCACAAAAACACCTATTATATACATATATATGTATACTAGATAAATTTTGGTTATTAAATAATCAAATTTAATCGATTCATGCATTTAATTACATGGAATACAAATTTATAAGAAATTGTTCTAAAATCAGTACACCACCAACGAAACACAAACTAATGGATTTAAGATTCGATCCACATATTGTTTGAATGCTAGGCGAAGGTGCCCTTAAGCCCTGGAAAATGGTGATGACATCTTTAGTGTCTGAACTCTCTAGTAAGGCCTTGTTTGTTTCAATAGATCTGAAGTCACTGATAAGGCCTCGTTTGTTTCAATAGATCCTTCACGAAACGATGAAAGAAGTGTAAGAACTTGAGGCTTTTCATAGGTGTCTAATCTCTAACATAATGATATGCATAGCCAGCTGAAAGAATGGAGAATTCAGGCTTATATAAGCTGTAACGTTAAGGCACACAGGCAGAGCAGACACATCAAGAACAAAATCCTTAGAAACAGAAAAACGCACATAGAGTTTCGATCTTTAGACGATGATCAAGAGAAACAATAAATCCTGGTAAGAGGAAATAAGGGAGTTATAGACATTAAATGAGAAGTTACATTAAATTCAAGAGAGATCTGAAGGTGCGATGTGGCAACTAAACTCCTCACCAAAATTGTAGAGCCACCATTTTGTCATTTTACCTCAAATAGAAAGCAAGAAGACTTGGTTCTTACAAATTTTCAGGAATTGGACGGATTGGAAATCAAGAAAAGAAAACTCAGTACTTCCAGGAAACATCGTTCAATTCTTAATATTCCAAAAATACCTAACGAAATAGAAAAAAAAAAACTTCATTTTTGGTAATTGGCTTTGGCACAAAACCCAGAATCAGATGTAATAAGATACAGTAAATGGGCCTAACTGAAAATGATCTCCCGACACCCTTTGGGGTGCTAAAAAAAAAAACCAAAAAAATCATCCGACGACGTACTATGGCCACCACGTTAGCATTTACATTCCAACAAGAAAAATCTAGGATAAATAGTATAATTACGATACATAATAGATTTGAGCAAATTAATCAAGTCAAAATTCAACCTGGCATGAATGTCCATAAACTTTGCCTCCTTCGACGCCACCAGGACATCACAGGCCAACGCGATCTAGAACCAACCGCGACGCCGATGATCGCACCGATTATGGACTTCTTACACAGCTCCATCTGCGCAGCGAGGTCGATGACGACGTTCTTCACGTCCTCGGACGCCGTCAATTCCGTGCCAAAGCAAAACGCACGTCCCAAACCGGTCAGAATGATGATCAGAGTCGAGTCGTCCGAGGCCATGGGCTTAATCTCACGGGCCACGTCGGTCACCGAGTTCAAGGACTTGGACCGGTTTAAAGGCGATGTATCCCTTATTATGACTGGTAAAGCTTCTCTGGCGTTGGCTGAGGATTATGCTCTCGTTCATCTCTATAGTTTGGTGGTTTTGGGGCAGAGAAGCCCTGGAGTTTAAACGACGCCGTTTCGTTTTCATGGTAGAAGAAAATTCTCACGATAAATAGGATAATATCACGAGAAGTAGGTTTTATAGGCCATCATTACCGAAAAAATAGATTACGACGACGATATATACTGTTCATTTACCCATTCGCGCACTTATAAGTATTAAAATATATAAAAACGCCTATTATATTAAGGCCAAATTTCGATTCAGGCCCTATACCCATATTTTAATTTGAGTTCAGGCCCTGTTGGAGTTTCATTTAGTCATAAGGATCTGATTTTCGAAATTATTAGAGAAAAATACCCAAATAATGCAATCAGACATATTTATCCTTTATGTCTTCGAAAATTACGTTAGAATGCCATCATCTTCAACGCTCAATCGAACCTCAAACCTCAATAGAAAAATATTGGAGTTAATGGCTGAATAGGGCGAAATCGATGTCAATTTGTTTATGAGTCTTATTAAACGAGGGCAACCACTGACCTTAATTACGAAATAATGCGAAAAAACGAAATAAAATTCATGGTTGAGACTGCAGCTGGAATACCACTTGAAACTATCCTCAATTTTATCATGGGTGTTGATAATTTTCGGAAGTTGAAAAACCGAAATCGATGTTCATGACCGAATCAGTTGAAACTATCCTCAATTTTATCATGGGTGTTGATAATTTTCAAGAATTTGTGACGTTAATAGTGAGAAAATACGAATATTAGTTTTCTCCTAAATTGAAACAACATTTAAATACCACTTTCTATAACAAATATAACACATCCTGGAAAAGTCTGTTTATAGTGAGTACTACTTGTGATATACTTTGTAACACATGTGCTTATCTAAATACCTATAAAGTGCCAAAAATAACATATCATTTAAGTAAAATAACAGATCAAGCATACATTATTGACCGAATGCAATAAAATTAACCTCAATCTGATTACATGTTAAAGCAACTAAACTTTTGACTTTGATAATCAGATAGTACCTCGATTAGGTTTTCATATAAATTGCAATGCTTTACACTTGAATAACTCTTTGTGTAACGAATATAACATATTTCGTCGTCAAGATAACACTTCCTTTGACGCGGATAAAAAATAGTTTTATACAGAACGCTTGACAGTTGAGTAACACTTTTTGTATCAAACATAACACATTTGTTTGTTTGATAACATTTCATTTGAGCTGGATAAAAAATATTTTTTTAGAGTGAGTAATACGTATTGACTAATTAGTAACAAATATGCTAAATAAAATACCGCTAGCATAGTAAAAAATATCAATTTTTGTTTTGTAAGGTAACACACTGTACACTTACAACATACATACATTGTAACAAATGTTGTCTTAAGAATAACTTATAGCTGAGAATAAATACCGCATATGTTATAATATATACCACATTCTGTAGATACTGATATTTGACTTGGTCAATCAGAAAAAACGTTTTTTTTTTCAGACCACGTTTTTACAGTTTTTGTCTACGGCTCGAGAACAAAAATTCAAACTCATCTTCTGATAACACCCATTCAACCAAAAGTGACATCGCCGAGCAAAGAATCCGAACGACAGTGGCTCCTATGGCAAAGAAGCAACTACGCCGGGGATGCGGGCAGAACGCGTCGACTGGCGGCGACGACCTATCAAGGCAGCGAAAAGTAGGCAGAGTAAAGGGCAACACCCACATGAAGATGCCTAAGTCGACGGCAGTGGCGAAAACCAGCTCCGGCCAACGTCAAAAAGATGTTCAACGGCATAGATGCCAGCCAAAGTTCTTTATTGACTCCGTTACGGCAATTCTGGAGGAGCAAGTGACGCTCATAAAGCAGCAGTGCGGCGGACTCCCTTTGCATCATACCTACAGCTCAATCCCTGCCAGATTCCGAGCGGTCGAATGGTGGCAATGATAAAGCGATTAACTGTAGACGGTACACATTTTCGATTTGGGGTAAATACTCTTATACCGTTTTCTGTGGAAGAGTTTGCTGTTTTTATGGGTTGCGAGCAAAAGGTTTGTTCGTTAATACCAATTTTAAGTCGGGGTTTGATGTTCCTTTTATTAAGAGATGTTTCCCAGATAAAGGTAGGCTGTTTCGAGATGATTTGATCAGAAGATGAGAGTCTTATCGGTAGAAAATGATGTTGTTAGCTTAGATGATTTTAGCAGAATGTATATTTTGTTAGTTTTCATTTGTGTATTGTTTCCGACATCAAACTATTGTGTTCCGGGGTGGATGTTTGCTTATGTTGACGGGCTTGAGGAGGTGGACGACTATGCCTGGGGTCAGGCAGTTCATTCGTTCTTGGTGAAATCCATTGTAGGACAGCCTAGATATATTGAAGGTTGCACACTTGGTTTGTTGGTAAGTAATTATTTTCTTAGCTTCATGTTTGGTTTAAAGGTAGGCTTCATTTTTCGTTTAATGTTTTGCTCCCATTTTTCAGATTTGGGTTTATGAACATGCCCCCTCGTTGGGTAAGGCTCGATCAATTAGCGGGATTCCTCGCTTCACGAGGTGGGTTGATCCAACCACGCGTCCAACCGAGATCGAAGTCGAGGAGGATATTGCAAAGTTGAAGGCGACAGACGTCCCTCATCCAATCTATTTGAGGAACAGGGAGTACGAAATGTTTTGCTCCCAATGTTAGGACAATTAACCAAGGGGATGTCGAAAATCCAAATGATGTGGTAGCTGACAAATGTGTCGAGGAAGAGCCTGATGCTGATGAAGATCTAATGGAATTTGCGGAAGCGCCTGCTATGGATGAAACGACAAAGAATATGGATGATGAGGAGAAGAAAGTGGATGAGAAGAAAGCGGATGAGAAGAAAGAGGATAGAAAGAGGAGGATGATGGTGACGTGTTGAAAGAAGTTATTGATAATGTTTTGCAGTCCCTATCTGGAAGTGTGACGACGGTGGATAATGAGTACAAGCAATACGTCGCTTCAGTGAATAGGAAAGAGGCTGTAGCGACATCCATCGCTCGCAATGTCATGGCAAGATAACGCAGGCAGAAGAAAAAGGCCGAAGACTTTGTTACGCCTCCGGGAACCACAACTCCGAAGAAGAAGAAGCATCGGACCCATAAAGGTGCATCTAAACAGGTAGTCGTCGATCCTATCGATGTGTTGTCTGTAGAAAAGTCAAGTTTGCCAAAGATCATGGAATGCAATGATGCTATTGACAAAGACTATGACGGTAAGGCATCTCTTTCGGACGAAGAAAGAGAGCTCATACATTCATTCATTATGAAGGACGACTACAAGTAAGTTGTTCTTGCAACCTTTAGGTCAGACATTCATTCATTATCTTTAGTTCGATATGTTTCATTACTGAAGCTTGAGATGTGGCAACATAGGTCCGTTGTGTGGGAGGACAACTTACTTTCTTTGTGTGGCCATCATTTAGTTGATCTGATGAAGGGCAAGGCTGTGATATCTGATGTCATCGACGTGTGGTTCAAATATTTGACGTCTCCATATTACAGATTACGTGCGGACCCCCCAGTAGAAATACACTTTGTTGGTTCGCACGTAGCGGTGAGTTGGTTCGAACAAATGAAATGTTATTTATTCTATCTTGTTAAAATTTTTTAATTATGTTCGCAGCAAAATATCGACGCCGTGTTGACGGGGAGTCACAAGCCGCTCAAAATAGCGACGAAGACATGTATGGAGGCATTCATCAAAAGATTGTCGGAGCCGACTATAGTGGAGCTGGAGAAGTTGAAGGAGGCTTTGTTGAGTCACTGTAAGTATGTTGTGGTTCCCTTGCACCAAGGCTTTCATTGGCATCTGCTTGTTCTTGATGTCCAGAGCAAAATCTTCGCTCATTATAATTCTATGCCATCTGCTCGATCCACGACAACCGCATTACGTTGTGTAAGTTTACTTTGTCCTATTCTGTTTCATTTGTTGAGACTTACCTGTGATAACTAGAATAATATGTTTACTCTGAATCTACTTGTAGGCCACATCAATCCGAAGTTACATGCGTCACTTTGGCGTGGATGTCATTCCCACCATTAAAGTGATGGATATGGATTGCCGAAAACAGATAGTGGGGAGCATGGACTATGGTTCGTTGGTTTGCATGTTTGGGGAGGCTGTAATGCGAGATGATGTGGTTTTCTGGGACGAAGTTAACAACACTCGCGACATTCGAGACTATAGGGCTCATATTTTAGCTGGTTTGTTGGATTTTGGTGCGAAGTCAAGTTCCTAAAAACTATTTCGGACTTTTGTCTGCTCTTAGACTTTTGGATTGTTGGAATTGTTGGTTTTTGTCTCTTTTGGATTGTTGGAATTGTTGTTGGTTATTTCAAATTATGGCATGTAGGTCTTTTTATCTGCACTTACTCTGTTTATGCTCATTGCTACATGTAGGAATACCAGGTTATTCTGTTTTGTCCAAATACCATGTTATTGAGAAATAATACCACACTCCTTAAAGAGAAAAAACACGAATTACAGAGAAAATAACATATCATTGGGAATTTGTACTACATATCTAATTCACAGTAACGTAATCCTAAGTAATTAATTTATTTTTGTTAGTTACCTTTTTTTTTGTTAACAATTTCATGTACGTAAAAATATGATTTCACTTTGTGTTAATACCAAAATTCTTTTTGAGTCACGATATGTACATGAAGAATCATGTTGGAGTTACTAGTAAATGATACATAATAAACCTTTTCTTGAGAAGTTGATCATACTTGTATGAAAGACAAATCAAATTATTAAAGAATTGGTATGTACATGAAGGTATTGATGCACGGATATGTACATGAAGGTATTGATCCACGTATACCTTTCGAAAAATAATTCATGAAATTAATCGAAAAAAACCCTAAACCCTAGACCCAAACCCTAATCCTGGAACCCTAACCCTAAACCCTAAAATTGGAGAAAATGTTGTATACCCTAAACCATGATCCATAAATCATATTGCGTAAATCTTACAACTTAAACCCTTAATCTTAAACCCGAAATCCTCTACCATAATCCACGAACCCTTATTGATATGGTATGGTAACAAATAAACCATTAATGGTAACGCATATACCATTTACGGTAACACATTACAATAGTATTGTACCGCATGAAAGAGAACATAGTGATTTCTTATATTTTAATCTTCCGCCCAATATATTATAACACAGTGAAAATTTTTCAAAACCCCGCCAATACTAAAAATGTTTCCAGATATCCCTCCAAAATCAATTTCAACACAGAAAAAGGTTCTTCTTCACGTCCAGAGCATCATTGATGGAACGCACTATGGCACACGAAAATGAAGGCATTCTTGCACTTTGTCAGAATGACAACGAATTTTTTTTCTTCGAAGTTAGAGAAACATTCTCTTTATTAGAGCTGCTACTACGAATTACACAGCATTTTTCAAGAACAGACAATAACTCCATCTCCTTGAAGTACAAGTCCCCTCTTAATAACACAACAATATCATTGCTTATTGATAATGATGTCAAGTTCATGGTGAGGTTGCACCGTGAGTTAAAAGTCAAGGTGATTGACATGGTTGTTTCAGGAAAAAATGACACAGCCGAGGCCATGCCATCCCAGGCCAAAGACTCAGCTTATCGATGTTCGTCATCTGCTGGAAACTCGATAGATTGTTGGATTCGTGGAATTGATGGTGAAGGGCAAGTCTTTGAGGATGCTAAAGACTTTCGGAGCAAACTTAAAAAGTATGCAATTGCAAGAAGGAAATCGTTCAAGTATATCAAAAATGATGCAGGGAAAATCATCGCAGTTTGGAACGTGGAAGGGTGTACATGGAGGATATATGCAGCCCGACGGAAATGTGATGGTGTATTCAGCATAAAAAACCGCAGTCTCAATCATACATGTAACGAATCCAGTATGCTAACACGCGATCACCCAAAAGCAGATGCCAGGTTGATTGCTGAGTTGCTTCAGCCTAAGCTGGGGACCGAACCGCTTTACAAACCACATACTATGAAGAATGACATGTTGCGGGATTATGGAGTTGAAATTCCATATCACAGAGCCTGGTCAGGGAAAGAAATAGCCTTAAAGAATATTCATGGGGTTCAAAGAGGTTCTTACGATAGGTTGAGGTGGTATTGCAATGCTATAAAACATACAAATCCAGGTTCTGTCGCGGATTGTGAACTTCATACTAATACGAACAAGTTTAGGAGGATGTTTGTGAGTTTCCATGCTTGTATAGTTGGCTTTTTAAGGGGTTGTAGACCTCTAATCTTCCTTGATGGTACACACATCAAGAACAAGTATAAAGGTTGCTTGCTAAGTGCGGTTTCGAAGGATGGAAATGATGGATTGTTTACGATTGCATTTGCAGGTTAGTGTTAGCATTTTGTCCATTCTATTAATTATTTAAATTACACCATATTGATTTTATTATGATCACAGTGGTTGATGCTGAGAATAACCATAATTGGGAATGGTTTCTGTTGAAGCTGAGGCACCTCTTATGCTATCACGGCAGAGACAACTTTAGGGAGTATACGTTTTTCTCTGATCGGCATGATGGCCTCATAAACGGCGTTCCCTCGGTATTTCCCGGATCACACCATGCATATTGTCTACGACATTTGATCGATAATTTCAAGACACAGGTTAGACAATTGGTTGACTATTTGAGACTTATTCGTATTGGGAATCCCCGTAGGGGCCCGAGGCCCTCGTTCCTTGAACGGCGGAATTTTAAAACTTTAAGGGATTCCCGCCTTCCCTTGGACCGCTCGGTAATAACACGAGAACGTATGCACGAAAGTAAAGGGTTTTAAGCCATGATACCTTGTCGAAAACCAAAGGAGATGGCTAGCTACGAACCCTTCTATTCCCCAGGATGTTGTATCCCTCTCCTAGCACCTTTACGCGCACGAACGGGGCAAGAGCGTCACGCCGGCACAAACACACGTCACGGCCGTTCCTTGCTAAATGCGGCTAGGCCAAGGACACGACGGCAGCACCTCCATCACGCGCGGCCACCGAGAGCGAGAGAGAGGAGGCGAGAGAGAGAATGAGAGCGTGAGAGATAGCTTGAGAGAGAATGAGAGAGGGAGGAGAGCAAAACCCTAGTTTTCTCTTTTTTTTTTCTAAAAATGACTTAGGGTTTTCAAAAGAATAAAAACCCTATTTATACCTCTTTGCCTTGGCCGAATTTTTTAGTAGAGTGTGGAGAAAGTTTCTCACCCACTCAAGCCATACCAAGTCTCTTTGACTTGGTCTTGGCATACTTGGTTTCTATTTCAAATTCAAACTCAAATTTGAATTTGAATTAATTAATTAAAATAAATTAATATATATTCTATATTTAGTATATTTAAAATATATAATATCCAATATAAATATATTTATTATTTTCGAAATTAATAATATATTAAAATCGAAAACTATATATATCTAATATATATATTTTATTTAATTCTAAATTAAATATTATTATTTTCCTAAAACAATAATAAAGATTTAAATCACATTTAAATCATATACTAAATATTAAATATCCAATATAATATTTCCAAAATATTTCGTGAGGTGAAAAGACCATTTTGCCCCTCACTCGATTTAACCAAGTTTTCGGCCATTTAGGGTTTTGGTCAAGTCCCAAACCCTAATCGCTCAATTCAGGCCCCAACCTGCTCTATTCTCATATAGACGTTGTGTCGGTTGCCCTTTTTAAGCCCGACTCTCTTGATTCGTCTCAACCGGCTCTGGGAGGAATCCAGGAGTTCGGTATTCACCTAGCCAGCCCCGTGGTACCGAACCGATCCCGAGTTGAGTACGAATAGGTATAATTTACGAACCGACTATAGATTATAGTACTACGTATAAACCCTTTACGTTTGTCCCGGTCGAGTGAAAGTTACGCGTAGTCGAACTTACAGGACTCGACTCTATGATGTTCGTGTCGGTGACATTTACCAAACTGCCCTCCACGACCCTCGTGAGTCAGTTATATGCTCTGGCCAGAGGCTTAGGTAAATTCCCGCACATCGAAACTGCATAGGACGTTAATCTTGAATTTAATCAAGGTCATAAATCCCGCTCAGCGGTATAACCGGCAATCACGTCGAAAGGTCAAGACCGCATTTCGCCGCTGACCCATGCTACATGCAATTCGGGCCTAGCAAACTAGTGACAGATCAAGACCTTAAGACCAACCCCGAGTTAACCCTTTCGGTCTAAGGTTCCCGTAGACTACTATAGTCAATCGATCGATCAGCGACTTTACCAGCGTGTGATCGTTCGATTACGAGTCAGTGTCCAAATACGCACAATCCCTGATTCGTCTTGTATCAATGTCACGAGCTCCCACTTCCCAAGTGAATGGTTGGCACAACCATTTTGGACCCGTCGACAGACAAGTCGTACTCGTCAATCCAGTCACCCTACTGGAGACTAAGACTTGTGGACTTAATTTAATATTACAGTATGTCAGCTTACTGGTGCCCCTCTCTGTCCCCACAGAATCAGTAACTGAACTGTAAATATTGGAATTTTATTAATTCGTCTTATTACCCGACTGCAAGGTTAATTTATTTAGATGAAGTAATAATATGCCTTTTGTATTATTTTGTCAAAACTCAAATCGACAAAAATAAAACGTAATTCCATTATCAAATAATCCAATTACAAATAGTAAACACTACAAAATTACATAAATGCCTTCGTACTATCTAATCCTCGTACGGCATCTAGGACATAAACATCAACAATCTCCCACTTGCACTAATGCCACGCGCTATAGTATCTCAACCCCATTTTATCGAGGTGACGATCTAACACTGCCTGAGACAGTGGCTTCGTGAACGGATCCGCCACATTTTCTGCTGAGGCGATCTTCTGCACGGCTATCGAGCCATTCTCAACGAACCCACGTAACACGTGGTATTTTCTCTCTATGTGCTTGGACTTACTGTGTGCACGGGGTTCCTTAGCTTGTGCGATCGCTCCGCTATTGTCGCACCACAATGGTAACGGACGATCCACTATGTTAGGTACCACCTGCAGTTTTTCTAAGAACTTGCGTATCCAAACACCCTCCTTGGCAGCTTCTGAAGCCGCTATATACTCCGCATCAGTGGTGGAATCAACAGTCGTGCTTTGCTTGGAACTCTTCCAAGTTACTGCGCCACCATTGAGCGTATATACAAAACCCGAAGTAGACTTTCGGTCATCCAGATCTGATTGGAAGTCCGAATCCGTATAACCATCTACATATAATTCTCCTGGGCCGTAAATCAGTATCAAGTCCTTAGTCCGTCTAAGGTACTTCAGAACTGTCTTTACCGCCGCCCAGTGTTCTTTACCAGGGTTGGCCTGAAACCTACTCACTACGCTCACAGCGTACGCTATGTCTAGTCGCGTGCAAAGCATCGCGTACATCAGGCTACCCACAACTGAAGCATAGGGAACTCCAACCATCTCTTGTCTTTGTACCTCGTTGCGAGGAGACATAGCCTTTGAGAGATGAATCCCATGCCTCATAGGTAGGAACCCTTTCTTAGAGTCGTCCATCTTAAACCTTTTAAGGACATTGTCTAAGTAAAGGGCATGGGATAAGCCAATTGACCGTTTCGCCCTATCTCTAAATAGGCGTATTCCTAGAATATAGGTCGCTTCTCCCAAGTCTTTCATAGATAATTCGGTCGAAAGCCAAGCTTTGACCTCTGAAAGCATCCCAATGTCGTTTCCTATCAAAAGGATATCATCTACGTACAATACTAGAAACGACACCTTGCTCCCACTGACCTTCTTGTAAACACAGGGCTCATCTTCGTTCTTTATGAATCCGTAGTTCTTAACTACTTCATCGAACCGAAGATTCCAACTCCTTGAAGCTTGTTTCAGTCCATAGATGGACCGATTCGGCTTGCATACTTTTTGAGCATCTGCATCTGACGTAAAACCTTTGGGTTGTTCCATATAGATCTCCTCTTGGAGGAATCCATTCAGGAACGCGGTCTTTACGTCCATCTGCCAGATCTCGTAGTCATTGTATGCTGCTATCGCAAGCATAATGCGAATGGACTTTATTATCGCGACTGATGAAAAGGTCTCCTCATAGTCAATACCCTCTTTTTGACTATACCCTTTCGCTACAAGCCTAGCTTTGTACGTTTCCACCTGTCCGTCAGATCCAATCTTTTTCTTGTAGATCCATTTGTTCTCGATCGGTCTAAAACCATTGGGTAGGTCTACAAGTGTCCAAACTTGGTTTGAATACATAGAGTCCATTTCGGCCTGCATAGCCTCAAGCCACTTGAGGGAGTCTGTACCGGTAATTGTCTGGTCGTAGGTGACGGGATCGTAGCATCCCCATGCTCGACCTGTACCATACCATATATCTCAGGCATTTGAGATATCCTACTAGACCTGCGCAATTGCGGCTGAGCCGAGTTTTCTGGAACGTCATCTAACGACTCTGTAACAACTGGAGTTGATTCGTCGCTCAACTCACCAAGAGTTATTTCACGCCCTTTACCGCCTTCGCTAACGAACTCTTCTTCCATGAAGGTGGCGCGTAAAGCGACAAACACCATGTGTTCGTCTGGAACGTAAAAGTAGTACCCCATTGAGTCCTCGGGGTATCCGACGAATCTGGCCATAATCGACCTTGATTTTAACTTGTCTGCCTGTAACTTTTTCACAAAGGCGGGGCAACTCCAGACCTTAATGTGATTCAGGCTTGCCTTACGATTATGCCAAGCTTTCGTAAGGGATCCTGTCGGCAGAACGGGTAGGTATCCTATTAAGGATATAGGCTGCTGTCTCTAAAGCATAACCACATATCGAAATGGGGAGATCTGTGTAACTCATCATCGACCGAACCATATCCAAAAGTGTTCGGTTTCTTCGCTCGGCTACGCCATTTAATTATGGCGTACCGGGAGGTGAGAACTGTATAACGATGCCATTTTCTCTGAGAAATGCATCGAACTCAAGGCTCATGTACTCGTCGCCTCGATCTGATCGAACGGCTTTAATGACCTTGCCAGTTTGCTTCTCCACTAACGCCTTATACTCTTTGAACATTTCAAGAGCTTCGAACTTTTGTCTCATCAAATAAACAGTCCCGTAGCGGGACTGATCGTCCGTAAATGTAATGAAGTAGCGGCAATTACCTCGGGCCGTCACTCTAAACGGTCCGCATACATCAGTGTGGATCAAACCCAACACTTCTGTGGCCCTAGTAAAAGTCCCTATGAAGGGTGACTTGGTCATTTTTCCTAGGATGCAAGACTGACAAGTTGGGATCGGGCCTGACTTAGCTATGCGAATCAGGCCGTCCTTTTCCATCTTGTCAATCTTTACTTCCCCAGCGTGACCTAGTCGAAGGTGCCATATGTATCGTTCGTTCGACCCCGTCGACGAGTTGGTAATTGCATTTACAGTTTCTACCTTATCTTTTAGATTGACGTAATATAAACCATTTATTAACGTCGCATTTCCAACGTTTTCATTTCTAAAATAAATATGACAAACATTATCAATAAATCGAAACTCATAATCAAGTCTGCTCAAAACAGGAATCGAAATAATGTTCTTAAGCCCCTTGGGCAAAACCAAAACATCAGAAAGTACTAAAAAATGCAAAGATGATAAAAGCAAAGTCTTCAATCCCACGTGCGTCGCTGCAACACTATGTCCGCTGCCAACATTGATCGAGACCTCACCAGCTCGAAGCTTCCTACTTCGTTCCAGACCCTGGTTCAAAACACAAATATGTGAGCTAGCCCCTGAGTCAAGTATCCATGAAGTAGAATACACAGAACAATTAGCTTCGAAAACTAATTGCTTACCTGAAGCGTCAGAAGACGCCTTCAGCTTAGGACATTCGCGCTTCCAGTGACCCAGCTGCTGGCAATGGAGGAACTTGTCAGTGAGCTTCGCGCCCGAATTTACAGCCTTCTTGGCGATTCTACCCTTTGGCCCGATGTGCTTGCTCGGCTTCTTCTTCGACCCCTTGGACCGAGTAGTCGCAACAAGCGCCACCTCCTTGCCCTTACCCTTATCGCTGCGATACTGAGTACTGGCTGCAACCAACTGATTGATCAGGTCGGGTATCGAATACTCCCGATTGTTCAGGTTGCAGTTCACCACGAACTGGTGGAAGGACGGTGGGAGGGACTGTAGTATGACGTCAATCTTTACCTCGTGAGGCAAACCAAACGCCAGCGCATCCAATCGCTCCATGTACTCATACAGCTTCAGTAAATGAGCATGGACATCACCACCCTCTGCGAGCTTTGTGTTGAAGAGACTATGCGTGAGTGAATAGCGGGCGCAGCTAGACGACTCGCCATAAAGCTCAGTCAGTTGATCATTCGGAGTGGCAAGCTCCTCGATGTCCAAGAGATACTCCAATTTTTCCAACCTGAGGACGATCCTCAGATTTCTAAGCCACTCAACATAGTTTGGTCCCATCAAAGAATGTTTTTCCAAAAGCACGGATAATGGGTTTGTCATCGTATAATATAGAGAAGAAAATAAATGCAGAAAGATAACAGATAGTTAGGATTTGAAGTGTTTAATCAGACTAAAACAGGACTTTTAATTTTTCGTCTGACTCCCACTATTTTTCTCGAAATCCTGTCTCCCGTTAGGAATTTCGGAAACCTCGTTGAGTAGTTTCATAGTGGCGTTGATTTACCCGCGCTGCATCAAACTAGCCTCAACTTAACAGTTTACTGGTTTATTCGATCAGCCAGGCTCGTGTTCCACACAATTCTGTCACACAGAAGTTTCAACGAATTTGTCTCAGTCAGGGTCCCTCGGCCTGTAACTCAGACGTCTTGGGAATGACTGTACAAGTGCTACCTATCAACGTCCTGCTAACCTTCCACTTTTGAGTGAACTTCGCCTCCGTAGGATAACACTTTGCGGGAGGACGAAGAGTGGTCGGTGAGCGGCATTATAAAAAATGCATCCAAAAACGTTCACGTCAAAGACGAGGGTTTTAGCGCCGTAACTCGGTCAACCGAAACCGTACCCCTAAGTCGTAACGTTTTTGGACTTCCCTAAAACAACAAAGCCCGTCTTTCTAGAAAAACTGTAAAGTACAACCCGGGGGGGACCTTGTCACCCTTAACATATCACCCGGTAAAAACAGAACCTAATCCCCAATCAATCACCACGTTATTCATATATAACATGCATCACGACAATTTTACACAGATCCGAGCCTAAACCCACATTTGGGCTTTTATCAGATTTGGGCCAGGCCCATTGGGCTTCGAGGCTTGACCGCACAACCCTAGTTGCGACCGAGCCGGCACCGCCCTACGCGGCCCGACCAAGCGTCGCGCGCGCCTGCCTCGCGTGTCGCGCGCGCCTGTGCCCCACGTGCCCGGCGCCCGCGCACGCGGCCAGGCCAGACCAGCGCGCTACGTGCGGCCTGCCCTATGCGCCGCGCGCTGCGCGCGCGGCTGTGCCCGTGGCCCGCGCGCTGCGCGCGGCCTTGCAGTGCCGCACGCCCATACGCGCGGCCAGCCATGGGCGCGCCGCGCGCCCATGCGTGCGGCCAGGCCTGGCCAGACCAGCGCCGCGCGCCCATGCGCGCGGTCAAGGCAGCGTGCCGCGCGCTCCACGCGCGCGGCCAGCTCTTCCAAAAGCTTTCGTTCGGGCTTCGTGGGCATAGTCCCGTGACTTAACCGAGCCTAAGGCTCTGATACCACTGTTGGGAATCCCCGTAGGGGCCCGAGGCCCTCGTTCCTTGAACGGCGGAATTTTAAAACTTTAAGGGATTCCCGCCTTCCCTTGGACCGCTCGGTAATAACACGAGAACGTATGCACGAAAGTAAAGGATTTTAAGCCATGATACCTTGTCGAAAACCAGAGGAGATGGCTAGCTACGAACCATTCTACTCCCCAAGATGTTGTATCCCTCTCCTAGCACCTTTACGCGCGGGGCAAGAGCGTCACGCCGGCACCAACACACGTCACGGCCGTTCCTTGCTAAATGCGGCTAGGCCAAGGACACGACGACAGCACCTCCTTCACGCGCGGCCACCGAGAGCGAGAGATAGGAGGCGAGAGAGAGAATGAGAGCGTGAGAGATAGCTCGAGAGAGAATGAGAGAGGGAGGAGAGCAAAACCCTAGTTTTCTCTTTTCTTTTTCTAAAAATGACTTTTTCGAAAAATGACTTAGGGTTTTCAAAAGAATAAAAACCCTATTTATACCTCTTTGCCTTGGCCGAATTTTTGAGTAGAGTGGGGAGAAAGTTTCTCACCCACTCAAGCCATACCAAGTCTCTTTGACTTGGTCTTGGCATACTTGGTTTCTATTTCAAATTCAATCTCAAATTTGAATTTGAATTAATTAATTAAAATAAATTAATATATATTTTATATTTAGTATATTTAAAATATATAATATCCAATATAAATATATTTATTATTTTCGAAATTAATAATATATTAAAATCGAAAACTATATATATCTAATATATATATTTTATTTAATTCTAAATTAAATATTATTATTTTTCTAAAACAATAATAAAGATTTAAATCACATTTAAATCATATACTAAATATAATATTTCCAAAATATTTCGTGAGGTGAAAAGACCATTTTTTCCCTCACTCGATTTAACCAAGTTTTCGGCTATTTAGGATTTTGGTCAAGCCCCAAACCCTAATCTCTCAATCCAGGCCCCAACATGCTCTATTCTCATATAGACGTTGTGTCGGTTGCCCTCTTTAAGCCCGACTCTCTTGGTTCGTCTCAACCGGCTCTGGGAGGAATCCAGGAGTTCGGTATTCACCTAGCCAGCCCCGTGGTACCGAACCGATCCCGAGTTGAGTACGAATAGGTATAATTCACGAACCGACTATAGATTATAGTACTACTTATAAACCCTTTACGTTTGTCCCGGTCGAGTGAAAGTCACGCGTAGTCGAACTTACAGGACTCGACTCTATGATGTTCGTGTCGGTGACATTTACCAAACTGCCCTCCACGACCCTCGTGAGTCAGTTATATGCTCTGGCCAGAGGCTTAGGTAAATTCCCGCACATCGAAACTGCATAGGACGTTAACCTTGAATTTAATCAAGGCCGTAAATTCCGCTCAACGGTATAACCGGCAATCACGTCGAAAGGTCAAGACCGCATATCGCCGCTGACCCATGCTACATGCAATTCGGGCCTAGCAAACTAGTGACAAATCAAGACCTTAAGACCAACCCCGAGTTAACCCTTTCGGTCTAAGGTTCACGTAGACTACTATAGTCAATCGATCGATCAGCGACTTTACCAGCGTATGATCGTTCGATTACGAGTCAGTGTCCAAATACAGACAATCCCCTGATTCGTCTTGTATCAATGGCACGAGCTCCCACTTCCCAAGTGAATGGTTGGCACAACCATTTTGGACCCGTCGACAGACAAGTCGTACTCGTCAATCCAATCACCCTACTGGAGACTAAGACTTGTGGACTTAATTTAATATTACAGTATGTCAGCTTACTGGTGCCCCCTCTCTGTCCCCACAGAATTAGTAACTGAACTGTAAATATTGGGGTTTTATTAATTCGTCTTATTACCCGACTGCAAGGTTAATTTATTTAGACGAAGTAATAATATGCCTTTTGTATTATTTTGTCAAAACTCAAATCGACAAAAATAAAACGTAATTCCATTATCAAATAATCCAATTACAAATAGTAAACACTACAAAATTACATAAATGCCCTCGTACTATCTAATCCTCGTACGGCATCTAGGGCATAAACCTCAACAATTCGATCACAGTAGCAATATATTTTGTTATGTTTTGTTCAGGTATTGCGAAAATACCCTTTTAGGAATAAGAAGAATTGGACAACAAAGTTCAAGAGAGCAGCATACTCTCCTTATGCGCATGATTTCAAAAACTTTGTCATAGAATATGAAGAAGCATTCCCTGATCTCAAAAACTTTATAAGAGAGACGAATCCAAATTGTTGGGCTAATTCATTATTTCGTGGCAACGGATGGGGAATCATTGATAACAACATTGCGGAAAGTTGGAATAGTTGGGTTCGTGTGCCAAGGGCACTGCCGATTGTTGGACTGGTCGATGAAATAAGACGGAAAGTAATGATCATGATGAACGAGAAAAGAACCGAAGCACACGGACAGCTCGGACTTTTGTGCAAGAAGCCTGAGAAGAAACTAAAATTCAACATAGATGATGAATCTCGGACGTTGGAGGTTAATACTTCTTCTGGGTGGCAGTTTGAAGTTTCAGAACATGGGAAGAGATTTGTCGTAGACTTAAAGAACAAGACATGTTCTTGCAGACACTTCGAGTTAGAGAGGATTCCATATAAGCATGCTTGCTCGTGCATTCTTTCCTTGGGGCTTTCTCCTTATGACTTCTGCGACGCATATTACAGTTTTGCAAAGTATAGAGAGACCTACATGTCTTGTGTAAATCCAATACCTTCAAATTTTGCAACTGAAGATCCATTACCCGAAGATATAATTGAACCAGATGTTCAACGACCCCCAGGTCGTCCACGATCAAAGCGAATTCCTTCACAGATTCAAGAAGTCCGTCCACTCAAATGCGGAAGATGTAAGCGTAACGGGCACAATCGCCGAACATGCAAAGAAGCAATCTAATGTTTGTAATATCCTTTTGTCCTTTTTGTCATTCGTATTTTGCACAGGTAAGGCTTTTGTCATATGTATATTGGAAGATCTTTTGTAACTTCCATCAGAAGAATTTGGATGTTTTTACTGGATTGGTTTTGTACATTTTGCGATTTCAGACATTAATACCACATGTTGGACGTTTAGTAACTTTTAAGTTCCACGCAGTGACGTATCTAATAATACTCATAACAATTCATATAGGCGAAGTACCGCTTAGATTTTATACGCCGCCTGAAAAACATACCAAAATAATCATCAAAACAAACAAGAGCAGTATTTATGAATTATCTCTTAAATATACCACATGTTTGACATAAAATACCTCATTTATGTATAAATATACCATATGCTTTAATACTCATACCACATTATAGTCATCTAGTACCTTGTAGTCCAAAAGTGGTAACATATACTCTGGTACACAGACCAAATTGCTCTGATAATAATTAACGACAAATTTATTTATGAATCCACGATTTTCATACCAGATGCTTCACACGAGGTACCTTTTGTAAGTTAGACGATGACGAATACTTCTAAATTCATACCGAATACTTTTGGAACTAATTACGTAACAGTAATATACCGTAATTTTGGGGGGTCGACGGTATTTCCAGGGAATTTAACAGTGGCCAACGAACGGTGGAGACAAGAGGGTGGCACGACGAAATACACAAACTATGGGTATATCGAATTTATACAGATTAGCTTCAATTACTGCCGAAAATCTGATATAATTTTCCCATATTTTATCCAATTTAATACATGATTATTCGACAAAAAAATCCTTACAAATCTTCGATCATACGTCGTTAATATCAGAATATAGCACGCGGCCTGAAAAACATACCAAAATAATCATCAAAACAAACAAGAGCAGTATTTATGAATTATTCTCTTAAATATACCACATGTTTGACATAAAATACCTCATTTATGTATAAATATACCATATGATTTATTACTCATACCATATTATAGTCATCTAGTACCTTGTAGTCCAAAAGTGGTAACATATACTCTGGTACACAGACCAAATTGCTCTGACAATAATTAACGACAAATTTATTTATGAATCCACGATTTTCATACCAGATGCTTCACACGAGGTACCTTTTGTAAGTTAGACGATGACAAATGCTTCTAAATTCATACCGAATACTTTTGGAACTAATTACATAACAGTAATATACCGTAATTTTGGGGGGTCGACGGTATTTCCAGGGCATTTAACAGTGGCCAACGAACGGTGGAGCCAAGAGGGTGGCACGACGAAATACACAAACTATGGGTATATCGAATTTATACAGATTAGCTTCAATTACTGCCGAAAATCTGATATAATTTACCCATATTTTATCCAATTTAATACATGATTATTCGACAAAACAATCCTTACAAATCTTCGATCCTACGTCGTTAATATCAGAATAAATCCTACATGACATATCGGAATTAGTTGGTTGATGGGTCAGTCGAAATTTTGGTGCTCGTTTTGAGTGAAAAAATCGGTATAATATTCATTATCCAAAGAAAAAATTAGTCAATCGATAACATTTAAAAGTCGTCGAATAACACAAACAAAACTTAAAATAACATTTCAATATTCTATATTAACACGATATAGTACCTGTGTAACACATAGTTGGCGTGAAGTACCTCTTCTTTTAACACTTTAGTAAGGTATTTTCGTCAAAACATAATTTCGGTCCTTATTTCTAAATTTAACACAGAATGTGTCCTTAAAACTAATTAATATACTGACAGGGACTGAACAATGATTGAAAAATAAAGAAGAGACTGAACACAAATAGCCCCTTATATTAATAATTGCAAAGAAAAAGCCTAATATTTAAAAAAGTCAAAATGCCATATGGGTCCCCAATTAGAGAAGTAGTAGTTCACTTCACTTGGATAAAATCAAACTCCGATTTTCAATTCATATTCATTAGCGATTTATTATGATTTTACCGTAGTTTTTTTTTTTTTTTTTCCAACAAACGATAATGTCTAGTAAAGCGTAGTGTTTGATGATAAGATAGAGATATTTATATCTAATCTACATTCGAATCTTAAGAAAGAATTGCAATAATCTGTCCTATATATAATAGATGAGCATTAGAGTAATTGTCTCAGAATTAATTTGGTATGTCATATCAAATTACAAATTTATTTTTTCATTTTATTATTTATTCCAAATATTCCCTTACAAACCATATTTTTCTTTTTAAATACTAAAAAATAACATAAAATTAAAATTAAATTATAATAACATATATTTAATATTATAAATCAAAACTAACTTTTAAAATATAAAATAATATTATATTTATTCATATATTATTGCATACGCATCGAATATGCACAAAATACTAGTACATGTGGGGGCTATTATTGAAAACCTCGAAAACAATATATCAAGACACGAACCAAATTATATATAAAAACACACTAATAAAAAAAGACCAAAAAAAATTTACTTTTGCTGAGATAGGCAACCAAACTGCAGATACAACATTACTCTTTGAGTTGTAATATATATTAGCCCTCTAAATAATATGATGTTATAAGTTATTCACGGTCCACTTATGGCATGGGGATCACTGTTTTTGAGATTTATTGAAATGAAATCTCAATGGGCTCAAAACTAATTTTATATGCTATCCAAATTGTTTAATTGGCCCCAAAACTCATGAAATCAGCCCTTAAGTTATTATTGCTGAGATGAATATTATTATTTAAAATATTGAAGACATTGATTATGCAAAAGTGGCCTCTTTTTTGCCAACTTTGCTTGCTTGGCGTTTTGCCTCGGCTGTTGTTTTGTGCGTATATATCGGCTCATTACAACTACGACGCTCTCCCTTCACATATACGACAGAAATCTCAGTGTCTAAATATATATATAGTAATAATATTACACTAAAGAACAACATAAAAATTTTATCGACAAAGAGAAATCTTTGTATTTATTCCATGCAAATAAAAACTAATTATTTTATGCATATCCCGACAAAGAAACAATTCACGTGCCACAGCTTCATAGGTTGTGTTCATGCATTTAACCAAAAAAAATCAAATTTCGATCATTCAATATCTCGAAATTTATATCGATCCAAAACTTTATGAATGGCGTAACTTATAACTATGTATGATTTGCCAAATCGGTCGCTACTTTAATCGAATTATGTCGTGTAATAAACTATATAATCAAGGGTTTTGTCTAAAGTAAATCATAACCCTTGTAAATTCTAATCTTAGTCACGGTGATTACAAGTATATATATATATATATATATATATATATATATATGTAGTATAATGTATATACTTTGGATAAGTGGTAAAAATGAAGAGCATGGCATGCGCAATCGTCCCGACACAATCCAATGAAGTAGTTAATCAAGAATGCTATAGGAATCATGCCATGCAACCTTACAAAATATATACAAGCGCGTATATATAAATATATATATATATATACATATTACAATGTGTGTGAAAATATTAATTACATGAGGAAATATATATATATATATATTATATATATATATATAATATATATATTAAACGCAGAGGCAATACTGGGACCATGGCAAAGACACAAACTTTCCCTTGTGATGGGCTTTTTTTTTTTTTTTTTTTTTTTAAAACGTTCGAAAAGACTTTCATTAATGTAAATAATTGCCTTACTAATTATCTTATTTGATAGTACTGTAATATTAAGAATGTTCCAGCGTGCGCAAAGAACAAACGCTAAAAAAATGTCCTCTGCCGTTCAGTATCTCCTCCATATACTTCCAAAACTTTATTTTTGAAGCATTATATACATATATATATATATATATATATATATATTATTGTATAGAGACGAATAGTGCCAATCAATGAAATATTATTATTAAATTATGAAACTTTATAACTGGACAAAGAATCCATTACATTGAAAGCTCATGTCAATCCACAACGGATTTCTCTGAATGCTGATTCGTTTATCCATAGAATTGTTATTATTTCTGCTCGAGGCCATGTTAATGATGATGATGATGATGATGATGATGATGATGATGAAGAATTACTTTTGTAACGAGAGAACAAACATCTATTCTTACATTAGCTCTAAGAGACTTAATACTAAGGAAGTCAATAATGATGTTATATATATATATATATATATATGGGTTAATTATATTTTTAGTCCTATAATTTAGGGGTATGGCATTATATGGACAATGAATTTAGAAAATGGCATTATATGGATAATAACTTCCAAAATTAAGCAATTTTGGAACATTATACGCCGGAACCCTAAATTTTGCCCCAAATTATAGGGTTCCGTCACATAATCGAGGGTTCCGACGAATTTAGGAGGTGACATTTTATGGACAATAACTTTCAAAAGTAAGCAATTTTGGGAAAATCTAGGGTTCCGGCGTATTTATCAAAATTGCTTAAATTTGAAAGTTATTGTCCTTATAATATCACTACCTAAATTTTTTGTTCCTATAATGTCATATCCCTAAATTACAGAACTAAAAAAATAATTAATCATTATATATATGTGTGTATATTTTTTTCATGGTAAAATTAAAAACAATATTAACTTGCAAGTGTTGTAAGGACTGCCATATTTATTTGACATAGTTATTATATAATTATGGGCTATTTTTTATGCCCATAAATCTTCACTTTATTTATTTACAAAACCGCTGCCTATCATTAAATTTTCACCTCTTAATCGCAATTGAGGCAGATATTCCACACACACACACACACACACACACACAAAAAACCTACCAATCGCAATATTTTATTTGAATATAGTCTTCAAAGGAAACCATCCATTACAAAGACATCCTCACCTCCTTTTAATTCTGACTTTGTTCCATAATCCATTTGGAGAAGAACTCAAGTGTGTTCATATCAGCTCTGTAGTGTTTCTGCGTAAACTCAAGCAGCTCCGCCCACGTAAAATCTGGATAAAGTCTAGGGTTTTCCGAGCCGCCGCCCACCAATCCACACGGCGGCTCCACCACCTTGTCCTCCTTCGGACAGAGAAAGAAAGCCAGCGATTTCCTCGGAAACTTATCGTTCACCACCGCCCTGTGGAGGCAACTTCTGTAGATCCCGTTCGACAGTGCCTGCCGACATAAAAAAGTTCGATTAAAATGTGCCCACAACAATAATGTGATTTGAACAAAAAGCCACCATTTGATTTATTACCATGAATGTGTCTCCTATGTTGACCACAAAAGCATTGAGATTAGGGCTAATGGACCTCCACTCTTCTTCCACAAACACTTGCAGACCGCCCACCGTGTCTTGATGGAGGATCGTTAGTGTCGTCGGGTCGCAGTGGGGCCCAGTGCCTAACGTCTCGTCGGGTTTCTGGCACGGCGGGTAGTAGTTTAGCCTCATTATCGATTCGTTTTCTTCGAAGAAGTCTCGAAAATGGGCCCGGCCTACTCCGAGGCTAAACCCTAATAGCTCCATGATTTCTAGGGACAGTTTGTTCATTTCTTGGCAGTAATCTTGATACACTTTCCTGCCATTATTACCATAAATTCAATGACGTTAGAATTATATAATATGCAAACATATGATTTGATGATTTAGTTCTTTACGGCAAAATCTTTACCCTAACTGAGCATAATCTTCTCCCAATGTCCCGACAAAGTAATCCTCCACGACGAGCAAAGACGACGAGCCCTTAATAAGATCATCATCATCATCTTGCGGAGTGTAACGAAAGGACAAGGTCTCCTTCCATGGAAGCTTCGAAGCGAACCTGCCCGTAAAGCTGCTGGCATAGCCACAGTGCTCGCCGACCTTTCTCTGAGCCCTTTGCTTCTGACAAAGCGGCTGCTCGAAGAAACGGTCCATGCAGGCGTGGGCGTCGGAGATTAGGCTCAGGTCGACCCCGTGGTTAACCGCCAAGAAGAACCCGTGCTTCTTACAAGCCCCTCGTACGAGCTCGGACGCTGTTAGGGATGCGATGGGGTCGCCCGAGAGGAAACCGCCTATGTCTACGAGCGGGACTTTGAGCTCCTCCGGCGAGTTCGGGCCGGGCTTTTCGTGATCGGGCCATAGGAACTGCTGGGGTATGTTTGAGTCGTGGTTTAGTATCTTTGCGTCGAAGGTCAGCGACGAGGCGTCGCCGTTGATCGCACAAGCCGCCGTGATAGTCATTGCATGCAGTTGGCGTTTCGTAATTTGATAGCTTGTTTGAGTGTGTGGTTGTATGTATATATATATATATAGGATGTGTGTGTGTGTGTAGTGGTGTGTGTAAGAAGAGAAAGATATCGAAGGAAAGCTTTTGAGGGATGTGATGAAAGAAAAGCCAAGATGATGGCCGTTCATTTTGTGAGCCGAACCATGAATCTTTATAGTCTCGCTAGGGACGAAGGCAACAAAATTTGTTCGAATTTGCAATTAGGGGCTTATGGGAATTTTTATTACAAAAAGGGGTAATGGGGAAGTCCCATATTTGTTGTTACTTGTTAGTGATGGGTTTTGTCGTATTATTATCGTAGAGATTTCAGCATTTGTCACAAAGCCGTATAGAAAAAGTGAATTTTATTGCTATCATACAAAATTATGAGGTATGTAAGTTCTATAAAATGGGTACTGAGTAGTTTTTTTTTTTTTAAAATAAAATAAAATAAAATAAAGTAGGGCTCAAATTTGGCTTGGAAATGGGGCAGGGATCCGCCCCGATTCGGGCGAAAATTCCCATTTTTTGGGACGGAGATCATAATGCCCCACGCTGTGAAGATTTTCGCTCCTTTCGTCATGTGGATGGGTAACATCAAAATAGAGTAAATTTTTCTTCTACGCTATTTTTTGACTTTATGGCTGTGTTTGGTTTGATGAAAAGCCCAGAAAAGCCCATATAATATAAATAATCAGATTTAATATTGTGTTTGGTTTAGTAATTTCAGCCCGGATTTAATATTTCAGCCCGTTTTTAAACCAAAAGCCCGTTACAAGTAAACTGAATTAAAAAGCTGAGATAAATTATCTTGGGTTGTTGGATAAATTTTTTATCTTGGGCTTTATCTTGTGCTCATAACCAAACGGACCCTATGAATAGTGTTACTCTATATTTGGTGTAACAATATTCATCAACCAAAAAATAGCGTTACAATATAAAACTTATTTTAGTTATATTTAAAATATTTTATATTATTATAATAAAACTAAACCTATACACATGTTAGTTTTTTTTTTTATTATTTAGTAAAATTAAAATTATAGTAATATGCTAATTATAATTTGATTAATCTTGAATATTAATTATTATAATATATTGAATTCGAAATAATTATAATATTTAGTTATATTAAATTTAAAAACTTAAGACATAATTACATTAAAAAATAATATCACCCCATTTATTAGAACGCCAAAAACAAATTATACATTAAAAAATATATATACATGAGGTGACCGAAGAAGGGATGTAGATTAGCCCAATACTCAAATAATGACTAATAGATGGGGATAAAATCCAAAATGGTCCCCAATGTTTACCCTATGGACCAATTTATATTTCGTCTGAACCAATTTAGTTCTTCCGTCACGATAAACGTCAATTTTAACTTAAATATCACACGTGCCTCACAATAAATTATGTCTGAATCGATAAAATTGAAATTATTATTGAAATTATGGCACAAAACAAAAAAATTTCTCCTCCAAAATTCGAACACGAGCTCTAGATCGTATGCTTCGTCGAGCTTTATTGACAGTAGAAGAAAACAGTACAAACCCCCCAAATCCTGCAAATATTCCAAAATTCGATTCAGACATGATTTATTGCGGGGCACGTGCGAAATTCCCGCTAAAATTGACGTTAATCATGACAGAATGACCAAATTGGTACAAAATCGACAACATCGGGGGATGATCAGAATAGTGGAATGGAGGGCACTCATAAATTGCCGTTGGAAGCTACTTGTTGTAAATTGGTTCAAGCGAAATATGAAGGACTAAAATGATCCACATTTGAACCATCTTGAGGTTTTTTTTTTTTTTTTTTTTTGTACTAGCCGGAATTGTTTCATTAGTTGGAATTCAGGACCTGGACGTTGAGTACATCGGACTTGCCTGCACTATAAAAAATACAAATTAAATAGCAATTATTAAATAATTAATCAAACTGTTTTAGGTATTTGATATATCTCTCTCTTAATAATTTTTTTTTTTTCTTTCTAACATTTGTTGTTTTCGTTGGCCATCTATGCTCCCTAACTCCTTACTTGGATAGTTGAAGAATCTTGCAACATTGTGCGTCAAGATGTAAGAGTTGTTTTACAACGAAGCACCCATTTAATAATATTAGATAGTGAGTGGTACATAGAATAGAACGAAGATATATATATCTATCTTTCAATCAAATCTTGTTTCGGATAATATTAGGTAAATAAATAATATAAATAAAAGATTCGTGAGTGTCCGATATGTGCCGCCAAAGCCATTCTAATAATTTCCAATGTCATGTTTTTTTTTCTTTTTTATTATTGGGTTTTTGTTTTTGGGACACTTGTCTAAACTTCATATGTCGATCATTGTATGATTTTACATTAACAAATACTACACACCAACATTTAGAAACTAATAATAATAATAATAATAATAATAATAATAATAATAATAATAGAAAAATGTTATAAAATATTATAACTGTTAAGTATTTTACTAATGACGATATAATTAGAGAGATAATAACTTCTTTTCTTCAATACTTTCTCTTATCTTTTTACACATCCCAAATCACCTATTTATACACAAATTCATCCAATTACATCCACAAAATAAAATATTACATCAACCACACAAAAATCTCATCTACCATTCTAATCAATAAAATAATCACAATCTCCATTCTAAACCACTCCTTTTACTTAACCACCATTCCAAACAATATACATCCACATATTTATTTAATATTTCATAATACTCCCCCTTTGATGTATATTAAGGAATATGCCTCGTTAAAACCTTACTAGGAAAAACCCAGCGGGATAAAAACCTAGTGAAGGAAAAAGAGTACATACTTCCTTTTGTACGCTTTCACTTGTTGTCTCATTAAAAACCTTACTGGGAAAACCTCATAGGGAAAAAACCACAGTTAAGGGAAAAAGAGTACAACGCGCACTTGCTCCCCCTGATGACAATATCACTTCAGATCTCGAAGTTTTCGAACTCCAATTGAATATACTAATTTTCTAAAAATAATGGGAGGAAGTGCTTTTGTAAATAAATCTGCAAGATTTTCGCTTGATCGCACTTGTTGTACATCAATATCACCATTTTTCTCCAAATCATGTGTAAAGAAAAATTTCGGTGAAATATGTTTTGTTCTATCCCCTTTAATATATCCTTCCTTTAATTGGGCAATACATGCCGCATTATCTTCATATAAAATCGTTGGAAGTAATTTCTCAGATAATATCCCACAAGTTTGCTGTATATGTTGAATTACCGATCGCAACCAGACACATTCTCGACTAGCTTCATGAATTGCTAGAATTTCTGCATGATTAGATGAAGTGGCAGTTAAACTTTGATCGCCATGAAATAGCGGTTCCACTATATGTAAATAAATAACCAGTTTGCGATCGAGCATTATGTGGGTCAGATAGAAAACCAGCATCTGCATACCCAATTAAATCTGCTTTCGATTCATTTGAATAGAACAATCTCATATCAGTTGTTCCTTGAAGGTATCGAAATATCCGTTTAACCCCGTTCCAATGTCTACGAGTCGGTGACGAACTATATCTCGCCAATAAATTTACAGCGAACGCAATATCAGGTCGCGTATGACTCGTAAGATACATTAGTGCTCCAATAGCACTGAGATATGGTACTTCGGGACCAAGTAATTCTTCATCATTTTCACGAGGTCTAAATGGATCTTTATTCACGTCTAATGATCGGACAATCATCGGAGTATCCAATGGATGAGCTTGATCCATGTAAAATCTTTTCAATACCTTTTTCGTATATGTCTCTTGATGTACAAATATCCCATTCTTCAAATATTCAATTTGCAGTCCAAGACAAAATTTCGTCTTTCCGAGATCTTTCATTTCAAACTCCTTTTTTAAACAAATAACAGCATTTGATAACTCTTCGGGAGTTCCAATTATGTTAATATCATCAACATAAACTGCGATGATAACAAATTCACTTTTACGCCTTCTCATAAATATACAGGGGCAAGTTTGATCATTTTTGTACCCCTCTTTCAATAAATATTCACTCAGGCGATTATACCACATACGCCCAGATTGCTTTAATCCATAAAGCGATTTATTCAGCTTAATCGAGTACTCGTGTCGGGGCCCTGAATTTTCAGGCAACTTAAATCCCTCGGGAAGTCTCATATATATGTCACTGTCAAGTGATCCATATAAATAAGCGGTGACAACATCCATAAGACGCATATCGAGTCCTTCACGTACTGCCAGACTAATTATATAACGAAAAGTAGTTGCATCCACCACAGGAGAATATGTCTCCTCATAATCAATACCAGGTCGTTGTGAGAAGCCTTGTGCAACAAGTCGTGCTTTGTATCTCACAATTTCGGCGTTTTCATTCCTCTTTCTGATGAAAACCCATTTATATCCAACCGGCTTTACATTTTCTGGTATGCGGACTACAGGTCCGAAAACTTTTCGTTTCTCAAGTGATTTCAATTCTGCCTCGATTGCATCTTTCCATTTTGGCCAATCATTTCTTTGTCTGCATTCTTGTACAGACCTTGGTTCATGATCCTCATTCTCATTCATCTCATTCATTTCATGTAGCGCTACGTTAAATGAGAATTTATCGTCAACGTTGACTTTTACTCGGTTCCATCTAATTCCATTTTGGGCATAGTTTATCGAGATCTCTTCATTATCATTATTCTCAGAATTTTCAGGTACCTTATTTTCATTCTCATAATCATTAATGCCCATTGACTCTTCTAGAGTCGATAAATCCTCGACTGGACCATTCTTATTATTTGCTCCTTTTCTTTTTCGAGGATTTTTATCTTTGGAACCCGAGGGCCTGCCACGTTTCAATTGTGGTCTAGGCTCGATAACACTCTTTGTATGTTCTGCAGGAACATCGATTTTTGCAGGAGCATTAACAGCTGGTATATGTGACTTAGTCACTCTTTTAAGGTCAGTAAAGCTATCTGGCAGTTGATTAGCTAATCCTTGTAAATGAATTATCTTTTGAACTTCTAGTTCACATTCTTTCGTTTGAGGATCATAATGATTTAGCGATAATTCATTCCAACTAATATTCTTTTCCAGCTGTTTCATTTCTCCCCCTAATGTCGGAAAATTCGATTCATCAAAATGACAGTCGGCAAATCTAGTCGTAAATAAATCTCCAGTTAAAGGTTCTAAATATTTTATTATTGATGGAGATTCAAATCCGACATATATTCCCAACCTCCTTTGAGGTCCCATCTTAGTGCGTTGTGGTGGAGCAATTGGAACATAAACCGCACATCCAAAAATTCTCAGATGGGAAATATCTGGTTCCTGACCATAAACCATTTGTATCGGGGAGATATCATTATAACTTGTTGGCCTGATGCGTATTAGTGCAGCTGCATGTAATATAGCATGTCCCCAACAAGATGAAGGAAGTTTCGACTTCATTAATAATGGTCTTGCAATTAATTGCAACCTTTTAATTAATGATTCTGCAAGACCGTTTTGCGTATGAACATGTGGCACGGGGTGCTCAACATCAATTCCAATAGACATGCAATAATCATTAAATGCCTTGGAAGTGAATTCACCAGCATTATCAAGTCGTATTTTCTTTATAGGGTAATCTGGAAAATGTGCTCTTAATCGAATCAACTGAGCAAGCAATCTCGCAAAGGCTACATTGCGTGTTGATAACAAACATACATGAGACCATCTAGTTGATGCATCGATCAATACCATGAAGTATCTAAATGGTCCACACGATGGATGTATCGGTCCACAAATATCACCTTGTATACGTTCCAAAAATCTTATGGATTCATTCTTTATTTTTACTGGTGATGGTCGAATAATCAACTTTCCTTTAGAGCAAGCAGCACATGATAATTCATTAGATTGAAGAATCTTCTGGTTCTTCAATGAGTGTCCACGTGAATTTTGAATTATTTTTCGCATCATAACTGAACCGGGATGGCCCAACCGGTCATGCCAAACAACAAATTTACTGTCATTAATAAACTTCTGGTTTATGATAGCATATGATTCAATCGTTCTAAAATATGTATAATATAGGCCAGAATCAAAAGATGGTAATATTTCCATAATTTGTTTACCATTCGAAGTTACTTTTGTAATGTGCAAATATTCAATATCTCCATTTTCTGCAGTCTCAACGTGATATCCATTATGTCGAATAGCTTTAAAGCTTAATAAATTTCTTTGAGACTTAGGAGAATACAAGGCATTTTCAATCATCAGCCTTGTCCCTCTAGGCAGTAAAACATTAGCTCTTCCGGAGCCTTCAATTATATTTGTGCTGCCTGATATAGTAATAACACTGGCCCTTTTCATATCAAGATGATCGAAATATTTCTTATTTTTCAGAATCGTATTAGTCGTTGCACAGTCTGCAAGACATAATTCTCCATTGCACATGCTCGCATCCATCAAATAAATATCCTTTATAAACAAACACATAATATTTATTAATGAAAAAGAAATATTGCATTACAAACATATAGATAACTTAAAACAAATAAAACACACAATAGTAAAACATAATACATAAATAAAATCAAAGCAGATTAATTTTCTTCGATCAGAAAATCCGAAGCCTCTAAATGAGCATTTTCATCATTGGCATCAGAGGTAGAGGGGAATTCTCCCTGAACAAAATTCATTTCAATTTTCTTTCCTTTGCCCTTCTGAGATTCTTGATATAACTCAACAAGATGTTTGGGCGTACGACAATTGCGCGACCAATGGCCAGAACCACCGCAACGATAACACTTTTCATCATTATTCTTTTGTTCAGTTTGCCTCTTCTCATCTTTATTATCATAAATTTTCCTCTTCTGGGGAAGATTTTGATGACTGCCACGATAATTATGATAACCACCACGATGATACTGATAACCACCACCATAATATCCTCGGCCACGACCTCGGCTTTGACCACGACCTTGACCACGACCACGTCCACGGCCGCGAAATCCACCACGACCACGTCCACGATCATTACCCCGACTATTATCATTATTAGTTTTGACTGCATTCGCTTCAGGGAGTGCAGTAGAACCAGTCGCTCGGGATTCGTGATTTTTTACCAGCAATTCATTATTTTGCTCAGCCAAAAGTAAGCAAGAAATTAAATCGGAATACTTTTTAAATTTTCTCTCCCGATATTGCTGTTGTAATATCATATTCTGCGGATGGAACGTGGTAAATGTTTTCTCCAGCATATCATTATCGGTAATTATCTCTCCACATAATTTCAGTGTGGAAGTAATTCTATAAACAGCAGAATTATATTCGCTTACCGATGAAAAATCCTGCAATCGTAAATTCAGCCATTCGTACTTTGCATTGGGAAGAATAACGGTGGTCAGATGGCTATATCGCTCTTTCAGATTTTTCCACAACTCAGCTGGATTCTTTTCTGTCAAGTATTCAACTTTCAGATTTTCGTGAATATGGTGGCGAAGAAAAATCATGGCTTTCGCCTTGTCTTGTATAGTTGTTGTTTTCGTGGGATCAATAGTGTCACCTAAACCTTTTGCTGTCAAATGGGTTTCGGCATCTTGAACCCAAGGTAAATAATTTTTGCCAGTGATGTCGAGTGCAACAAACTCAAGACTCGTCAAATTCGACATTTACTATAATAAAATACAAAACATGTTATAATAATTAAAATACAAAACATGCTATAATAATTAAAACATTATAAAAAAAAATATAATTAATCTTCTTTTAAATCTTCTTTTAAATCTTCTTTTGTAAAAGTTCTGATGAAAAACGATATCCACATCCATATAAGTGTCGCCGTAAAAATAATCATGACCAATAGATTAAACATCAGATAGAGCGACATCCTTCAATTACAAAAATGTAAAATAAGTTTCGTGATTATAACATCAAAGGAAAAAGTACAATTAATCATAATATTTAAAAAGCCTTAAAAATATTATCCACATAGCGGTAAGGATCACCGTAAATAAAGTAAGAAGAAGAAGATCCATCTTTGTATAAAACGACATGATTCTATAATTGAAAAATAACATAATAATTAGATAACATAGATAAATTATTATTAGTATCTTTAATAACGATAATATTGTAAATAAAATGTTAAGTAAATCTGGGAGAATGACCGATCCAAGTCAAATTCGTAATTAGGCGGTACTCCGCTCTAAAGCAAATTTGTAATTAGACGGTAATCCAACCCAAAATTTTTAATAACGATAATATTGTAAATAAAATGTTAAGTAAATCTGGGAGAATGACCGATCCAAGTCAAATTCGTAATTAGGCGGTACTCCGCTCTAAAGCAAATTTGTAATTAGACGGTAATCCAACCCAAATCATTTTTTTTAAAAAAAATTCCACATGCCAACACCGGGGATCGAAATCTGGACCTCTCGTCACTTGTAATGACGATATTCCGCGAAACCACTCGGCTATCGACGTTTTAGTTATAATTTTAAAATTAAATATTTATTATATATATAACATTATTAGAGAATGATTAATGTAAATACAAAATAAAATTTCCATACCTAAACTCGTACAATATCTTCGACGGAGGTTGAAACTGATGACGGAGAGCGCTCGTGCTGATAACGTGTTATAAAATATTATAACTATTAAGTATTTTACTAATGACGATATAATTAGAGAGATAATAACTTCTTTTCTTCAATACTTTCTCTTATCTTTTTACACATCCCAAATCACCTATTTATACACAAATTCATCCAATTACATCCACAAAATAAAATATTACATCAACCACACAAAAATCTCATCTACCATTCTAATCAATAAAATAATCACAACCTCCATTCTAAACCACTCCTTTTACTTAACCACCATTCCAAACAATATACATCCACATATTTATTTAATATTTCATAATAAAAAACACTTTCAATGGATGGGAAGGTGTGATTTTTTCTTTAGAAAAGATTTCTTGCGATTGACATGCATTATTTAAATGACCATTTCTAAAAGCTTAAACTTAACGTGGGATATTATATTTTAATTCTATATATTTTATTTTTGACATGCCCTTTTATATCTAGGTTGAGATAGCCATGGGAACCGGTTCAACCGGTTCCGGTTCCGTGCCGGTTCCGGCACGGTAATTACCGGACCGGTTCCGGTTCCGGTTCCGGTTCCGGGTCCAAAAACCCGGAACCAATTCGGAACCGGTATGGACATACCGGTTCCGGACCGGTTCACCCGATACCAAAAAATCTAATTTTTAAATTCGAAAAATACCCACATTATTTTTATTATACACAGACGAGAAATGCACAAATTTTATTAAATTCGAATTGAAAAAATTCCAAATTTTTATACTAAGTTTTAATTTTTTATACCAATTTCCAATTTTTTATTAAACTCAATAGTCAATACTTAAAAAAAATTCCAAAATTTTATTATAACTTAATACTTAAAATAAAAATTTCTATAAAAAATACATAAAATAAAATACCTAAAAAAATAAAATTACATAAAAAATAAAATTACATAAAAAATTACATAAAAAGAAAAAAAAAACTATATTACATCTTCATTAATTAAAACTCTACACGATCTAGCCTCTTCGTCGTCGTCGGAACTCGAGGCTTGGAACTCATCGATTGCGTTGTCCGTCCGGTTCTTGGATTCAGCGGCGAACCAATCTTTTAAACACACGAGCATCGCAAGAGAACTCGCTTTAAGATTGGTCCGTCGATCTCCAATAATTCGACCGGATGTAGAAAATGCGGATTCAGAAGCGACGCTTGACGCTTGCACCGCTAGAACGTCTCGAGCGATAGCCGCTAGCGTCGGGTAAAGCGTTGCATTCGACTTCCACCACTGGAGAACGTCGAATCCTTCCGGTGTTTGGAAGTTGAGACTCAAATAGAGTTGAATCTCATTTGAGTTCGTAGGTGCGGTCGTCTTCCCTTTCGACTTTTGCATCCTCAACCGCTTTAGGACATCCAATGGGCCGCCTTGACTACTACCGGACCCCATCACTCCCTCGGTCACATGCTCTGTCGAACCGCCCTGTACCTGTTGATGACTATAAAAACGGAAAAGTTCTTGGAGAGAAAGCGTAATTGACGTCTTTTGATCGTCAACATTCTTTCCAAGAAATCTCTCGTAATACTCGAAAAAAATATCAAAAGTGTCACTACCACAGCTCGGGTCGAGTAAAGCCGCCAAGCCGTGGACAATTGGAATTGTTTCCCAATATTTTTTAAATTTTGCTTCCATATGCTCCACGAAACCCGTCAAGTATGGATTATTACGGTATTCAATAAATTTATAACACATGCTAAAAAGCAACGGAATAAATAATGGCGATGTCGGATAATGAACACCGGAAAATTTTTCCGTTGCTTCCTTGAATACCTCAAGTAAAGAGACGCACATCCCGCAAATGTCCCAATCGAACTCGGTCAAATGATGCGTCGAATCAGGGCCGAGTGCGTTGTTGTTCCAAAAATGGGTGACCAAATCTTTATAGCGCATAAATGTGCTAAGAAGGTGATATAAAGAGTTCCACCTAGTCGGAACCGGTAGGGGAAACTTCTTATACCTAAGGCCGGTCGCCTCGACCGTTTGTCTCCACGAGCGTTCGAGGCGGCGTTCCTGTAATTGCTTTCCTGCGGCTTTAAACTTGTCTATCACCTGCCCCAAAATCTCGTCGAATGCACATTTGACACATAAATTAATTACGTGACAAGCGCACCTAACATGAAGCAATCGACCGTTAAGAGGCAAAGTAAGTTGAGATCTAATTTTTTCCATAGCATTATTATTAGCGTTAGCATTATCTAACGTGATAGACATAATTTTTTCCTCAATCCCGTATATTTTCGCCACATTCAAGACATACATCGCAATTGTGTGTCCCGTATGTAGCGAATCAAGGGGATCAAGGGACAAAATTCTTTTTTGCATCGTCCATGTCTCGTCTATCCAATGGCATGTCACCACGAGATAAGACTGCGATGTGACGTTCGTCCAAATATCGGTAGTTAAACTCACCCTGCAAGAAATGTTAGACAAATGTGTAATCAAACTCTTCCTATAGTCGTTAAACGTTTCTAACACATACTTCCTAAGTGTTTTACGACCTACTTGATGGAATCCGGGTTGTATCGAACTAGTGAAGTTGATAAACCCTTCATTCTCCGCAATACAAAACGGCTCTTCACAAGTGACGACAAATTTGACAAGAGCCATTTTCGAAATTTCCCTCGTGATAACAAAATTCCTACCGGTGTGTGCGCTAATTTGTTGTTGTGTACGCTCACTACCTATCGGTTGTAACGTCACCTCGTCGAATTTATGAAAACCCACTAAGTGTTTTTTCATAGATCCCGTACCGCCGGAGTTACCACCGCTCCTATATTGATATTTAGCACGACAAATTTTACAAAAAGCGTTACCCATTGCCGGATTTCCGGCGTCAAGCACGAGGTCGAAATGTTCCCAAATTTTGGAGCGCTTCTTCCGGGTGCGAGACGGTCCCGATGCCGTGGATGCTTCTTGGCTCGGTCCGGTTCCGGTTCTAACATCACCGTCATCGCCGTCGTGATCTTCGTCGACACGCTCCATATCATCAAAACATGTACGAATATAACCGAAAATATCGTCGTTCGGGTTCGAACTCGATGCCATGTCAGTAAAAAAAATTTAGAATTTTTCGTGAGTGTGTGTGTATTTTTCGTGTGTGTATAATAAAAATAATGTGGGTATTTTTTTTAATAATAAAATGAGAGAGTGGGAGAGATTGAGATTGTTGGGAGTATTAGAGAATTTAATTTTAAGAGTTTGAGAGAAATGAAAGTAAGAATGTGAAAAATGAAGGTAAATAGGGGTATTTATAGATTTTTTAATATGGTATAAAAAATAAAAAAAATAAAAAAAAAAATAAAAAAAAATAAAAAAAAAAGATCCGTTGGCAACGGCTAGAAAACTAGCCGTTACCGGTTCCGGTTCCGGTTCTACCGGTTTCGGCTATGTTTCTAGCCGTTGGGTTGTTACCGGTTCCGAACCGGAACCGGAACCGGTAACAATCGGTTCCCATCTATCGGAACCGGTCCGGTACCGGTAAAACCGGACCGGTTCCGGTTCTTGAACCGGTAAGACCGGTTCCGGTTCTGAACCGGAACCGGTGACCGGTTCCGGGCCGGTTCCGGGCCGAACCGGCCCGTTAGCCATATCTAGGTTGAGACATGCCTGCATGTATGTGTTGAGATTTCTATTATATCTCACATCAGATAATTCTTCTCACCCGACTCACTTAATATATCCAAGATGCAACATCACCTATTACCAATTGATTTTAGGATGAAGCCCTCGATTTCTTAATAGTATGAGGTGATTATTTCTTTAGGCTGAGACACGCTCACAACATCTATGCTGATTTAATTCTTATCTAAATTTAGACGTGAATTTTCCTTTTTAAGGGTAATTGCGAGGATTCGTACCCAAAATCTCTTCACCAAGCTACTACGTTGAATAACCACTACACCTAAAATTTTAAGTTTGAATTACGCATATTTTATTTAATTTTATATATATTATTTCCAAGAATATGCATGCAATAAATATATATCATTTACCATTTACTTCAAACTATAATTACGGACGTAATGATATAAAGGATAATTGGCCGAATGGGACAGAAACAAAGTCCATTCTAATGGAGGCAACCAACATGACAATGGTGGAAATGGTATATTTATTTTTATGCAGACAAGAAAGGTGGGAAAGAAAATTGAAAGTTTATCTAAGAGACAAAAGACTTTTTTTCTTGAAAGTGAATAAGATCTTAAAAAAGTTGTACTAACACGATTCTTTCCTTACCAACAAGAGAGGATGTAAGTGCAGTTTCTTGCCACCATTTATGCAGACAAATGCAGTTTGATCCTCCTTTTTATCCACACTAAGAAAGAAAGGATTTGGTTTCACCTTTTTGTCTTTGCATTATTTGTTAAGTGTGGGTCCTTCCTTGGGGAAAAAAAAATTAAATTAAATTAAATTAATATGTAGAGAATTTATTATTTTTATAATAAGTCCGAAACAAACACAATCTTGTAATGATTTTGGTCTTGGATTTATTTTAGGGTTTTTTGGCGTTTTATATAAAGATATTTCCTCTCTTGTTTAGGTAATTTTTTCTTTTTGCTGCGTGGGACTCAATTGTCTGTCACCTACCGAATACTTAGCTAAATTTCTTCATTATTACCTCTTAAATATAAATATTTTGTGTCACTATGCGAAAATATATCACTAACTTCATTTATTGTAAATAATTTGAATGTCAAATCTTTTGAATTTGTCAGTAAATAGGCAGTTCATGGCGAAGGAAAAATCGTCCCATTGAATAGTGATAAAGAGAGATAGATAGAATAAAATAATAGAAAGTTTGTGAGATAAAATAATAGAAAGTTTGTGAGATATTTTCTCCAACTATAGAAATAATATTGAAGGCTTTTCTCATTTATAGATTGAGATGTTGTAACCATTATAGTTTCACTATAAAGAAATTCTTCTTTCTTACCTGTGGTTTTTACTACGATTTGTTTAGAGAGGGGTTTTTTCACGCAAAAAATCTGTGTGTTCATTTTATCTTTAATCGCTTAAATATTTAGATGCAGCGTTAGTCGATCAGGTCCGCTGCCCCCAACAATTGGTATGATGTCGGAAACCCTCGTTTGATCCTGATGTGAAATATTTTTCACCAACTTGGCTACTGACATAGAATAATACCCAGTTAGGTTTTCGACTTCGTATGTCGGAAAAAGAACCGAAGACCCAAATTTCGACATACGAAGTTAATGATTTATTTTATAATTAGAAAAATAGTTTTATCAGAAATTCGAAATTTGATATACTTGGTTGACCTAACAAAATTTGAAACAAGCCCAACTCATTTTAATGGGCTACACAGCTTGTTTTGTGCTCAAAAAGAACAAAGCCCAAACAGATTACTATTTTATCAACTATCAAAAATAAATAAATAAATTATATTTCAATAATTTGAAAATAAATAATTAAATGTTACAGTTGGTACCTTATTGACAGCCAGCTAATTTTACAAAGTACAGTTAGTTGTAACAAGTAAATATATATTTACCAGATTGGTCAGAAGATAGATGACTTATTTAAAGGGACAATTTGTGTTCAGTACCTTTCTAAATTTTCACTCATGGTTCAGTCCCACTCAGTAAAATAATTAGTTTTAGGTATCCATTTTCTATTAATCTTAGAGACAAGGACCTCAAACTATGTTTTGACTAAAATACCCTTTATAAAGTGTTAAATGAATAGGTATTTTACGCCAGTTTTATGTTACACAGTTACAATATATTGTTAATTTAGAAAATTGAAATGTTATTTTACAATGATATTGTGTTACTTTGCGGATGTAAAATGTTATCGACAGATTTTTATTTTTATTTTTGATGATCGAACTCCTCTTTTTTTTTACACTTAATCGAGCACAAAAATTTTTGGTTCTCCCATCAACCAACCAATTTCGACGTATCACGTATGATTTATTCTGATACTGACGACGTATGATGTTAGATTTGTAATGAATTTTTTTCAATATATTAGGTTGCAAATTCGAGAATATCTTGGTAAATCAAACTAGATTTCGCCTGCAATTGCAGGTAATCTGTATAAATTTGAGATACTCATAGTTTGGATGTTTCGTCGTGCCACCCACTTGACTCTATCGTTCGTCATCCAAGGTTAACGGAATTGAAAATGAAATCGCCGGATAAATTTAGTGTAAATCAATGTTCGTTAAAGTGGTATGAATTTCAAAGCATTTGTTATCGCAAAACAAATAAGAGGTATTCTATGTGAAACTATGTTTTTAAAAAAGAGGTATCGAGAAGGGTTTAAGTGGTACCAATTGTCTTTTATAAGGTATTGTGTAGCATTTGAGAGTTTTGGTGGGATATGACAAGAATTTGGGCGGGATTTCAGAATTTGATTGAAATTTTGGGCGGGATTTCATCTAATAATGTGGTATAATATTCTTATAATGTGTTACTATTAGGTGTTTATATGTTATCAATCATATTTTACTTAGTTTAGGATTTAGGATTTAGGATTTAAAGTATAGGGTTTAGAGCACAATATTTTGGGAATATGTTTTAATGTTTGGGGTCATGGCTCAGAGTTTTAAGGCGGAAATACTGATTTAAAATTGAGTTTTGGATGGATATTGAAATTTTTCTGAAATATATAATGTGGTACCCATAAGGATTTATGTGTTACTATTAAGGATTTAAGTGTTATTAAAAGTGGTTCATCTGTCATAATTTGTGGTTTACACGTTAGTGTTTCTAGGTTTAATTTTTGTTGGACTTTAGGGTTTAGGGTTTCGAGGATAAGATTAAGGGTTTACGACACAAAAATTTGGTAATGTGATGTACATCTTATGGTTTATATAGTACAACATTAAAAAATTTTAGGGTTCGGAGTTTAGGATTTTAGGGTCGGGATTTAGAGTTTAGATAGGGTTTGGGGTTTCAGGTTTATGGTCTAGAAAATATTATTCATGATTTAATATTGAACTTTGAACATGTTTGTTATGGAATTAATAGTTATGTTTCATAGAAACAGATAATAGTCTATGTTTTGCAATAAAGTATTATATGTTTACATGACTAATAACTTCAATATTTGACTACTAACATCAACATTCGCATAATATGTCTTTTAATGAAATTTGATGGTTTAACTTCATCAAGTTATATATTTTCATAAATGTCAATATTATACATCAGAAAAAAAATGTGCATTTATGAATAAAATTAATCGAATTAGTAATGTGGTATTAAGAACCTATTATGTAGTATCAGTATCTACAAATGTGTTATAAAGGGTAATTATGTCTTATTGCATGATTTATGTATTTTTCTCTAATAATTTTGAAAATCATGTCCTTAAGACTAAATAAAACTTTGATAGGGCCTGAACACAATCAAAATATCTGTAAAGGGCCTGAATCGAAATTTGCTCTTATTTAAAACTATTATTTATTGCGTCAGCATGTGTCAGTCCACATGGCTATAGACTACTACAGTAGAGTCCTAAGTTAGTTCATTACATTAATTTTTTTTTTTAAATTTAAAATTTTCTGCAAAATAAATAATACTAAATGCAATATGATTGACATACAACAAACCCCCTCATTTGTTGCGTGCCATAGAATCACCAATCTTTTTAACCTAACGTAACGTTATGAGAATAGAAACTGCACTGAGTCCAGGCATTTAATTTTCTTGCAGGTTCTCTATACATAGACGTACGATTAAAATATATAATTGTATATATATATATATATATATATATATATACTATCTAATTAATGTCAACAGACCAATTACAGTTTTACATCAATACAATTAAATTTAGATAGAAATAAGTAAATATAGATAGATCTCTTCCCGCCCATATCTATTATTTCTTCATGTTATAAAAATTATTAATTCATCTACCGCTAATTTTGATGGAATCACTGTCAAGATAAATTTAAAGGACAAATTCCTTATGAGTCCGATCTAAGTTTTATATTCCTCTTAAATATCACTTCAAATATTTCTTCTTGTTCAGTATCAATTTGCGAATTTCTTCCTGTGTTGTAAATACAAAAATAGTCTTACTTCGCATGTTTAATACCAACAAAACTGGCATCGTACCAACTGTTTTCTCTATTATATATCAACTATTAACACTATTATACTAATAAAATTGAATATTATACCAACTGTTATCACTATTATACCAACTGTTAACACTATTATATCAATAAATAACGTTATTCTAATTTTATATCAACAAAACTGGATATTATATCAACTGTTGTCGTTATTATACCAATTATTACCACTATTATACCAACAAATAACAATATTCTAATTTTTTACAAATAAAACTGGACATTATATCAACTGTTGTCGCTATTATACCAACTGTTATTGTTATTATACCAATAAATAATATTATTATAATTTTATACAAAGGACATTATATCAAATGTTGCGTTATTATACCAACAGAATCATGATCATTTCCACATAGTAAATAAATTCTATCCAGAATCATGGTCAGCCTTGATAGGGACCCTTCAGGGCATTATGGGCTTTCCTGTAGGGACTCTACATGTTCGTTATTTGGGTGTACCTTTGATCACGTCAAGGCTGACCTTACATGATTGCACTCCTCTCCTTCCAAATGTTGATAGGAGACTGGGCTCTTGGACGCACCGATCGTTGTCCTATGCAGGGAGGATACAACTAATTAAGTCTGTCCTTTTGGCGCTGCATGTCTTTTGGGCAGGTGTGTTCTTGCTGCCCAAGGGAGTTATTCCCAGTATCGAGGCAAGGATACGGTCTTTTTTGTGGGGGGGGGGGGGGGTCTACCGCTAAGGTGGCTTGGGCGGATGTCTGTCTTTCTAGAAAGGAGGGAGGGTTGGGTATTCGCTCTATTGAGCTTGATAATAGGGTTTTGCTGATGCGCCAACTTTAGAGTTTAGTGAGTATAGATACGGGTTCTGTGTGAACCACATGGATTAGCCCGACTCGACTGCGTAACAAATCCTTGTGGAGTGTTCGGCCATCACCGCGAGCTGCTTGGAGTTGGAACAAGTTATTGAAGTTGCGTGATCAATTTCGAGCGCACCTTGAATTTATTATTGGGAATGGATCTACCTTGTGGCTTTGGACGGATCCATGGCTACTTGCAGTGCCGCTGGTGGAGCGCTTCCCGCGGGGACCGATGGTGATGGGGCTTCCACTGGATTCGCGCCTAAGCCGGGTTATCCATGAGGGTGGCTGGTGTTGGCCCGCTCAGTCCACCAGGTCCACCACGGAGTACATGGAGATTGCTGAGATGCTTCCCTTAGTGTATCCTACTGAGGTAGATACCGTTCGTTGGAGAGCCTCGGCCGATGGTCGATTCTCTACTTCTTCGGCTAGGGAAGTTTTGCGCTGTCGCCGACGGCCGGTGCTTTGGAACAATTTATTTGGGGGTTCGGTATCGGTTCCAAGACATGAGTTCCTTCTTTGGCTGGCGATTCGCGACAGATTAGGGACTCGAGACAAGCCTTGGATTGCCAATGACTACCATTTGCCTTATGTGTGATGTACCGTGCAGCTGGGACTACCAATAAGCATGAAAAACTACTAAATCCATGATTAAACTATCCTAATACACCAATTAATGTCATTTCCCATTACATGAATACACTCGATATCTCTAACACTCTTTGCTTCTTCTGTCTCTGTCGTAGTCTTTGATCCTCTAATATCACGACCGCCGTCTCTCTTACCAAACGTTCCACCATTTCACCTTCAATCTCACACATTAAGCCCTCTAACTCCTCATCGTAGTAACTGTTAGATTCCCATTTGGACATGTCTACGGCCATTAAGGAATCCATATCTTCAAGCAATTCACAGTTCCCCTCAGGGAAACTGTTTATCTTCCGACACAGCTCGTCGAACACGTCAACCTCGTCCGCCTTCGCAGGCTTCAAGCCCATGATGTGACGCTGCAAAAAGAAATTTTTTTTGTAATAATTAATGATGAAATGAGCTGATGATGCTTCATATTGCCCCACTCACGATTTTGTCATGGATCATAATGCCAGCCAAAAGCTCGTTCACCAACTGAAAAATCAGCTTTCTGTTGCAGCGGAGGCTGAGCATTCCGCTGCCGCCGGCTCCACCGCCGTAGTGGAAGAGCTCAAGGTGGTAGAAGATGAAGGGGTCAGTAGGGTGTTTATGGCTGTGCCATCTGTTGGTTCTTTTTGTGATCCCAGCGCGGTTGAGGATTAACTGGATGTACTCCACGCACTCCGCCGCCGTGGAGGGAGGAGCGCCGCCGTGGAGGCCAGGTGGTGGGACATTTTCTGGAAAACCTGACGATGATGATGATAATATTTTATAGGAGTGGCTCGGCTTACTAGATGAGTGAGTGCTCCTCCTCGATGTAAGACCATCCCCTGACGATACCTGCGGTTTAATTAATTTATTCATTCTTTTTTTAACCATAGGGAAAAAAATGAAATTTTGAAAAGTGAATGTAAATGGGCTTCAATTCAATGTGATGTGACAATCACGCTTGAATTTAAGATAATTTACCATATTTGATGCAGCATGAGATGTAAGAACTGATTCTTGGATTCTAGATAGTCTTTCATGCTTATTGTACCATCATATGCATAGATGGGATTATTAAATTTTAATGATGATTTAGATATGTAAATTAAAGCAAAAAACATGCAAATGTTTCTCATATCTTATAATAATAATTTAATAGTACTAACATACCTGTTTTTGAGGCAACTTTGTGGGAGAAGGAGAAGGATCTTTCTTGACTTGCTTTACAGTAAGAACATCACTCGACGACAATAATGGAGTTTTCTTGGACTTTCTATGATCACTGCTCAACCTCTTCACTGCAATTGAATGGACAAATTGGTCTTTCTTGCTCTTTACGGCATATTCACGCGCCTTAAACTGAACATGAGCAGCAATACCTTCGCTTGTATTGGTTAATGGTTTTAATACATCATTATTAATCCCAGAAGGTGACGTAGAGGAGGACAGCCTTGATCTACATTTCTTTCCTGGACTTCCACTTGCTTTGCTCTTCGTGGTTTCCAAGAATATCTCCTCATTATGGATTATTCTGACATAATCTCCATCAAACTTCGTGGGGTTTTTCTTGGCTGGCTTGAGGAGAGTAAGGTTTTGATCCTTCCTATCTTTGTCCCTGTTAGTAATATCAGCAAGCCCAACTCTTCTGCCAACACTTTCTCTAACATTCTTGACAACCTTCTTACCATAACGACGTGGGCTGCTCACATTATTTTCTTGATCTTCTGTTAAGACCCTTAGCCTTCCACCTTTTGGCCGCTGTTTCTCTTCGCTAGTATTCTCTTTGTTGACTTGTAAAGACAACCTATGATGACAGTAGTACTCATGAACATCTGATCTTCTTGCAGATGATATCCTCGGAGTTTCAGGCAAAGACCTCGTCGCACCAATCCTAATGTCGTCTTCGAAGAAGTTCTTAGATGACCTTCTAACAACCTTCTGAGGATGTGTTATTATTCTTGAAGAAGAAGAAGAAGAAATAAGAGATGGTGAGCAGCAATCTTCAGGAAGTAAATCTATTCCCATGAGCCTTGCAACTATAGTAGGCGTTCTTGTCAGTCCTGGAGATTCATTATCAGTGATGATATTATTATTATTACATTTACTGTCTGATTTTATTACTCTTCTTGACGACGATGATGATGATGATTCTTGGGCATGCTTCTTGGTCTTGATGATTTGAATCCCAACCTTAAAACAGACAATTAGATTACAATAATCTCAGAGGAACTCATTACATTATAATTACTCAAAAGTCAAAAGCATCAACCATTAAATTATTATATATATATATATATATATCCGTGCATTGGAAAAAGCACTTGTAGGTAAATGCGTATAATTAATAACCTTTTCATCTGTAACGGCTAAGAAATTTGAAGCTGATGCTTTCATGGGATTCTTTGTCTCCTCCATCTCCATCTCCAAGCTGTTTCTTGGCGCCTCAACTCCTGCGCATGAAGAAGAAATGAAAGAAACCCTCAAAACGTAATAAAATAAATAAATTAATTAAATACAAATGTAATGAATGTTTATCTGCTGCTTGCTCTTTACCGTCCATCCAGGGCTTGATTTCATCTCCAAGGCAGAAGGACGACGAGCGCCGCCGCTGCTGAAGTGGATTCGAAGGAAAGTGAAAATGGCGGTGCATATCGTCGAAGAGATGAAGAACGGCGGCGCACATGCACCCGGCAGACGTGGCGCCGGCGGCGTCGTCGTCATCTCTTCTCTTCTTGGGCCTAATACGGTCGCCAACTCCAACAAACTGCAGCAGCCAATCTCTCACCATATCTCTACGTACTTAAAATTAACCGTACAGTTAATGATGATCAAATCTTAGCTTGCTGACAGAGATATCATATGATGGAAAGAAAAGAGAAAAAGGCTGTGTAATAATTCTCTCTATTCTGAGTTTCTAACACTGCAAGGAAAACGACCCAACTCAACTGCTGATTAACAAGAAGGAAGGGAAGGAGAATAAAGCTGGCTTCTGATGGAGAGATTAGAGAAGGTGAATCTGAGAAATCAAAGCTCCCCCTTATCGTTTCTGGCCTTCGTTTCTTTCAAGAAACGTACCAGAGAGAGAGAGAGAGAGATGAGAGAGATGAGAGTGTCTGACTGAATCTAACAGATTTTATTATTGCTCACTCCAAGGCTCGTTCGTAGTCGTCGTATGAGAAACAATGAGCAGCTTTCGAACTATTCGGGTCGGGTCGGGTCGGGTCGGGTGGGTTAAGGTTGTTTGCTTGGGGATCTGCGACAGAGCTTCGATGGGTGGAATAGGCTAAAACATTGGACTTTGCCTTTGGTAATAAATTTATTTACTGTTTTTTATTATTTTGAATTTCAATCATTTTTCACCTTCCTCCAATTTATTTATTTTGATATTTTATTAGGGAAAAAAATAATAATAATTCAAATGGTTAGTTGAATTGAATATATTAAGAAGGTTATGAATTAATGATCTTCAACCCCATGGAATATAGTTCGACATTAAAACAAGGCATATCGTACGACATTGAATCTGGAAATAAAGCTCACATGTGTCTGAGCTTTTGTTTCTATTCATATATATATATATATATAGATTTGCTATGGTGCACACCCTACCGTGAGCACCCCGTGAGCACCGCACACATCATCATGTTTTTATGAAGATGAAAACAGATTAATCTTCATAAAAACACGAAGAAGCATTACACGGATGTGATATTAAAAAAATTGTTCTTATCGATCTTTTGCGTGTTTTTATGAAGATGAATCTGTTTTACAACATCATCATGTTGTTGTGTAAGGGGGATGTGATTAACATTGGGCTAAAAAATTCGTTTTGGAGCGAAAAGAGGCGAAGTATGTGTGCGGTGCTCACGGGGTGCTCACGGTAGGGTGTGCACCATAGCAAATCTCTATATATATATATATATATTTGTTATAAAAATATTAATTGTGATTAATATTATATTAAGATTATTTTATTATAATTATACTTATATTAAGATTATAATGATAATATAGCTTATAATAATAAAGAGAGAGAGATTAAGTATTTCAATACTTGGTGTATTTTACAATGAACTCTAATCACCTATTTATACTACTAATAATTCACTATTACAACTAATCACATTAATTACAATTATACACCTCACACTAAAATACAAACTCTTCAATTAAACACCTCATCTTATCATCTTATCATCATTTAATATAATATTTCCAAATCCACCAATAATCCAAAAACATCCACATCTTAATTATTTAACCATCCATAATTAACTTATTTCATAATACTCCCCCTTCGATGTTTTTCAAAGAATATGCCTCGTTAAAACCTTATTAGGAAAAACCCAATGGGATAAAAACCTAATGAAGGAAAAAGAGTACATGATTCTTTTAGATACGCTTTCGATTGTTGACTCATAAAAATCTTACTGGGAAAACCACATGGGAAAAACCTCAGTGAAGGAAAAAAGAGTGCAACGCGTATTTACTCCCACTGATGATAACATCATTCCAAATTTCGAAGTCTTCGAACTCTAATTGAATATACCAATCTTTTGAAAATTATTGGGGGAAGTGCTTTCGTGAATAAATCTGCAAGATTTTCACTTGATCGCACTTGTTGTTCATCAATATCACCATTTTTCTCTAAATCATGTGTAAAGAAAAATTTTGGTGAAATATGTTTTGTTCTATCTCCCTTAATATATCCTTCCTATAATTGGGCAATGCATGCAACATTATCTTCATATAAAATCGTCGGAAGTAACTTTTCCGATAATAACCCACAAGTTTGTTGTATATGCTCAATTATCGATCGCAACCAAACACATTCTCGACTAGCTTCATGAATAGCTAAAATTTCTGCATGATTAGATGAAGTAGCCGTTAAACTTTGTTTAACTGACCGCCATGAAATAGCGGTTCCGCCATGCGTAAATAAATATCCCGTTTGCGATCGAGCATTATGTGGGTTAGATAGAAAACCAGCATCTGCATATCCAATCAAATCTGCTTTTGATTCATTTGGATAGAACAATCCCATATCAGTTGTTCCTTGAAGGTATTGAAATATCCGTTTAACTCCATTCAAATGTCTACGAGTCGGTGACGAATTATATATTGCCAATAAATTTACAGCGAACGCTATATCAGGTCGCGTATGACTCGTCAAATACATTAGTGCTCCAATAGCACTGAGATATGGTACTTCAGGACCAAGTAGTTCTTCATTATTTTCACAGGGTCTAAACGGATCTTTATTCACATCTAAAGATCGAACAATCATTGGAGTATCCAATGGATGAGCTTTCTCCATATAAAATCTTTTCAATACCTTTTTCGTATAAGTCTCTTGATGTACGAATATTCCATTCTTTAAATATTCAACTGCAGTCCAAGACAAAATTTCGTTATACCGAGATCTTTCATTTCAAACTCCTTCTTCAAACAATTAACAGCTTTTGATAACTCTTCAGGAGTTACAATTATGTTGATATCATCAACATAAACTGCAATGATGACAAATTCACTTCTAGATCTTTTCATAAATATGCACGGGCAAGTTTGATGATTTTTATACCCCTCTTTCGATAAATATTCACTTAGGCGATTATACCACATACGCCCAGATTGCTTTAATCCATAAAGCGATTTATTTAGCTTGATTGAGTACTCATTTCGGAGCCCTGAATTTTCAGGCAATTGAAATCCCTCGGGAAGTTTCATATATATATCACTATCAAGCGATCCATATAAATAAGCGGTGACAACATCCATTAGACGCATATCGAGTCCTTCACGTACTGCCAGACTAATTAAATAACGAAAAGTAGTTGCATCCACCACAGGAGAATACGTCTCCTCATAATCAATACCAGGTCGTTGTGAAAAGCCTTGTGCAACAAGCCGTGCTTTGTATCTCACAATTTCACCGTTTTCATTTCTCTTTCTGATGAAAACCCATTTATATCCAACCGGCTTTATATTTTCTGGTATGCGGACTACAGGTCCGAAAACTTTTCGTTTCTCAAGTGATTTTAATTCTGCCTCGATTGCATCTTTCCATTTTGGCCAATCATTTCTTTGTCTGCATTCTTTAACAGACATTGGTTCATGATCCTCATTCTCATTTATCTCATTCATTTCATGTAGCGCTACGTTAAATGAGAATTTATCGTCAACGTTGACTTTTTCTCGGTTCCATCTAATTCCATTTTGGGCATAATTTATCGAGATCTCTTCATTATCATTATTCTCAAAATTTCAGGTACCTGATTTTCATTATCATAATCATTAATGCCCATTGACTCTTCTAGAGTCGATAAATCCTCGACTGGACCATTCTTATTATTTGCTCCTTTTCTTTTCGAGGATTTTTATCTTTGGAACCCGAGGGCCTACCACGTTTTAGTTGTGGCTTAGGCTCGATCATTATATGTTCTCCAGGAACATCAACTTTTGCAGGAGCATTAACAGCTGGTATATGTGACTTAGTCACTCTGTTAAGGTCAGTAAAACTATCTGGCAGTTGATTAGCTAATCCTTGTAAATGAATTATCTTTTGAACTTCTAGTTCACATTCTTTCGTTCGAGGATCATAATGATTTAGCGATAATTCATTCCAATAATACTCATTTCCAGCTGTTTCTTTTCTCCCCCTAATGTCGGAAAATTCGATTCATCGAAATGACAATCGGCAAATCTAGCCGTAAATAAATCTCCAGTTAGAGGTTCTAAATATTTTATTATCGATGGAGATTCAAATCCGACATATATTCCCAACCTCCTTTGAGGTCCCATCTTAGTGCGTTGTGGTGGAGCAATTGGAACATATACCGCACATCCAAAAATTCTCAGATGGGAAATATTTGGTTCCTGACCATAAACCATTTGTATCGGGGAGATATCGTTATAACTTGTTGGCCTGATGCGGATTAGTGCCGCTGCATGTAATATAGCATGTCCCCAACAAGATGAATGAAGTTTCGACTTCATTAATAATGGTCTTGCAATTAATTGCAGCCTTTTAATCAACGATTCTGCAAGACCGTTTTGCGTATGTACATGTGGCACGGGGTGCTCAACATCAATTCCAATAGACATGCAATATTCATTAAATGCCTTGGAAGTAAATTCACCAGCATTATCAAGGCGTATTTTCTTTATTGGATAATCCGGAAAATGTGCTCTTAATCGAATCAACTGAGCAAGCAATCTCGCAAAAGCTACATTCCGTGTTGATAACAAACACACATGAGACCATCTAGTTGATGCATCAATCAATACCATGAAATATCTAAATGGTCCACACGATGGATGTATCGGTCCACAAATATCACCTTGTATACGCTCCAAAAACCTTATGGATTCATTCTTTATTTTTACTGGTGATGGACGAATAATCAACTTCCCTTTAGAGCAAGCAGCACATGATAATTCATTAGATTGAAGAATCTTCTGGTTCTTCATTAAATGTCCACGTGAATTTTGAATTATTCTCCGCATCATAATTGAACCGGGATGGCCCAACCGGTCATGCCAAACAACAAATGTATTATCATCAGTAAACTTCTGGTTTACGATAGCATGTGATTCAATTGTTTTAACATACGTGTAATATAATCCAGAGTCAAACGAATGTAATATTTCAACAACTCTTTTATCATTCGAAACCACTTTTGTAATGTGCAAATATTCAATATTTCTCTTTTCTGCAGTCTCAATGTGATATCCATTATGTCGAATATCTTTAAAGCTCAATAAATTTCTTTGAGACTTAGGAGAATATAAGGCATTTTCAATTATCAGCCTTGTCCCTCTCGGCAGTATAACATTAGCTCTTCCGGAGCCCTCAATTATATTTGTGCTACCCGATATAGTGATAACACTTGTTTCTTTCATTTCAAGATGGGAGAAATATTTCTTATTTCTTAGAATCGTATTAGTCGTTGCACAATCTGCAAGACATAACTCCCATTGCACATTTGTATCCATTGTATTGATAAATATATAATAACTAGAATTATTAAATAAATAAGCGTCAAAATAAAATTATATATATAAAGATAAAATAATAAATAAATAATGCTTAAATAAAATTTATAACGACGTATCAGTTTTCTTTATTTGGATCTTTAACAAAAACCAAAATATTCAAATGAGCATAGGATCTAGCACCAATTTTCTGAAATATCGTAATCTTGAGCAAAATTTAATTTCATCGACACTTCACTTTTAATTGCTCTTTATAAAGATCAACGGGATCTTTGGGTGCGAATAATAACCAACGATAATATATAATAATCTTTATATTGCTCAATACATCTTTCTCAATCATATACTAGTTGTCCACTTCGGGGAAATATTAATAATAACCACGGTAAATATAATGTTCACGACCACTTTTATTGTTTGCGCATACATTCACTTCAGGGAATGCAACATAATCATTTAGTCGGACTTATGCTTTTCATTCATCCATCATAATATTTTCTGATCATTTTCTCACGATATTTATTCGTATTATATCCGATGGACTGAACGTGGTGAATGCTTTATAATACACCGAAGTAACTGTGTAAATCAGTAGCAAGTATAAAATCGAGATTGATAAATCAAAGTTTTGCAAGATTCAATTTATTGATATCATGAAAATAAAATCATCATTAAAATATTAAAAGAAAAAATTATAATTAATCTTCTTTTATATCTTCTTTGTAAAAGTTCTAATGAAAAATGATATCCACATCCAAATAACTGTCGCCGTAATAATAATCATAAGTAATAGATCAAACATCGGACAAAGCGTCATCCTTCAAAATAAAATATATTTCAGTAATTATAATATTAAAGAAAAATTATAATTAATAATTATATTTTAAAAACATTGGTAAAAACATTATCCACATAGCCGTAAGGATCACCGTAAATAAAGTAAGCAACAGAAGATCCATCTTTGTATAAAACGACATGATTCTATAACATGAAAAAGAACATAATAATCAGATAACATATAAATCAATGATAAAATATATGAATTGTTTTATGAAACTCGTTCTTTATTATTTCATAATTATTGTCCAAGCTCCGATAAGGTTGCGGTAATAAAATTTGTCCAGTGTCCAAAACTATTCGGTCCAATAATTACTTCAAGATTGTTCAATCAAAAAATCAATAATATGCCGCTACTGAGGTGGGGATAACCACAAGACCTCGTGGGCTTTTGGTGTTGTGTACGTGAATATATAAAAAAAAAAATTCGTAAATAAAAATTCCACACACCACCACGGAGTATGGAAATCTGGACCTCTCGCCACTTATAGTGAACGATATTCCGTGAAACCACTCGGGTATTGGCGTTTAGTTATAAAACTTTTAAAATATACTTTTATAATATATATTTTTAAATTAATCACAATTAATATATGATTAGTATAAATTAAATATTAAATTACCGTACCTCGACTAAACTCGTACGAGATCTTCGACGGAGGTTGATCTTGACGACGGAGAGCGTTCGTGCTGATAACGTGTTATAAAATATTAATTGTGATTAATATTATATTATTATAATTAATCTTATATTAAGATTATAATGATAATATAGCTTATAATAATAAAGAGAGAGAGATTATAGAGAGATTAAGTATTTCAATACATGGTGTATTTTACAATGAACTCTAATAACCTATTTATACTACTAATAATTCACTATTACAACTAATCACATTAATTACAATTATACACCTCACACTAAAATACAAACTCTTCAATTAAACACATCATCTTATCATCTTATCATCATTTAATATAATACTTCCAAATCCATCAATAATCCAAAAACATCCACATCTTAATTATTTAACCATCCATAATTAACTTATTTGATAATAATATTTATATATTTATATATATATAGACATATTATTAATTTTACGTTTTATATTGATGTATTCAACCACTCAATAGTCACATGTTGTGTAGATATGACTGAAAACAATTTCAGTATTTTAAAATATTTTTACCTACAAAGTTTTTAAAAATATATCGTATTTTAATTTTTATATTTTATAGATATCAAGAACAAAAAAAAAATATATTAATTCTTTTAACAGGTTAATAACTATACGAAGCAATACCAATTCTATTAAATCATTTCAAATTTTTTAATAAAAACCAGCGTTAATTTTTGAATAATAATAATAAAAATAAATGGATCACCCAAGACGAAATAGTTAAGAAAAAAATTCAATTTCCATAGCTACTTTGAGTAATATTGGTAAGTTTTGTTTGGTATGTAACATTTAATTTGAATGACTATAAGTAAAATTAGTAAATGAAAGACCCATATTATTGATGAAGAGCCCACAGTCTTTGTCGAGCTCTATATAGCAATGACAGAGACGTACGTGAAGTACACTTGGAAGTTCAATATTTCAAAAATCGAAAATTTATAATAATAATAATTATAAATAATAATAATCAGTAGGATTTAACCCACCTCACTGTATGTGCTAATATATAAGTATATAATATTCTTTTACATCTTAATTATTATTATAATTTAAAATATATGATAAATGAAATCATAACTTCATTTTTAATATAATATATAGTATTAGTTAATATCTTGAAAAAAAAATTGATTTGAGGATAAAATTAGAATAAATAAAAAAAATTAAGGATAAATTTATAATTTAGACTGATATACCTATTAATTGAGGTAGATGAAAAGAGAAAGAGATTGTGGGTTGATATTTTTTAATTTTTAATAATTATTAATTTGTAGATAAAATCTAATTAGTCAATTGACAGATCAAATCTTTTGATAGTGACAGTTTATAGGAAGCCTTGAGCCTTAATAAAAAATAGTATTTTACGCACACTCGATGCATGCGCTCTAATATATAAATATACAATATTATTTTAAAATTAACTATGTATTCTTTTTAAGTATTTAAAATCATAAAATTATTTAAGAGCATACGATTATATGAATTCAAAATTTAAAGGGTACAATGATAATTATTTAATATAAAATAGATTAAGGATAAAATTGTAAGTTTGTTTGACCGACAAAATTAAATTAGATTTGACAGTTTTTAAGAGGACATGAGCCTTAATATAATACTAGTATTTTCCGCACACTCAATGTGTGTGCTTAAAATATAAATAAAATATAAAATAATTTTTATAATATCAAATTATAATATTAATTTTAATTGTAAATTATTTTTTATAAATTAAAAATATGATTTTTGGGTATAATTGAAATAAATTTTAAAAACTAAGGGTAAAATGGTAATTTATAGTGTCATACCAAATTAATTTGGTGGTAGTTACTACTTACTATAGGGTGATCTCCCTTAATAGGCTTTTTTAATTAAATAAATATTTTTTTTAGTTTTTATTTATAAAATAAATGAAAAATAATAATTATTAATAAAATAAGTATTTTCGTACTTGTTAGATACGAGTTATAACTCGTATCTCAAACATACGAGTTATGGCCCTTTTTAAAAAAAATGCCCATATAAAAATAATATTTTATTATATATTCCACCAAATCATTAAATCATCGTTACTTTATGAGATTTATGTTATAAAAATAAATAAGCACATCTAATTTATTCATTTTTTCATGACGATCAAATTGATATTCATATCTTATATTTTTCGATATTCATAAGAATAGTATTTTTTGATAAATTGTGAAATATGGAACTTGGAATGAAAATTGTTGTATAATATCTTATTAAATTTAAATTTGAACATGTTAAGCTTGCATTGTATCCTTATGCAGTAGTCACGCCTCGTTATTGTACCGCTGAGATCTATGTTAAGCTTGTATTGTATCGTTCTGCATTATCCACGCCCAGTTATTGTATATAGGGCTGCTAAAATCTAACCCGACCCGCCAACCTGACACGAACCGCACACGAAAATAGCAATTATCCACGCCCAGTTATTGTATATAGGGCTGCTAAAATCTAACCCGACCCGCCAACCTGACACGAACCGCACACGAAAATAGCAGGTTTGGGTTGGCATTTCAACCTAATTTAATTTAATCAGATATTATACAACGATGTTCACTCCATGTTCCATATTTCACAATTTATCAAAAAATATCATTCTTATGAATATCGAAAAATATAAGATATGGATATCAATTTGACCGTCATGAAAAAATGAATAAATTAGATGTGCTTATTTATTTTTATAACTTAAATCTCATAAAGTAACGATGATTTAATGATTTGGTGGAATATATAATAAAATATTATTTTTATGTGGGGTCCATTTTTTTAAAAACGGGCCATAACTCGTATCTTTGAGATACGAGTTATAACTCGTATCTAATAAGTACGAAAATACTTATTTTATTAATAATTATTATTTTTCATTTATTTTATAAATAAAAACTAAAAAAATATTTATTTAATTAAAAAAGCCCCCTTAATATATATAGTATTTTACGCACACTTAATGCGTGTGCAATAAAAAAATATATAATATTTTATATTTTAAATTTTTCTTAAATTAAAATGTTTAATTGCTGAAATTTTAATTAAATGATAAAATTGGAATAAAATTACAATTAAAGGGTAAAATTGGAAAAAAAAAATATCACATACTAAATCAATTAAGCAGTTACTCTAGGATACTGAACAATAATAAAATAATTAAGCAGTTACTCTAGGATACTGAACAATAATAAAATAGAAAGATAGTATAGATAATCGAATATATATAAACTAAGTCAAATACATATAAACGAAAGTGGTAAATAACTGGCCTCTAACTGCGGTTAGAATTTCCTTTTCAAGTTAAAAGACCAATAAAAAGATATTTGATAATGACCTATGAAAATTAATAAAATGTTAGTAATGTTATAAAAATATTAATTGTGATTAATATTATATTAAGATTATTTTATTATACTTATATTAAGATTATAATGATAATATAGCTTATAATATAAAGAGAGAGAGATTAGAGAGAGATTAAGTATTTCAATACTTGGTGTGTTTTACAATGAACTCTAATCACCTATTTATACTACTAATAATTCACTATTACAACTAATCACATTAATTACAATTATACACCTCACACTAAAATACAAACTCTTCAATTAAACACCTCATCTTATCATCTTATCACATTATCATCATTTAATATAATACTTCCAAATCATCAATAATTTAACTAATATTATTATTTAAAACATCCACATTTAATTATTTCATAATACTCCTCCCCTTGGATGTTTTCAAAGAATATGCCTCGTTAAAACCTTATTAGGAAAAACCCAATGGGATAAAAACCTAATGAAGGAAAAAGAGTACATGATTCTTTTAGATACGCTTTCGATTGTTGCCTCATTAAAAACCTTACTGGGAAAACCACATGGGAAAAACCTCAGTGAAGGGAAAAAGAGTGCAACGCGTATTTACTCCCCCTGATGATGACATCATTTAAGATCTCGAAGTTTTCGAACTCCAATTGAATATACCAATCTTTTGAAAATTATTGGGGGAAGTGCTTTCGTGAATAAATCTGCAAGATTTTCACTTGATCGCACTTGTTGTACATCAATATCACCATTTTTCTCTAAATCGTGTGTAAAGAAAATTTTGGTGAAATATGCTTTGTTCTATCTCCCTTAATATATCCTTCCTTTAATTGGGCAATGCATGCAGCATTATCTTCATATAAAATCGTAGGAAGTAACTTTTTCGATACTAGCCCACTGGTTTGTTGTATATGCTCAATTATCGATCGCAACCAAACACATTCTCGGCTAGCTTCATGAATAGCTAAAATTTCCGCATGATTAGAAGAAGTAGCCGTTAAACTTTGTTTAACTGACCGCCATGAAATAGCGGTTCCGCCATGTGTAAATAAATAGCCCGTTTGCGATCGAGCATTATGTGGGTCAGATAGAAAACCAGCATCTGCATACCCAATCAAATCTGTTTTTGATTCATTAGAATAGAACAATCCCATATCAGTTGTTCCTTGAAGGTATCGAAAAATTCGCTTAATTCCATTCCAATGTCTACGAGTCGGTGACGAACTATATCTCGCCAATAGATTCACAGCGAACGCTATATCAGGTCGCGTATGACTCGTTAAATACATTAGGGCTCCAATAGCACTGAGATATGGTACTTCAGGACCAAGTAATTCTTCATCGTTTTCGCAAGGTCTAAACGGATCTTTATTCACATCTAAAGATCGAACAATCATTGGAGTATCCAATGGATGAGCTTTATCCATATAAAATCTTTTCAATACCTTTTTCGTATAAGTCTCTTGATGTACGAATATCCCATTCTTTAAATATTCAATTTGCAGTCCAAGACAAAATTTCGTTTTACCGAGATCTTTCATTTCAAACTCTTTTTTCAAACAATTAACGGCTTTTGATAACTCTTCAGGAGTTCCAATTATGTTAATATCATCAACATAAACTGAAATGATGACAAATTCATTTCCAGATCTTTTCATAAATATGCACGGGCAAGTTTGATCATTTTTATACCCCTCTTTCGATAAATATTCACTTAGGCGATTATACCACATACGCCCAGATTGCTTTAATCCATAAAGCGATTTATTTAGCTTGATTGAGTACTCATTTCGGGGCCCTGAATTTTCAGGTAACTGAAATCCCTCGGGAAGTTTCATATATATCACTATCAAGTGATCCATATAAATAAGCGGTGACAACATCCATTAGACGCATATCGAGTCCTTCACGTACTGCCAGACTAATTAAATAACGAAAAGTCGTTGCATCCACCACAGGAGAATACGTCTCCTCATAATCAATACCAGGTCGTTGTGAAAAGCCTTGTGCAACAAGCCGTGCTTTGTATCTCACAATTTCACCGTTTTCATTTCTCTTTCTGATGAAAACCCATTTATATCCAACCGGCTTTACATTTTCTGGTATGCGGACTACAGGTCCGAAAACTTTTCGTTTCTCAAGTGATTTTAATTCTGCCTCGATTGCATCTTTCCATTTTGGCCAATCATTTCTTTGTCTGCATTCTTTTACAGACCCTGGTTCATGATCCTCATTCTCATTTATCTCATTCATTTCATGTAGCGCTACGTTAAATGAGAATTTATTGTCAACGTTGACTTTTTCTCGGTTCCATCTAATTCCATTTTGAGCATAATTTATCGAGATCTCTTCATTATCATTATTCTCAAAAATTTCAGGTACCTGATTTCCATTATCATAATCATTAATGCCCATTGACTCTTCTAGAGTCGATAAATCCTCGACTGGACCATTCTTATTATTTGCTCCTTTTCTTTTTCGAGGATTTTTATCTTTGGAACCCGAGGGCCTACCACGTTTTAGTTGTGGTTTAGGCTCGATCATTATATGTTCTCCAGGAACATTAACTTTTGCAGGAGCATTAACAGCTGGTATATGTGACTTAGTCACTCTTTTAAGGTCAGTAAAGCTATCTGGCAGTTGATTAGCTAATCCTTGTAAATGAATTATCTTTTGAACTTCTAGTTCACATTCTTTCGTTCGAGGATCATAATGATTTAGCGATAATTCATTCCAACTAATACTCATTTCCAGCTGTTTCTTTTCTCCCCCTAATGTCGGAAAATTCGATTCATCGAAATGACAATCGGCAAATCTAGCCGTAAATAAATCTCCAGTTAGAGGTTCTAAATATTTTATTATCGATGGAGATTCAAATCCGACATATATTCCCAACTTCCTTTGAGGTCCCATCTTCGTGCGTTGTGGTGGAGCAATTGGAACATATACCGCACATCCAAAAATTCTCAGATGGGAAATATTTGGTTCCTGACCATAAACCATTTGTATCGGGGAGATATCATTATAACTTGTTGGCCTGATGCGGATTAGTGCCGCTGCATGTAATATAGCATGTCCCCAACAAGAAGAGGGAAGTTTCGACTTCATTAATAATGGTCTTGCAATTAATTGCAACCTTTTAATCAACGATTCTGCAAGACCGTTTTGCGTATGGACATGTGGCACGGGGTGCTCAACATCAATTCCAATAGACATGCAATATTCATTAAATGCCTTGGAAGTAAATTCACCAGCATTATCAAGGCGTATTTTCTTTATTGGATAATCCGGAAAATGTGCTCTTAATCGAATCAACTGAGCAAGCAATCTCGCAAAAGCTACATTCCGCGTTGATAACAAACATACATGAGACCATCTAGTTGATGCATCAATCAATACCATGAAATATCTAAATGGTCCACACGATGGATGTATCGGTCCACAAATATCACCTTGTATACGTTCCAAAAATCTTATAGATTCATTCTTTATTTTTATTGGTGATGGACGAATAATCAACTTCCCTTTAGAGCAAGCAACACATGATAATTCATTCGATTGAAGAATCTTCTGGTTCTTCATTAAATGTCCACGTGAATTTTGAATTATTCTCCGCATCATAATTGAACCGGGATGGCCCAACCGGTCATGCCAAACAACAAATGTATTATCATTAGTAAACTTCTGGTTTACGATAGCATGTGATTCAATTGTTTTAAGATATGTGTAATATAGCCCAGAGTCAAAAGATGGTAATATTTCCACAATTCTTTTGTCATTCGATATCACTTTTGTAATATGCAAATATTCAATATCTCCTTTTTCTGCAGTCTCAATATGATATCCGTTATGTCGAATAGCTTTAAAGCTTAATAAATTTCTTTGAGACTTAGGAGAATATAAAGCATTTTCAATTATCAGCCTTGTTCCTCTGGGCAGTAAAACATTAGCTCTTCCGGAGCCCTCAATTATATTCGTGCTACCCGATATAGTAATAACACTGGCTTCTTTCATATCAAGATGATCGAAATATTTCTTATTTTTTAGAATCGTATTCGTCGTTGCACAGTCTGCAAGACACAATTCTTCATTGCACATGCCCGCATCCATCAAATAATATCCTTTATAAACAAACACATAATATTTATTATTGAAAAAGAAATATTGCATTACAAACATATAGATAACTTAAAACAACGATATATAATAAAACACACAATAGTAAATCATAATGCATAAATAAAATCATAGCAGATTAATTTTCATCGATCAGAAAATCCGCAGCTTCCAAATGAGCATTTTCATCATTGGCATCAGAGGTAGAGGCGAATTCACCCTGAACAAAATTCATTTCGATTTTCTTTCCTTTGCCCTTTTGAGATTCCTGATATAGCTCAACAAGATGTTTGGGCGTACGACAATTGCGCGACCAGTGGCCAGAACCACCGCAACGATAACATTTTTCATCATTATTCTTTTGTTCAGTTTGCCTCTTCTCATCTTTATTATCAAAACTTTTCCTCTTCTGGGGAATATTTTGATGACCGCCACGATAATTATGATAACCACCACGGAAATATTGATAACCACCACCATAATATCCTCGGCCACGACCACGGCCTTGACCACGACCTTGACCACGACCACGTCCACGGCCGCGATATCCACCACGTCCACGTCCACGATCATTACCTCGACTGTTGTCATTATTAACTTTGACTGCATTCGCTTCAGGGAGTGCAGTAGAACCAGTCGTTCGGGATTCGTGATTTTTCACCAGCAATTCATTATTTTGCTCAGCCAAAAGTAACAAGAAATTAGATCTGAATACTTTTTAAATTTTCTCTCCCGATATTGCTGTTGTAATATCATATTCTGTGGATGAAATGTGGTGAATGTTTTCTCCAGCATATCGTTATCAGTAATTGTCTCTCCACATAATTTCAACGTGGAAGTAACTCTATAAACGGCAGAATTATATTCACTTACCGACGTAAAATCCTGCAATCGTAAATTCAGCCATTCGTACTTTGCATTGGGGAGAATAACAGTTGTCAAGTGGCCATATCGTTCTTTCAGGTTTTTCCACAACTCAGCTGGATTCTTTTCTGTTAAGTATTCAACTTTCAGATTTTCGTGAATGTGGTGGCGAAGAAAAATCATAGCTTTCGCCTTGTCTTGTTCAGTTGTGGTTTTCGTGGGATCAATGGTGTCACCTAAGCCTTTTGCTTTCAAATGGATTTCAGCATCTAGTACCCAAGGTAAATAATTTTTTCCAGTGATATCGAGTGCAACAAACTCAAGGCTCGCCAAGTTCGACATATTACTATAATAAAATACAAAACATGTTATTAAAACTTACATAATAAAAAAAAACTTATAATTAATCTTCTTTTAAATCTTCTTTTGTATCTTCTTTTGTAAAAGTTCTTATAAAAAATGATATCCACATCCAGATCAGTGTCGCCGTAATCATAATCATAAGTAAAAGATCAAACATCGGACATAGCGACATCCTTGACTAAACTCGTACGAGATCTTCGACGGAGGTTGATCTTGACGACGGAGAGCGGTCGTGCTGATAACGTGTTATAAAAATATTAATTGTGATTAATATTATATTAAGATTATTTTATTATACTTATATTAAGATTATAATGATAATATAGCTTATAATATAAAGAGAGAGAGATTAGAGAGAGATTAAGTATTTCAATACTTGGTGTGTTTTACAATGAACTCTAATCACCTATTTATACTACTAATAATTCACTATTACAACTAATCACATTAATTACAATTATACACCTCACACTAAAATACAAACTCTTCAATTAAACACCTCATCTTATCATCTTATCACATTATCATCATTTAATATAATACTTCCAAATCATCAATAATTTAACTAATATTATTATTTAAAACATCCACATTTAATTATTTCATAATAAGTAAATTATTATTGCATGGTCCAGATGACGTGATAGCGACCCATGTAAAAAAAGCCTACGAAATATTAGATAGGTTACTAAAATATATGTCAGTGTTATCATTAGAAAAAAACAAAAAATAAATAATAATAATAAAATACAAAAAAGTAAATAATTATGTGTAATGATCATTCTGGTGAGACCACATAGCTCATGATTTTTTTTTCAAATTTCTCTATGATTTTGAGGTGGAGTTATTGTAGTACACCTGAAATCTCTTAATAATAGACATAAGATATTTAAATTAACTTAAATAAATAATAATAATGATATGAAAAAACACTGGGCAAATTTCGTTTCAGTATCATTCGAAGTTTAAACTTGATGTTCAGTACCCATCGAATTATTTCCTGTTCAGTACCCATCTGTGAAAAGTTGTGTGTTTAATACCCCAAACAATGAAAGGACGAAAATAACCTTTCTTCACAAAAAAACTGGACATAATGATAACAGTTGGTATAATATTCAATTTTATTGGTATAATAACGATAAGAGTTGGTATAATGTACAGTTTTGTTTGTATAAAATTATAATTACAGTATTTATTGGTATAATAACAATAACGGTTGGTATAATAGCGACAACAGTTGGTATAATGTCCAGTTTTATTTATAAAAAATTAGAATAACGTTATTTGTTGGTATAATAGTGATAATAGTTGGTATAATAACGACAACAGTTGGTATAATATTCAGTTTTATTGATATAAAATTAGAATAATGTTATTTATTGATATAATAGTGTTAACAGTTGGTATAATAGCGATTACAGTTGGTATAATATTCAATTCTATTGGTGTAATAGTGTTAATAGTTGGTATAATAGAGACAACAGTTTGATGTCCAATTTTGTTGGTACTAAACATGTAAAGTAAGGTTATTTTTGTCTTTTCAACGTTGAAAAGACCATTTTAGGTACTGAACAGGAAGAAATTCGCCAAATAGTACTGAACAGTAAGAAATAATTGAAGTGGTATTTAAGAAGAATTTGAAACTTCGAACTGGTATTTAAGAAGAATTTGAAACTTCGAACGGGACTGATAAGGAATTTGCCCAAAAACACTAAATATGTAGCCCGATGACTGAAAAGCCCAATAATACAATATTAGAACGTTACTGGGCCGTTCATAGGCCCATTATCGTTTTGAATTATCCAAGTCGACTGCTTTTTTGTTAGTCCATAATCCATATTATATATATTATAAAGATTTTCTACAAATATATTTAATTCTACATAGTGATATAAAGTTATCAATATATTCTCCATAATACCTTATTCTATCGAGGGTTTTTTTAATTTGATAGTGTAAAACATATTTTCTCCGTGAATATCTGTTCATTTTATATTTCTTCATTCTTCAAACCTCAATCGAATAAAAATGATTGTCGCCGCCGAAAAAAAAGAAAAAAAAAATGAATCAACGGCCAGTATATCGCCGTTCCATCCGCATCGAACCCAAAACATCGGCGCAGAGGCCGCCGTTCCCATTTCGAAAAACCGCCGTCTTCTTGATGGTGTAGTATTCAAAACAACAAACACTCCCTCTACTCTACCATTTCACAGAAGGGTTAAAAATGGATACAAAAAAATGCAAACAGTTTCGTCGCCGAATTACCTCATCCTCATGCTCCTAAATCTTCGAAAAAACAACGAATAGTTAACAGCATATCGCTCGGCCGAAGAACAAGGCTTGCATTTGATCTCTGCTAAAACCTAACAGCCAACAAAGATTGTATCTATCCCCCACCTTTTAGCAACCTCATCTTCATCCTCACCACAATCAAGAACAAAAGAGCCGCGAGAATAAGTAGCTATGGCAGCCCTGAACAGTATCAAGCAAAGGGCATACCTGGCAAGCATCCTCCACAGCTCGGTTCATCCATTTCCTCGTCAAGTCCTCGGCCACCAAGGCAATTCGGTGCTGCAGCACGGACGCCCCCAAAGGCCCCACTAAATTCAGCCTCGTGGCGGAAGATATAACGTCCCTCATGGTCACGAACATGTAGGACCTCTGAGCCATCTCTGGGTCGAACCCGAGGAGCCCATACACGAGCCCAAAGACGGGTGCGTGGTGAAAGAGAACCAGCCCGCTACTCAACGCTTCGCCCCTCATTGACTTGAGGGAAGGTTTCTCCGTAAATACCGAAGCTGCAACTCTTAGGAGCGCTGATCCTTGGGATATGGAGGCCTTACGGCCCACGTCGTTGGTTAGGGTGGCATTCAGCAGCTTGTCGAGCTTTAGCCATGTCTGTGCGTCGGGTGATTTGGCTGAGGCGTAGACAAAAGGGAGGAGCAAGCTCGCCGTGTTTTCGAGCACGTGGATGACGAAAGTCTGTAGATCTTCGGGCGAAACGACTAGGCGGGATTGAATCGCTGCTTCGAGGCCGAATGAATGAGCGAAGCCGCCTGTTGGGAGTATGGAGTCTAGGAGCTGCCATTGACTCCATAGCAGGGGAGAGCTCGATTGATCATCAGTGCTACCTTTGACCTTCTCCATAACATCATCATCGTCCATTGTCCTTGCTTTTTTACTACTATGCATCCAATCTTCACCCCTAAAGAAAACACGATTATTGATTATGCATTAATTAGAAAAGAACAAATCTGATCTGCCATTTTCGATTTTTTTTTTCCCATTAACAGACGAAAAGCTAAGCTTATCACATACGATCGAAGCAGCTATATTCACATACGTGGCTTGAATCATGAATCTAATTTTCCAGTAATAGTGGCTATCCTACTCGATCTGTGGGAAGAAAAGTTCGAGGATTTCATAGGGATTACCTGAGAGAGCAGCTTAGGAAGGTCCTTGAGCTCGAATCAGATGCAAATGCTGGAATAATCGAACTGAATATAGACAGATGGATCAGTACTATTTATGTATTAGTTTCTGCCGATTCAATTTTTGGGAGGATTTACAACGATTGACTTTTGAATGTTCGACATTGACGACGAACTGTTCGATGATATGGCTGATAGAATCTTTAAGAGTTCATAGTCATACACAAACACATGCCCCACAACACAAGATAATTATACGCAAACTATTATCTATATTATATATTAATTGTCAGTAAAAACTGTTTGTAAAATTTATTGCAATTTGATTTTTCTTTTTATAATTTATTTAACATAGATAATTATCATTGTATTCCTCAATTTTATATTTATTATAATTATACTCTCACAAAAAAATTTAAATATTCTTTCATCTATTATATATTATACATTATAAAAATCTAAAATATAAAATAATATTATATATTTATATTATTTTAAGCACACTCATTGAGTGTGCTATAAAATACTACTCATTATTATTCTTCTTTAACGCATTTATATTTAAATTGGGATAAAATCCAAAATGGTCCCCAATGTTTACCCTATGCATCAATTTAGTTCCCGATGTTTCGTTTAAACCAATTTAGTCCTCAATGTTGCCGATTTTGGACCAATTTGGTCCTTCCATCACGATAGACGTCAATTTTAACGGAAATCTCACGCGTGCCTCACAATAAATTATTTCTGGATCGATAAAATTGAAATGGTTACTGAAATTACGTCACGAAACTAAAAATTTCTCATCTAAAATCCGAATATGAGCTCTAGATCGTCTGATTCGTCGAGATTCATTGACAGTAGAAGAAAACAATATGAATCCTCAAATCCTGCTAATATTCCAAAATTCGATCCATACATGATTTAGTATGGGGCGCGTCTGAGATTTCCGTTAAAATTGACGTTTATCGTGACGGAAGGACCAAATTGATCCAAAATCAACAACATTAGGGATTAAATTGGTTCAGACGAAACATCGGGGACTAAATTGGTCCATAGGGTAAACATTGAGGACCATTTTAGGTTTTATCCCTATTTAAATTAATTTAGGATGAATATTTATTATAGTATTGAAATCTCGATTTATATGTGTTATAAAATTTGATATAAATACCTCCATCGAATTATGCATACCGATAAATATCCCTTAATTATTAAATCTATAAAAAAAAACTCAATAGTCCGACAATTAATTGAGCTATGAAATCGCTGGTAGGAGTAACGATTTGTTTCAGGCTACGATGCTTTCTTCTCCCCTCAGAGCACTCCACCGTTGTTACTGTTCACCTACTCGCAGTCGAGGCACATCGGCATCTTTCTACAATCAAACGACGCGCCGCCGCAAAAAGACGATGACCTCGGAAAATAACCTTAACCAATCTTCATCATCGCCGTCGTCCCAAACACCCTTTACTTACAACACAAAGGTGACTAAATTTCAGCAGGTTTTCCACTCTGATCCCGCCGGTAAGTTTTCAGTCGCAGAAATCTAAGTTATAATGAAAAAGGATTATATTTATATTACATCTGGGCGATCCTTTAACATACCAATCAAATCAATTTCCTTTTAGATGGTTGGGACAAGTGCTGGGAGCAAGGGCTTACTCCTTGGGATTTAGGTCAGCCCACGCCAGTTCTCATGCACCTTCACCATACAGAATCGCTCCCCAAAGGCGCGGCTCTAATCCCTGGCTGTGGCACCGTGAGTGATTTAATGTCGAATTTGTTGAAAAAATGTGATCTTTTGGGAAGAAAAAAAATTGGGATTTCAGTTACTTAATCCATTGCTTTTGATGTTGAGGAATGGTCATTGAGGAGAGTTATTCTATATAACATCTCAGGGCTATGATGTCGTGGCTATTGCATCCGCCGAGCGCCATGTAACGGGCCTAGACATATCAGACAGCTGCATTAGCAAAGCAGAGGAAGTAAGAATTTTTCTGTATGGGAGCATATGTGTATGTGTTGTTGAGCAAATGCATTGTTGAATTATAAAATTTATGAGGTTTTCTTTTTGGCCCATGGTGTGTTATGTGGCAAGAAAGTTGTTCAGCGGGGCGCCAAATGCAGAGCATTTTACTTTCTTGAAGGCGGATTTCTTCACTTGGTCTCCTCCGCAGTTGTTTGATCTCATATTTGACTATACGTAAGATCTGTAACGTAACACTAAAATTCTTGAATTTAATTGGCGATATATCTTGTGGGTTTATGGCGATAAGTTGTGGTCGCTATCTCCAGGTTTTTCTGTGCGATCGAGCCAGCGTTAAGACCATCGTGGGCTAGAAGAATAAGTGATCTCTTGAAACCCGAAGGAGAGCTTATCACGTTGATCTACCCGGTTGGCCGACTAGCTTACTCCTTATTCATTTTACTTTCCCTTTGTTGAGTTTCTTTTTGTTGAATTTCAATGATATAGTCAGACAATTTGAATATCATTCATTTTTTGTCAGATAACGTAAGTTCACTTAGCAGAGATTGACAGCCATTAATTTATGATATGATCCACCAAAAGCTTTGCTTCATCCCGCATGTGATTGATGAAAGGTTTCTTTTTTTCTGATTGGCTTTGAATGTCTTCTGATATGTATGTAATTTACGTTTTGGCAGATCGATGATCATGAGGGCGGGCCTCCGTTTAAAGTATCAGTTTCCGAGTAATATATCTATATACCTCAATACACACACAGCATTTATATTCATCGAAAAACTTTCTGAAGTCTTCTGATACGAAATTCTACACCTTGTGTACAGTTACGAAGATGTTCTACATCCCGCTGGTTTCACGGCAACATACATCGGTGATAACGATCTGGCGGTTGCTCCACGAATGGTAAATAGTTCTACGTCATAGAATTTTTTTTTTCTCTTTCTTTCTTTTGCCAATATTTGTATGCTTAAGGAAAAAATCGATATAGGGTTTTGGTTGTTTCGTCTGCAGGGAAGGGAAAAACTAGGGAGATGGAAAAGATCTGCGGCTACGCAATCCTCCCTATGATCCGTTTTCTTGAATGAGTTTAGGGCAACAACGAAAGAACAAAAACCGTCTTAATCCTATGTATGTGATAATCTAGTTCATTTGTTTGGTTGTAGACGTCGAAATCTTTTCGATCAACGTTCAAGAACGAAAGCCTTATGAGAATTGCAAATCCAAGGGGAGGCATGGCTTTTGGGTTTTGGGGTCTGTAAGATACTTTGTTATTGATAACGAAATGAATCAATGGAAAACCAAACTGTAATAACTTCCAAGAAACATATATAACCTTATTATTCTCTTATTATTCGACTCACTAAAACCCTTCTTATGCATTATTTAAGAGCCCATATATCATTGTAATGATCATTTGGTTTATTTGCCCTTTCAAACTTTAATTTAATCAACAAAGAACGTATTGACGTTGGATGAATTGAGCTTTTGTTTGAGAGAGAATTGTGGCGTGAATCTTGCAAGAACCTTCGATAACAAATGCCAACTCAGGCTAAAAAAGGTTATGTTAATAATGAAGCTATTATTGTATGTAGGGTTGCAATATATATGTTATATATAAATTACTACTTGATTTGATTATGTGTCCATGTAATAATCATTGATATCGAATATTGTTTTGTGGGTGCAGCGAAAGTATACAAGATGATTGTATGTAACTGTTACTAACTAGCTTGCACATAACCCTTATAGAGATAAATTATATGTATATTATGAAATAATTAAATGTGGATGTTTAAATAATAATATTAGTTAAATTATTGATGATTTGGAAGTATTGTATTAAATTATGATAATGTGATAAGATGATAAGATGATGTGTTTAAGTGAAAAGTTTGTATTTTAGTGTGAGTTGTATAATTGTAATTAATGTGATTAGTTGTAATGGTGAATTTTTAGTAGTATAAATAGGTGATTAGAGTTCATTGTAAATCACACCAAGTATTGAAATACTTAATCTCTCTCTAATCTCTCTCTCTTTATTATAAGCTATATTATCATTATAATCTTAATATAAGTATAATTATAATAAAATAATCTTAATATAATATTAATCACAATTAATATTTTTATAACAATTTATATATTCAATTACTCTATAAGGATAGCAAATAAGACAAAGTACGTATAAATATCCGGCGGCGCAATAAAAACAAAGAAAGCCAGCGTCTACGACATTTAATGATACACAAATTGTTTTAGAACTAAAACTTACGACTGTTACTCAGAAAGAATTATAGCTACATAAATAAAATTCGACCAAAATTTATAATATATAGTCTTTAAACAATCTGTCGTTAATTAATTCAAACTATGTACGTGAATTTATTAAAATGAAGACGAAAGTCCAGAGCTTGTGATCGAAAAGAGTCTCGTTATTACATAATGGTACATTACATAATACCCTTAACCATTTTTCGGATGCATTTCAAATGTGACATTTTTAGTTAATATAGGTTCTTGCAATAGTCAAATATAAGAGGTAGTTAGAATTAAAGTATTTAAAATTAAAATATGACTAAATGCTTAAGGTTTTAGGTGAAGTGGTTATTCAATATGATACCAAAATCCATGCTAAGAGAGCTTAGAGATCCGAATCCTCACGGCTACCCATTTCAGAAAATTACATATTTAAGGCTAGATAAGAAAGAAATAAGCCTAAAAGTGAAGAGACATGTTGAAAAGAAATATATAAATTTAAAATATAATACACTTCCTAAAGACTTAATCTTTGAGATAAAATGATCGTTCAACAGAGTAGCTCCAAGAGTTTTACTCAATTTCAACAAAGAAGAAACAGCTGAATTGCTTTGAAAATGAAGAGGTAACCTAAAAGACAATCTTGATCAGATTTTATTTCCAAGTTAATTATTACTTCAGTAGTATGGAAGAATCACCCCCCTAGCCTGAGCTCAAGATCTATGTCGTCGTTATTACCACAAGCAGCACAACTCTGACCGTCGCCACTCTTATGTCTCTTCACATTATCAACGAGGTTTATGAACTTGGTCGGAGGAAGAATAGGCTTATCAAGATTATACGCAGCATGATGATGATGATGATGATGATGGTCATGAATAGCGAGGCGATCTTTCTTGATCTCTTCGCATTCTCATGATCTATCCAAGCATGCCCGTTTTTCGACGATCACGTTATTACATCGATCGGCTGCTTCTGATGAGAATCGGACAAGGAAGAACATTTGTGGGAAGAAGAATTATGCCGATAAGAATAATGCTGATTGCGCCTTGCTCTCTCGCGTTTGTGGATGTTCATGTGACCACCAAGAGCTTGGGCTGATCTGAAAACCCTATTACAGAAGCTACATGTGTAAGATCTCAGAGGCCATATATCTAGGAGATGGGAACATTAGATAATGTCTGCTGCTGTAGTTTTCCATTGTAATAATAATAACGTTAGTATTTGAAATGAGGAAGAAATAATGAAAGTTAATTATACAAGTAAAAAGGATATGCTGAACGAACACTACGTTTATAAGTGTAGTTATATGGAGGGCCGTTTTTTTAATTTTTGTGGCCCCGTTTTGATAATAATGTGAGGCTCTTTCGATATCGGCGCATTAGATCCGCGGCCCCTTAATAAAATGTGAAGGAAATAAAGAAAAGAAAAAAAAAATCAAAATTGTGCACTAAATTTAGTCGAGCCTGTCAATATAAATTAATTAATAATAAACCAATATAGCTAAGGCCCAATATATCTTAATGATGGGACCACATTGTACACCTAACAATATAAAAATTATCCGCTCAAAAAGAAGATGCACACACTATCACAAGCCCCCACATGCCACCATAAAAAACTCTATACTGGCCCAAATACGTGCAAGACCAAGACCATATTAAGCAATGTACTATTGAGTCAAAAATAATATGGCCCCCAAATAATAGGTGGCCTTGGGCAGTAGGCCTGGATGAACATGCCCAAATCCGGCCCGACTTCTATGTAGAGAGAGAGAGGGTGAAATAAGGAGCTTTATATACATCAAATTGAATGCAAGAAAAGAACAAAAGAATCTTTCATAATGTAAGAGGAATAAGAACATGGTACTTGCAAGAAGAAGAAGAAAAAAAGGGGGTTTTTAAGTAGTCTTATAGTATGGTACCTTTCATTTGACCTTCCTGATGTTGCTTTTTGCTGATATATAGGTAATTGATTTAAATATCCTTAGAATAAGTTGATCAGTATCAGACAAAGGTTTATGACATGGTGATGCTCTCTAAAGATAAGTTGAAAATGATCATACAATACATCAATATTCAGTTGGTATATAGGGAATAGGGATGTCATGGTACTATAAGTCTAAGGCATTCATAAATATGCATTTATTTAAAATTCAACAACATAAACTGAATTCCGGAAAGAAAAAAGACAACATAAAACGCAGTCCCGAAAAGTCGCAGGCTACCGATTATTATTATTATTATTATTATTATTATTATTATTATTATTATTATTATTATTATTATTATTATTATTATTACAAAGCATCTGCAAAAACTGTTATTTAAACCTGTCTCTCAGGCACCTTTCTTCACCTCGGCAGACTTGATGATGTCGATGAACTCAGGCTAAGAACAATAGAATAAAACAACGGTTAGGAAACGTTCGCTCACAAAGTGATCGAGCAATCCTCTTCACAAGGAATGAACTACATTATTGTTATTATTACCTTCAAAGAAGCCCCTCCAACTAAAAATCCATCAACATCAGGTTGACCTGCCAGTTCCTTGCAGTTGCCTCCATTCACGGAACCTTTACCATTTTATTTATCAAATATTTAGAATGTGCGTTGGAGCTTTAGACTTGTATGAAATGAAGGGAAAACAAAATAGCTGTAACATATGTATGGATATGTATTGAGAGAATTCCCAAGTCAGGTGTATAATTGATTAAAATACCTCCGTAGATTATCCTAGTCGAAGCAGCAACTTCAGGGCTTATGTTAGCTTGGAGCCATTTCCTCAACTCCAAATGTACCTATAGTTTATGAATGATTATTTAGTATTAGTGTTGAGCTTTATCCATCTCTCTTATCAAGATCCGAAAACCAATTATTAAAGCAAAGACTTACGTCTTGAGCCTGAGCGGGAGTGGCGACCTTTCCAGTTCCAATAGCCCAGACTGGCTCATAGGCCAAGACAACATCGCTCCAATCCTTAATACGCTCTGTTATTTTAACGATATGAAATAATCAATATCAAGAAAATGTGATAACTTGGAATATAGAAGGCAAATAATCAAAGAATATCCTGAGATAGCTAAAATACCTGCAATGGCCTTTGTCTGAGCAGCAACAATATCCATGGTTGTTCCTGCTTCCCTCTGCTCAAGAGTTTCGCCAATGCAAGCAATAACCTTCAAACCTTGAGAAAGTGCATACGCAACTTTATCTCCGACAAACTGAAAAGCAACATGTAAGATAACAAATAAAAGCCCCAATGCGACACAATTGCATACTTATGTTACTATGTATATGTTGAAACTCTCAACCACCACTGAAGAAGACTATGAAAGAGTACATATTATTACCTCATTGGATTCAGCCAACAAAGCTCTTCTTTCAGAATGACCAAGAATCACCCAGGGTACACCGAGGTTGACAAGCATTTCAGCACTACATCAAAATAAATGACAAACCTTGTAAGAGTTTCATACATCTGATCAAATCAGGTAGCAAACACAGCATCTTCCACCAGAACGCAAAAGGTCAAACAAGAAGCATATGATTTATGCAAAATGATCCTCAGCTTACCTGACCTCACCAGTGTAGGCACCTCCTTTCTTAACCCAACAATTTTGTGCTGCCACATAGAAATCGGGTCGGATGGAACTTTGCACAGTAGGAAGAAACACAAATGGGGGGCTTACAACAACCTCTGCGTAAAAAACGATGGTGCAGTAAGCCACGAGAAAACGACCCAAACAGTTATCAATCGTATATGAATAACTAATGAAGAATATTTAATTCTTTTTCCAAGGATTTACATAAGAACTTGCATAACAATCTGACAAATCTACTAACCAACAACATCTTTGGATGGCACCTCGGCAGCATTCAATGTCGACACAATTTTCTTCACTTCTTCAGCAGTTCCATTCTACATAAAAACGAATACGGTGTTTACTGTTATTCCTACAATTATAAACACGCACCAAATTCCTATCATACAGTACTACGCTAAATAAATCACAGTCAGCTAAATGAAAAATCATTAGCGTAAGCTGAAATTTAGGGGAATCAAATCTCTCAGAAACAACGATCGCATCGTGCTACGCCCGAATCAGAAATTCTCTAACGTAAAACGCAGTAACGCGATTTAGATCGAACATAAAAGACAAACGGAGACCTTGATCTAATTAGATATTGAAGCTCACTTCATCGATTAAAGCAAAAATTAGATCTATGAAGAAAAAAAGGTGGATCTGAGAGGCTCACGCATTTCCAGTTTCCACCGACGAAGAACTTTCTGGCCATATCTCCGATCTTCGATAGTAACGAAAATTGCTCTGCAGGAAAGAAAATCTTTTTTTGTTAAACGTCTGGTGCGTAGTGAGCGACTGATCCTTCTTTTTTATTATCTGATGATGATTATTATTATTATTATTATTATTATTATTATTATTATTATTAATTATGTTTGTGCTATTGGATATTCCGCTCCACCTTTCACTTCAATTTAATATCGACCCTTGCGAATTTATTATTTATTACTATGCTATAATACATAAATATTATATATATTTATATTTTGAGTTATTTGTGATTTAAATTATTTAATAGATGAAATTATAATTTAAAATTTAACTACGTATTATTTTATGTAGATAAAAGAAATTATTTATAGATTGATATTAAAGAAATTATTTATAGATAAAATAGTAACTTTAGTGCTCGTTTGTAAGTGAGTTTATATTTAGGAGGTTTTAAATTAATAAGGTTTATATAAAACTAATTAGTGGATATAAATTAAAATGTGTGTTTGGTTAATGAGTTTATAATAATCCACCTGAGAGATAGGTTTATCTAAACCCATATACATGAGTTTAGAACTGTTATATATAAACTCATGTTTTATATAAACCCGTGTACCAAACACCACAACAAGTCTTAAACTAAGGTTTAAAATTTTTAAACCTATCTACCAAGTAAACACTTAGTATAGATTAATTAAGCAATTTATGAAGACCCCTCACAGTTTATAAATAGTATAGATTAGTAACCGATGCAGCATTGCAGACACATCAACATGTTTGTCACCGTTTATAGACTAGTAACATACATCAAGTGAGGGTAAAATGAAATTACTCAAACAAAAATAAATAAAAAGTAAAAGGATAAAAGAATAGATTTAAATAACAGACGAAATTGAGCAGTTTATAAATACCCTCACAATTTATAAACACTATAGACTAGTAATCGGTGCACCGCAGATATCAACCTATTTGTCACCGTTTATAGATTAGTATACGCTGCACTAGATACATCAATATGATTGGTTTTGGTAGTGGGTGGGTGATTTTCTTTTTTATAATAATTTTTCTATTTATTATTTATTTTAAAAAATAGAATATATTATTATTATTATTATGGGTTAAAAATATAGATTATTTTGACTGATTCGTTTTTATGTTTTCTTGATTTATAGGATTCATATAATATTCAATTACATATATATATATATATATAAGCTTGTTAAAGGTATCTCGCACTCTATACTTCGATTAACTTTGTACACTCTGACTAAATTCAGTTTAACTCGCGTTGTTGATTATGGGACAATCACGACTTTTAGCGGAACTCGGGTCCGTCGTACAGACTTCAATAGTTAAGAAGTTCAAGTGAATTCGAACTCATAACCTTAGTTTGTAGATGTCATGATCCGAACATATTCAATTAAATGATTGTTGAAAATTATTATACTTTGAAATTTTATCTATTCTCAATGATAGCATTGAAATTGGCTCCCATCAATCAATATAACATTTGCAGTTCCACGAAAACCATCAAAGTTAATCCAAAAGATAGCTAAATTTGAGAAGCCAAAGAATCGCACTATAAATAAATTAATCATACTTCAATCTTTTAATCAATATATTATAAATGTCACCACTTCAAATATACTTGCAACCCCCCGAGCCTGAAAAAAAAAACAAAAAATAAAAAATTAGAAAAAAAAATAATTACAGAAAATGGAAATTAAATAGCAATTAGACATTATTTTACATATGAGCCAAACTTACTCGGATCAGATGACGTCAGCAGACCACTGCCAGAGAAGTCGCAGTTAAAATCGTGCTTGCCTTGACTTTGGTAGTAAGAGTTCATGACGTAGGCGGCATGTGCCCAGACCGTGTTCGGGTCAAAGCACGACCCGCCCGGCTGGATCGGCCCGCAGTCTACGCCTCCTTGACTGCACGCATAGTTTATATTCGCTTGCAATGCCGAGTCGGGCGACCCATTTTTAGGCACGCACCAACTTTTGCTATTACCCGACGACGCCGCGGGGACGTTGCTCGCCTGCATTCACATATATTCAATACGTTAGTTTATATATATATATATATATGTGTGTGTGGTGAGTGTGTGAGGGAAAATAATACCTAAAGAAGACCTTTCTACTGCAATGGAATTGTTAGAGAAAAGTCATTGAAACAATATTTTTGTCAAATATATAATGCTTTACTACTATTATTTTTTGTCTATGAAAGGATAAAGTGGTCTAACTCATTATATCTACAATTGGAGGAAAGACCTTAAATAGCATAGTTTGTCTGTACTAAGGACAGTACACACAGACCGTGGGATCAGTCATGTGCCAAGTTGGAATCATCTCATTGCTGACGGTGAGATTCAAACTAAATCTAGTCGGGGTGCGAAGAATACTGCGTCAGATACCTCCACACCGAAGAAAAAAAGGTTCATTCTTTCCTACTTACTTGTAAAGTAATCCAACTCCATTAGATTTTCTACGTGCAAAATTTTTGGGATCGTCCCACTGCTGACAGTGAGATTCAAAGTGAATCTAATCTGGGTGTGAAGAATACTGCGTCAAATACCTCCACACCGAAAAAAAAAAGTTCATTCTTTCCTACTTACTTGAAAATCAATTAAACTCCATTAGATTTTTTACATGTAAAAATTTTGAATTTTTTATGATGTATGGAAACGAATTTGGAATAAATAGAAAAAAAAAAAAAAGAAAAAACAAGACTTTTATATAGGGAAAAGAATAAAGATTAAAGTATAGGCCGACAAAGCAGCGTGATTCAAAGTAAAATGATTAAGACAACATAGCCATGATATTCAAACAAAAGTAGCTAACGAATAAAGAAATATAAAAGTAAAATCAAAGAAATCATTTCAACTTTCAAATATTAAATTTATTACAAATCACGGATTAATTAGCTGTTGTCAACCAATTAAACGGCCAATAATCAATGCATGTGATCGCCACCACAAAGAAAAATAATAATCAATAATGACGTCCAAAAAGAAGACAAAATAAATTAAATAAATAAATAAATAAAAAACATGATGGGAAAGGGAATGAATGAATGACGATGATATCATTTAAAACGACGACGTACCTTTCCAGCCCGCATGATCCCAACGTCGTAAACCATGGTGAAATCGGGCCGAAAAAGCCCGAAGTTCTTCTCCGCCAAAGAGCCAGTTTTCTGATTCTCATTGAACAAAGCGAAGATGTAAGTATCGAACCTCCTCCTCGGCATCAATGGCGTCCCAGCGCCCGAATTGTACTTGCCCACCAGCCCGCCGTTGTACGCCGCCGCGTTAGCGACGGAGGTCTTGGGCTGCTCGAAGGTCTCTCCATTGGACGCCCAGCCGCTCTCTCCGACGGCGATCTCCACGTCAGCGTATCCCAGCTTCTTCATGGAGATGTAGACCGCATCCATGAGCATGTCGTACATATTTCCGTAGGTCCTCTTTGTGTATGGGTCGCGATAGCCCTTGTTTGCCTTGAAGAGGCAGAAGTCCGCCTTGTCTGGGCTGTAGGCGAAGTAAGGGTACGGATTGACCATGAACGGCGTTTTCGTCTCACGGTGGAACTGTAGCATCGGCGCCAAGACAGCCTTGTCCCATCCTAGGATTATCCGAAACAACCTCGTATAAAAATCATGTCTGTCTGCTAATCTGAAACAAAATCATGTGTATTATATACCTGGCCGGAACTTGGCCAAGCTCGGTGGTTCTGAGCTCTCCAAGATGCCGAGGGAATGAGCGGTGGTGACCCTAACGCCCTTAATCCCTTCGAGGGCAAGAGCCTTGTGGAGGGTTCTCATCGCCGCCACGAGGGCGTCCCTGAGATTCTGTGGGCCCCAGTGGAGAATCTCGTTGCCGACCAGCACGTAGTTGATCTTCGTCTGAGGATAGAATGGCTTGAGGTTGGCGGCCACCCATCGGCGGGCGTAGCGGACGTTTGTGAGGTTGGGTATCTCGCCGTTGGGCACCGTGACGGCGACGGAGATGCCCGTGTTGGCGAAGGCCCTGAGAATGTCCGGGTTGACGTCGAAGATCTTGATGCTGTCGATGGTCGTCTGCTGCTTCAAGAACTGCGCCACCTGGGCGGGCGGCGGGAGGTTGTCGCCGAGGGTTCCGTAGTTGACGCCTATGGCGCTCGCGGCGGTGACGAGGGTGGCGGCGGCTAGGAGGAGGAGGAGATATTGGACGGCGGCTGAGGGAGGATCGCTAGACGCCGACATTTTTGTATTAATTGATTGGAATAAATATGTGGTGACAAAGGCAAGTGATGTTTGATAGATGAGATGAAATGAATGTATATATATATATATATATATATATTATATATGTGTGAGGGAAGAAATTGCGGAGAAAACGCGTGGGGATTTTGGGAGATAAAAGGTCAAAATGGATTTCGGACAAAGGATTGAATATAATTTAATGATTTATTTTTTTTCAATGGAATATAATTTAATGATAGATATATATAAATTTGGAATGTGGCCACACGTGTTATGGGCTGTTAATTATTGAAGTCAATGACTTCATAATTGAACCGTTGAACTCTTAACGAGTTTATTCGAGAGATTTTGTAATAAATCCAATCATTCGATGGTTTAGAATCTTCATCCTACGTCCAACTATAAATTTCAAAGTTGTCCTAATTTAAAATGAGTGATATTATTTCAATATTGTTATATTTATATTACGAGTATAAGGATATTATTAGATATTAATTTGATAATATAACTTATAATATTAAAGAAAAATTAGAGAGAATATAATATGAAATATTATGTAAGACTTTTCTAATGAGTTTTTATGGGATGTTGATTATTGAAGTCAAATTGACTTCATAATTAAACCGTTGAACTCTTAAGGATTTTATTTGAGAGATTTTGTGATAAATCCGATCATTTCGATGGTTTAGAATCTTCATTAAGTCCAACTAGAAAGTATAAAATTGTCGTAATTTAAAATGAAAGAAATGTTATAAAATATTATTGTAGTTCAAATTGTATTAAGATATTATTACTAAATATTATGTTGATTTTTTTTTGACGAAAGACCTTGTTGCAAATCTTCGATGAAACACAAGAATAAAATCGAGAGGCGCGGGACGCTGCCCTAAGAAGTTGTTTCCGCGGCAAGTGGCAACTTTCAGGGTTCAACTCGATCTTCAACAATGTTGGAGCAGGAAGAAAAGAAATAAGCAGTTGATCTCTCAAGTTCTCCTTTCGTCAAAGAACAAACCCTAATTTATAGGGTTTTGTTGAAGTCAAATGTATGTACATATTTTAATGAGTGCAATGAATTGGTACACCTCAAAGCCAACGAATGGATTTAATGACAAACCATTGAAGAGCTTTGTATAGTCATTACATTGAATATGGCCAAATTATTCAATGTATGATGCTGAGTCGTTCACAAGATAGTCCAAGAGACATATCATAATAAATTTATTAGTATTATTATATCTAGCACCACACATAAATAAAGTTGCACTCACAAATAGTTAAATAGTTTGCATGTACTAAATCATGCAATACTTTGACTCTCATTGTGTATCTTTGACTCTTAAATAAATGTTGTTGATGAACTATATAAAGTCCAACATTCCCCCACACAGCAACAACATTATATCCTCAAACAAATAATCACATAAGACTAGTGTTTAAATATAAACTATGAACTAAGTCCTAGTTCTCATGACTTAAGTTGCAAAATACAAGGTGAAGTTGTACTTCTATGAACCTTGTACTTTAGATGCAAAGTAGAGGTCACTAGAACATGACTATTTTTAGTTCTTTTCTTCAACGCGGTTGTGCGCCCACTCAGGCCATGCGCAGACCTTGATTATTCGAAGAGTTCTTTAGAGATGTTTTGCCATGCATCTCATAAAGGCGGCCCCACCTTTAAAACTCTTTATAGGTGATCTTAGCTCAATTTGTTTGCAAGTTCCTTGCCTTTACCAAATGAGCTAATTCATTAAGAATGAACATATTCAACCGTAACAATTTAAAATTTTATTTATAGCATCTCTACCTCCGAGTATGGGAATCTAGGATAAATGCTACATTATTAAAGTTGACTTCGTTATTACTTGTATGAACTCACTTCAAGAGATCACTCCATCACATGAGTCAAGTTTCCATCAACTTTAGTATTCCATCGGCATTAAACCCATACCCCTCGAGGTTTTCTCGATTAATTGCCTTCCTAGTGGCTTAGTCAGAGGGTCGGCTAAATTTACCTCTGACCTTACAAAATCTAAGGACACTACACCGTTTTTCAGCAGCTGCTTTATGACATTGTGCCTTAGTCTTATATGGCGATTTATGCCATTATAAATTTGATTTTTCGCTATAGCTAGTGCGGCTTGACAATCGTTGTGCATGGACACAGAGGTGATCAGGCTCTGATCCATGACTACATCACCGAGGAAGTTTCTCAGCCACTCTGCTTCCACACAAGAAAGCTCACGAGCAATAAACTCCGACTCCATGATCGACCTAGCAATTAAGGTTTGCTTGGAAGATCTCCAAGCTATGGCGCCACCTCCCAAAGTAAAAACGTATCCGCTCGTAGATTTAGTGTCACTGGAATCTGAGATCCAATTAGCATCACTGAACCCTTCCAAAACATTTGGATAACCAGTGTACAAAATCCCATAATTAAATGTATTTTTGACATAGCCAAGAACTCAAATTAGGGCCGTCCAATGACTCTCATTGGGACTCTTTGTATATCGTCCTAATCTTGCCACCGCATATGCCAAATCTGGTCTTGTAAAATTTGCTAAATGAAACAAACTCCCAATTATTTGTGAATACTTTAATTGATTCACTTCTTCACCTCTGTTTTTCGTTAGGTGAACACTAGCATCGTAAGGTGTGTAGAGACTGGTTTCACATTATTATAGCCAAATCTGTCCAAAACCTTTTGTGCATAATGATCTTGTGTGATCATGATGTCGTCCTGTCTTTTATAAATTTTAACACCTAGAATTACTTTTGCTTCTCCCAAGTATTTCATATCAAACTTGGAAGATAAGAATTCCTTTGTGTTTTGAACAACGTCTAGGCAGGTCCCAAAAATTAGCATGTCATCAACATATAGTGCTATAATCACACTATTTCCATTTTATCTCTTAATATAGATGCATCGATCTACACTTGACGAAGTATACCCATATTCTAACAGCGTATGGTCTAATTTTTCATGTCATTGCTTCGGGGCCTGCTTTAATCCATAGTGGGATTTTTTTAAGCTTACAAACTTTTGTTTCTTGACCCTTTGCAACGCAACCATCTGGTTGTCTCATATATTTTTTCTTCTAAATCTCCATTTAGAAATGTTGTTTTTACATCCATTTGATGAATGATTAAATTATTTGAAGCAGCTAGGGCTATCAAAACCCTAATTGAAGCAATTCTCGTTACTGGAGAAAATGTATCAAAATAATCGATATTTTCTTTTTATGTATAGCCTTTGGCAACTAATCTTGCCTTGTATTTTTCCACTTCTCCATTAGGTAAGAACTTCTTTTTAAAAATCCATTTACTTGAGATTGGTTTTGCACCTCTTGGCAAGTCTACCAATTCCCAAGTTTGATTTTTCAAAATAGAATCTAGCTCAATTTTAATACTTTCTTTCCACTTGGGGGATTCTTTTGAGTTTATTGCTTCTTCATATGTTGTTGGTTCTTGCTCAACCAAATACATATAATAATCACCGCCGAAAGTATTTTGAATTCTTCTTCTCTTAGTTCCCTGAGTTGTTTGATCATTTTGGTTCAAATTTTCGGATTCAAGAGAACCTTTCCTCAAAGGCTCGATCTCATCATCGAAATCTTTAATTATTGAAGTTTCTTTAAAAAGAAACTTGCCTTCAAAAAACTCAGCATTTTTAGATTCTATTATTGTGTCTTTCTCATAGTCATCACTATTAATCACCATGAAGCGATATGCAGCTGAATTTTGTGCATATCCGACAAAGACACAGTCCACTGTTTTGAGCCGATTTTCCTCTTCTTTGGTTCGGTGATTAAAACTTTTGCTAAGCACCCCTACACTTTTAAATATTTCAAGTTTGGTGAATAGCCTTTCCAATACTCATAGGGTGTTTTTCCAATAATTCTATGGGGAATGCGGTTTTGAAGATGACATGCTGATAAAATTGCTTCTCCCCATAGATCTTGAGGTGCCCTAGCAGTTAAAAGCATAGCATTCATCATTTCTTTTAAAGTTCGATTTTTTCTTTCCGCAATCCCATTAGACTCAGGTGAGTAAGGAGGAGTTTTTTCATGGATAATTCCATTTCTTCACAAATATTATCCATTGCAAGATATTCCCCTCCTCTATCGGATTTAAGCCTCTTGATTTTTCTGTCCAATTGATTTTCTACCTCTTTTTGTAGAGAATGAATTTTTCAAGAGCTTCGCTTTTATTTTTGAGTAGAAAAACCCTTGTGTATCTGGAGAAATCATCAATAAATGTTATGTAATATTTGTTTCCTCCTTTTGATTCACAAGTTCTCATTTCTCCAATGTCACTATGGATTAACTCTAATAATTGAGTTTTCCTTTGTACATTGTAGCAAGTCTTTTTCGTTATTTTTGACTCCACACATACTTCGCATTTATTTGTCTCAATATTGTGTATGTTTTCTAATAGTCTGATCTTGGTCATCTTTTTCAAATATGACTCATTCACATGACCAAGCCTCAAGTGCCACAATTTATGAGAATCCATCAAGTAAACCGAAGTAGTACTTTCATTCATTATGGAATTAACATTGAGTACATAGAGGTTATTCTGTCGATAATCCTTTCCAACAAAGACATTATTTTTAGTAAGAATCATTTTTCCAGATTCAAAAGTAGTCTTGACACCGGCTTCATCGAGCAGCGCTACAGACACCAAGTTTGCTCTAATTTTCGGCACATGAAGGACATCTTGAAGAGCCAATATTTTCCCGGATGTGAACTTGATATTCACCTTGCCTTTTCCGAGAACTTCAGTTGTAGATGAGTCTCCAAGAAAGACTTCTCCATTTGTTTCGGTGTACTCCATGAAGGCATTCTTGTCTCCACAAATATGCTTTGTTGCACCGGAGTACATCACCCAAACATCTTGTGCTCCTTTCTCCACAAGGTTAATTTCTGATATCATGGCAACGATGACGTCGTCACTGTCCTTTTGTTGAACCATGTTCGCCTTAGGAGTTGCCTTGGTCTCGAATTTAGGATTTAAAATCCTTTTTCTGCATTGAGAGGCATAGTGACCTAATTTTCCACAAACAAAGCAATTACCTTTCTTTTTCTTGATATTGCCATTGGTTTTTGCCTTCAAGAACCTCGAGGTGGCCTCAGTGTTGTGATTCTTTTGGAACCTCTTTTTGGCATTGTCTTCAACAAGATTTGCCTTCTCTTTGAATTCCTTACCCACAACGCCCACTTGCTTTATGTGCTTATTTTCAATGATGATATGGTTCATCACCTCATCCATGGTCATCCTTTTATTTTTATGCTTCAAGCTTTGCTTGTAGTCATTCCAGGATGATGGAAGTTTCTCAATCAACAGTTCATCCATGAACTCTTCAGGGAGAATAATATTTTCAGCCTTAAGTCCTTCAATGAGTTGTAGGTACTCATTGAGCTGCCCGTGTACATCGACACTCTCATTCATCTTCCAGTGGTAATATCCACTGAAAGCAAATTTCTGTTTAACCGCATCTTCGGCTGTATATTTTTGTTTCAAGGAATCTCACATGGCCTTTGCATCAGTATATCCATAATAGATTTCAAAAAGTGGGTTCGAGAGTGTTGCAAGGATGGAATTTCGGCATATCTTATTAGCCATTTGCCATGCCGCATAATTCACGTTTTCAGTGAGAGGGGTCTCAAGCACCCAAGCTATCCCATGCATATCTAGCAAGGAAGATAGTCTCTCTTTCCATCTCTTATAGTTTGCACCTTCAAACACATCGATCTTTGAAGTGTTGGGATACCTCACTAAACCGGCAGGCGGAAAGGTTTGTGGAGCCAATATATGATTTTGATTCTCCCCCACATTTCCTCCGATATTATTTTGAGGAAATCCATACATATTAAAAGGATTGGAATTAAAATTACCTCCAAGATTTCCACCATGCGGTCCTGCATTTAAATTGTCTCCGGTAGGTATGTTTGGAATTTGACCGCTCCCCTGATTTGTCGAAGGAGGTGCACTATTTGGAGTTGGATTGCTGTTGTTCTCGGTTGGTGGGATCAGCGGTGAAAGATTCCCATCTTCATCCTCGTTGAGCATATCATCGTCGCCAAATATCATATCATCGTCGAAGATATTATTGTATTCTGCCATGTCAACTTCTTAGATTGTTGCAAATCTTCGATGGAACACAAGAATAAAATCGAGAGGCGCGGGACGCTGCCCTAAGAAGTTGTTTCCACGGCAAGTGGCAACTTCCAGGGTTCAACTCGATCTTCAACAATGTTGGAGCAGGAAGAAAAGAAATAAGCAGTTGATCTCTCAAGTTCTCCTTTCGTCAAAGAACAAACCCTAATTTATAGGGTTTTGTTGAAGTCAAATGTATGTACATATTTTAATGAGTGCAATGAATTGGTACACCTCAAAGCCAACGAATGGATTTAATGACAAACCTTTGAAGAGCTTTGTATAGTCATTACATTGAATATGACCAAATGATTCAATGTATGATGCTGAGTCGTTCACAAGATAGTCCAAGAGACATACCATAATAAATTTATTATTATTATTATTATATCTCAGCACCACACATAAATAAAGTTGCACTCACAAATAGTTAAATAGTTTGCATGTACTAAATCATGCAATACTTTGACTCTCATTGTGTATCTTTGACTCTTAAATAAATGTTGTTGATGAACTATATAAAGTCCAACAGACCTTATATTATTATTGAATCAGATCCGAATACAAAATATTTGCCAATGCTTGCGTAGGTGGGGATCGACCTTCCCCATTGAACCCTAGCATTTTGGCTAAATAATGGGCCATTTCATTACCCTTATGTCTAACAAAAGAGAAAGAAACCAATGAAAATGATTTAATAAGCGACAAGCAATCTTGTAGGATATGGGCTATCCGTAAGGAGTCGGCACAGTTAGTGATCAGCCTGTCAATAATTATTTTGCAGTCACCTTCAAATATCACTCTCTCCCATCCTCTTTGTAATGCAAACTGCATCGCTCGTAGCGCGGCAAAAGCTTCGATGGTCTCAGCATCAAAGACACCCCTATAAAAATTCGAACACCAACCTACACATCGTCCCAAATCATCCCTCGCTACTACTCCAATCGCTGCACCATTCCGAGATGTATGTATAGCGCCATCAAAATTTAACTTGATGACATTAGCAGGGGACGTTGTCACGCTGAGAATGTGCAGAAATTTAATTATTATGTTGATAATTATTCAATCGGATGTGTTTTAGAATATAATTCAATGACTTATTTATGCTAATATAATTTCATTATTACAAGTAATTTAGACATCATTTAATACACTTAATCTCATTAAACATCCAAACTAATCTTACATTTAATACAATCCTCAACTACTATTAATAACAATTAGAACATTCACAAATTTAAATATTTCATAATAATAATAATAATAAAATCGTTGTGCTATCTATTATCTTTCTATTATATTATTAGCGAGACCTTCATAGAAACTGTCATTTGGTGTGTCACTATTAACCAATCAATTTTTTTTTTCTAAAATTAATGATTAAAGAAAAAAGTCCTTGATAAAAATCACCCACTAATAAAAAAGTTCTTATCTCACAACCTTAACATGCTTATTTGGAATAATAGTTTAATCTATCAAATTATCTAAATAAAATTAAATTCACAATAATACCCTACAATTTAATTAAAAAATTAAATTTACAATTATAGTTATTATTATAATTAATTTTTTTAATTGCATAGACAATTGATTGTGAGAAATTACTAGTTTTTCATTATCCTGGCGGCTTAATTTTTCCTTGCAATAAAACCAGAAAACGGTACAAATACAACACACAAATCTCCTAAAAAAAAGTAATATGACAACACAGAAATCAAACAATTGCAAAAGAATACTAAATGAAAAGCTTTGGTAAAATTTCAGAACACAACGAATTCTTGATTTATACACATTTACATTTACATACCTATTTTCTCACAATTTTCATTCAATTTCTTCTTTTTTTCCTACAATCAACTAAACGCCAGGAACTATATATATGTTGAAATTTGAGAATTAATATATTGATCAAGCATATTGCTAAAAGGTATCATATATGAGAATTATATAGGTTATTCTTCTACTTAATAATCCAGAATCCACTAAATTATGCCTTATATTAGCAAACTTATTTTACTTTTCATATATAATATGTAATTAAAGAGAATATTAACAACGTTTCTGATGAGACTTCTGTTGTTCCCAACGTTTTACCTTTTTTTGTGTCATATCAGCCCCATACAGTAAAACTTATATAAATTAATAATCTTGGAATCGTGAAACTTTATTAATTTAGAAAGATATTAATATATTGATAAATTAATATTTTATTAATTAAAAGAGAGATTTTTTAAATTCAACAAATTTAGTATATATTGAAAATAAATGAATTCATATATGTTTCATTGATTATATTCATGCATCAATCAGTTCTTTGTAACTAATTAAATATATTCATGTATAATATCAATTCATTGTATATCATAATATTTATAATTATAATAATAGATTCATATTTTAGCAAATTACCATAATATTTATAATTGTAATATTTATGAATTATTAATTAGAGTTTTAATGAAACCTAATATATATAAAGGGATTTTCCAAAAAATTATTATCTTATCGAATTTGATGATTTTTTACAAAGGCTCAAGTCGGGATCGGAAGATTTTATTATTTTAGAGAGTTTATTAATTTATAGAGTATTAATTTGTAGATGTTTTACTGTATCTAAATACATATATTACATTATATCAAATTAAATACATATATAAATATATTAAATTTTATTATTAGGTTGGCCAGAGTTCGAGCTCGACCGATTATATAATTTCGAGCTTACGTATGCCAAGTTAGAGCTCGACGTATTACATATTTTCACGCACAAGCTCGAAGATAAATAATTAAACTCCACCTTGTCTACTCGACGAGTCAAGCTCGAACTTAAAGTTTAAAAATTTAAATTTATAGTTTTATATAATATTAAGATAAATTGAATAAAAATCTCCGAGCCGATGTCTCATAAGCGTTCGAACGGTTATGATAAAGCTCGAGCTCAGTAGTTATGAGCTTATGTTCGAGCTCGAACTTACCTTCAGTCAAGCCGGCCCATCGAGTTCATGAGCCGAGCCGATTTAGATTTCGCCTCTAGTTGATTCAATCATTTTTTTTGGGTATTCAACGATGGGTAATAGGAAAATCATGTCGGGTCAGGACTATTTGACGGCAAAATTATAATTCAAGGTCACTAAGTATGCTTGTTTTCGTTTTTGGGTCAGTATGTTTGATAATTGCAAAAGTATGTTACTACCTTTGTATGTCAAAACAATTTTGGGTTATGTTTTCAATTTTGGGTCACTAAGTATATAACTTTCGATTTTGGATCACTAAGTATCAATTTTTGAATTTTGGGTCACTCGTTTGGCTTATTAAAAATTGACCCAAAATTGAAAAATTGATACTTAGTGACCAAAAATCGAAAAATATATAGTTAGTGACCCAAAATTGAAAACATAACCCAAATTATTTTGACATACAAAATTAGTGACCTATTTTTACAATTATCAAACATAGTGACCCAAAAACGAAAACATGTATACTTAGTGACCCAATTTCATAATTTTGCCACTATTCGACTGTATATAAAACGTCAATAACGCTCATACATTTTGACGTACATGTATTGTAGAATCAATTCGTGTACGAACTATTATAATTATATATATGGGGCGTGGTGCAGGGAGTATACGAAGCAATACAGTTGTCACACTTGTAAAACCCTAATGATTGTTTTATAAAGTTCTTCGGGGTTCTCATCTTCTCCGATCTAAATATTTCACGTACAAGTAATTGGAAGATCCACAAACCCGATTCTCGTATTCAATCCGTTTCACGAATATCATGGAACTTTCATGTATCATTTATTCCGAAAAAAAAAATTTGTTATCGTATAAGCCTTCCTTAATCTTTTTAAGTTAAAAGGGATATAGAATCATAACGTTAAGAACTAAGAAATACAACTTGGATTACAAATGAAATTTGAGGACCATAAAAAATATGTACGTAACTTTGGCACTCAAGTTAGACAAAAGTTTATTATTAAACACGACAAGTAAATAAATAATAAAAAAAGAAACACAATAATTCATTCTATACTATATATGTATATATATATATATATATATTGCCATGTGGTGGGGTAAACAAGAAATGTACACCATTAGATTACCATCCCACACCTACTTGCAGAGTTAGATAAGTAGTTTACCCTTCCATCTCAAAACTATGTTCCAATACTTAAAATATATTAATTAATCAATTAACAATACGTATAAGTTTCATATTAGTGTCGGCTTACAATTCTTAATATTTGAGCTTTAAATATATTAATAAATTAACTAATTAATCAATTAAAGCTTTTTCTAGTAGCGTACTAACTGAATCAATTTGATTTTTAGTTCCCAAACAAATTATCTCAACACGCATAAAGCATTATACAAACTCAATATATATGATAACGTATTATTGATAACTTTATATCCTTCAATAAAGCTTTAAATCGCTTGAGAAGATCTCAAATTGTTCGTTTCTCTTTTTAATAATTTATAATAAGGTCTTAATTGTTTCAAAAAATATATTAAATTTAAAATAATTTATAATAAGGTCCTACTCCTTCCTACATGTGAATTTCCTTTTCTTTTTTTTTTTTTCAATCAAAGCTGCTTACTTACATCACTAATTTTCCTTCCTTTCTTTTTTGTCCATAACATAATATGGTTGCACTACTTCTTACCTACTTTCAACCAGCTGTATATTATTACATATCTTCTTCTTCTTCTTCACAAACACTTCAAATAAAAACACACAGTCGCCATAAAAGAGATATGTCAAGAATAGTAGCAGACAACACCAATTGGTACGCCGATCATCACCACCGCCGAGCGACACCACCCCAAGAAATGACCACCACCACACCCATGGACCACCGACAGCAGCCGCCACCACCCACCTCCGCCATCACGCGGACGCTTGGCCAGCTCCTCAAGCGCGTCGGAGACGCCAGGAGAGAACCCGCCGGCGGCGGCGAGGACGAAACTCCGGCCCACCACGCCCTCGACGTGTTCACTCCGAGCCCCGACCCAACCACACACCCCAACTTCGTCCTCTCCTTCTCCAACATCACCTACAGCGTGGGCACCCGCCGGAGGTTCTCCCTCCGGCGACCCTCCTCCGGCGAGTCCAAGACCATCCTGGACGACATCTCCGGCGAGGCCCGCGACGGCGAGATCATGGCGGTGATGGGAGCCTCCGGGTCGGGGAAGTCGACCCTGATCGACGCCCTGGCGAATCGCATGGCTCGGGGAAGCGTCAAGGGCTCGATCACCCTCAACGGCGAGCAGCTCGAGTCGCGGCTGCTGAAGGCAATCTCGGCCTACGTCATGCAGGACGACCTCCTCTTCCCGATGCTGACCGTCGAGGAGACGCTCATGTTCGCGGCGGAGTTTCGGCTCCCGCGGGCCCTGTCGAGGTCCAAGAAGAGGCTCCGCGTCCAGGCCCTCATCGACCAGCTCGGGCTGAGGAACGCGGCCGGGACGGTGATCGGCGACGAGGGCCACCGCGGCGTCTCCGGCGGGGAGCGGCGGAGGGTCTCGATAGGGATCGACATCGTCCACGACCCCATCCTCCTTTTCCTCGACGAGCCGACGTCCGGGCTGGACTCGACGAGCGCCTTCATGGTGGTCCAGGTGCTCCAACGGATCGCCCAGAGCGGGAGCGTCGTGATCATGTCCATCCACCAGCCGAGCTACCGAATCCTCGGGCTATTGGACCGAATGATCTTCCTCTCCCGCGGCCAGACGGTCTACAGCGGCCCGCCCTCCAACCTCCCCACGTTCTTCTCCGACTTCGGCAACCCCATCCCCGACAACGAGAACCGCACCGAGTTCGCCCTCGACCTCATCCGCGAGCTCGAGGGCTCACCCGGCGGGACCAAAACCCTAGTCGAGTTCAACAAGTCCTGGCAGAACAGCCAGAACAAAAGACCAATAACAACAGCCAGCAGCAACAATAACAACAACCTCTCCCTCAAGGAGGCCATAAGCGTGAGCATCACGCGGGGGAAGCTCGTGTCGGGGGCGGCGGACGGGACGACCAACCCGACGTCGTCGGCGGTCCCGGCGACGTTCGCGAACCCACCCCTCGTCGAGCTCGCCGTGCTCTCGAGGCGGTCGGTCACCAACTCGAGGCGGATGCCGGAGCTCTTCCTCGTCCGCCTCGGGGCGGTGGTGGTCACGGGCTTCATCCTCGCCACCATGTTCTGGCGGCTCGACACCTCCCCCAAGGGGGTCCAGGAGCGGCTCGGCTTCTTCGCCTTCGCCATGTCCACCACCTTCTACACCTGCGCGGACGCCCTCCCCGTCTTCCTCCAGGAGCGGTACGTCTTCATGCGGGAGACCGCCTACAACGCCTACCGCCGGTCGTCCTACGTCCTCTCCCACGCACTCGTCTCCCTCCCGTCCCTCCTCTTCCTCTCCCTCGCCTTTGCGGCCATAACCTTCTGGGCCGTGGGGCTCGACGGTAGCTTCGCCTTCTACTTCCTCATCATCCTCGCGTCCTTCTGGGCGGGGAGCTCGTTCGTCACCTTCCTCTCGGGGGTGGTCCCGCACGTGATGCTCGGGTACACCATCGTCGTGGCCATACTGGCGTACTTCCTCCTATTCTCGGGGTTCTTCATAAACAGGGATAGGATCCCGCCGTATTGGATATGGTTCCACTACGTCTCCCTCGTGAAGTATCCGTACGAGGCGGTGCTTCAGAACGAGTTCGACGACTCGGCCAAGTGCTTCGTCCGGGGGATACAGATATTCGACAACACGCCCCTCGGGGCCGTGCCGCAGGCGCTCAAGGTGAAGCTGTTGGACAGCGTAAGTCGATCCCTCGGGATGAACATTACGAGCTCGACTTGCGTGACGACGGGGATGGATATACTGCAGCAGCAGGGGATTACGGACCTGAGCAAGTGGAACTGCTTGGTGGTGACGGTGGCATGGGGCTTCTTCTTTAGGGTTTTGTTCTACTTTTCGCTTTTGGTGGGGAGTAAGAATAAGAGGAGGTAGAAATGTTGTTATGCATGATGATTATGGAACGATGTAATATTATCTTCCCTTTTTTTTTTTTTCTGATGTGTTATAATTACTGAGTATTTGAATTTTTATGGGGTGATTATTGGAAATTAGTAATAAAAAGAATCAAACTTAGGTGCAAGAAAATAAAGGGACAAATAGAACGTTCCATGGTATGGAATAGAGTAGGGGGCACGAGGTTGATTGATGAGGATTGGCGAATAGACTTGGATTTAGTGTTATTATAGTACAATTCAAATTTTACAAAATCATAGTTCAATGTAAAATAAAGTGAAAATTATAATCTTTCATCAATAAGTATATTGATTTTAGATCTCCGTCGAATATGTCAAGTAGTCGACCACATCCACAAAGAGATTGTGAGTTCAATCTAGAATTCTTGAGATCACTGATTGTGTGGACTCAGACATGACACGTGACTAATAGGAATGGTCACATTTGTATACGGAGATCATCTTGTAGCAAACAATGAGATTCAATTTAATTCAGATTGAACTCAATCGAAATATGAAAATTACGATCGTGCTGTGTGTGGAAAATACAATCATCATGTTTTTGCTATATATAGATTTTTCATTTTGAATCATTGTATTTGATAATTGCAAAAACAGACTATCATCCGAACATATTCAAGTCAAGTTTTAGACAAATTAAGTTGGAAATCCTACTTGCCATTAATCCATTTCTACACTTGAGTAGAATTTTCCCAACTTATTCTATCGGAAAAAAAAAGGATCGAAAATCTATCTAAATTCGATAACACATTCGTAATTAGTTATGTATTTTTTTGCAATTATCAAAAAAAAAATTGGATACTTCTATCCAAAGTACATTAATAGCATTATGCTTTGGTAGAGTTCTTGAACTCCAATTAAGAAGCAATCAATGAAGTCTCCTTCTTTAGCTTGCATTAGATATCTTCGCCATTAGTGGAATGGAGTCGAAAGATTGGATGGGATCATTGCTCCCTCGTTTTTATTTATAAATTTAGTTTTCTATTATGAATATATTTATAAGTATTATCAATATATACATAGTACGAATACCCATTCGTATTATTTAAAATAGGTAGTTGTAAAAATAGAATATAAATTAACCCATAATTTAATTTGCCATTATTTTAATTAATATTGTAGTTGAAATTTTTCATATAAATAGGCATGTAAATTTCATTTCATGGACATACAAAATTTATGAAGTTTACTTTATAAAGTTAATATTATCCCTCTATATTTTGTATCATACTATAATATTGATAATAATATAATTCATATATACTTATACTTATCACAATAATAAAAGATTTACATATATATTATAAAATAAATATTTTATAACATTTTCTTTTATATAATCTTATTTTTTTATCAAAGAATATCTTATATATTAATAGAAATGTATGTTTCTTATAAATAAGCCCCTCTGTCTATTTTTTATTAATTTAATTAATTAAAAGAATAAATTAATAATATTATAAAAAATACCCTCTCCCACACTCTCGGTTACAATTGATACATGTTTTTTAATTGTAATAGATGAATAAAAAAATAAATAAAAAATATAAAAAAACTACTCACTATCACACTAATAGAAAAAACAAAACTATTTTTAGCAATACATATGATCCGTCATCTGAAAACATTGTTAAGATACATAATTAAGACCATCTGAAAACATTGCACGGAAAAAAAACTAGTTATTTTATATTAAAGGCTTAAATATATTTTTAGTCTTGTATGTATGAGGGGTATCGTTTTAAGGACACTTAAATTAAGTGTGACAATTTTAGTCCTCTAAGTATCAAAATTGAAGCAATTTATGGTCATTTAAGTTAAGGTGACAATTTCAGTCCTATAAGTATTATAAATGAATCAATTTTATTATAAATGAATCAATTTTAGGACAGCTAAACCTAAAAATCTAATTTCATCCCGAAATTTATACACGTAACCCCAAAGATGCTGACTTGAACTAAATCTGTTTTCTCTTTCCTCTAATTAATTGTCACCTCATAAGTAAAAAAATAAGTAAGAGCTTATTTGGAGGAAAGAGAATAAATTAGAAAATAAATGTTAGTCAAGCAAGTATCATAATTGAAGCAATTTTAAGAAAGTTAACATCGAGAACATCATTTCGGCCCGAAATTTATACACATAGAACTGGAAATGCTGACTTGCACTATGAAGTGACGTTTAATTAAAGGAAATAGAAAATAAATTTAGTTCAAGTCAGCATCTTCGGCGCCACATGTGTAAGTCAAGAGCTGAAATTAAGTTCTGGATATAGATGTCCTAAAATTGCTTCAATTTCAATACTTATAGGACTGAAATTGTCACCTTTAACTTAAGTGTCCCTAAATTGCTCCATTTTTTTATACTTACAGGACTAAATTGACACTCTTAACTAAAGAGTCCTTAAAACAATGCCCCTTCAAACATACGGTATTAAAAATATATTTAAGCCTAAATTAAATGTTAGTATGGTATTGGCTTGTGTGTATTGGTAGACTGTTACATAACCGGGCCACTATTAAAACTTGTGGGGCCCAAAGGCCAACGACGTATCTGTATAACATCGGTCATATAATATAAACGTCACGCGCCGGGGCATTTTCGTAATAACAATTCAACCGCGTGGGCAAAAATTTCAATCTCTGACCGCATACAGCTAACAGTCATAGCAGCCAGCTTCAGCAGAGCACATGTCCGAATTTTTCTTTTCTTTTCTTTTTTTCGAAGAAAAGGAGGAAAGAAAGAACCGTAGAGAGGAGCATAACGGTGAGGTGAGGCCGATAGATCTAAATCTCGGTGGTTCGTTGTTTAACACGCCTAGCAATCTTTCTCAGGTTCATACATAGTTTATTGCAGCTTTGTCTGATTTTTTTTTTTGGGTTTTTGTTTTGTTGGTTTCTTCTCCAAAAACCTCGGATTTTGCGTCCAGAAGATCGAATTGTTTCTTTCTGTAATCAGCTGTAACGTCTTTTAGCTTTGTTTCTTTCTTCTTTCGCCTGATGATTGGATGAGACATCTCTGCTTTGGTTGTTGAATTTTGACCCCTTTTCTTTCTTGGATTTACTGAAGGTGGTTGGGATCTTGGAAGAGCCCATCTTTTTTGGCGTTGTAAGAAATGAGGTGACGATTTAGGGACAGCGTTGTACTTCAATTGTAAGGAAAATTCGAGGTGGGCTACTTTCCAATTTTGCTGGGATTTAACTGAGGAAGTTCGTCAGAGACCAATTAACGCTTCACCCAATGGATGATTTGTCGAAATACGCTCATAGCCCCGCGCACTTAGCAGTTCTCAGGCACGACCACGCGGCTCTAAGGTCCGTAGTCTCCTCCCTTCCCCGGCTAGCAAAAGCGGGGGACGTAACCACCGAGGCCAAGTCCCTATCCGCAGAAGAAGACGCAGACGCCGTCTCATCTGTGATCGATCGGAGAGACGTCCCCGGCCGAGAAACCCCTCTTCACCTCGCGGTTCGCCTCCACGACGCTGTGTCGGCGGAGATTCTGATGTCTGCTGGCGCCGACTGGAGCCTTCAGAACGAACACGGCTGGAGCGCCCTCCAAGAGGCGGTCTGCACGAGGGAGGAGAACATTGCGATGATCATCGCCCGTCATTACCAGCCTATCGCGTGGGCAAAGTGGTGCCGAAGACTACCTAGGATCGTGGCGTCTGCTGCGAGGATAAGGGATTTCTACATGGAGATAAGCTTCCACTTTGAGAGCTCGGTGATACCCTTCATAGGACGGATCGCCCCGTCGGATACTTACAGGATATGGAAGCGCGGGTCGAACCTCCGGGCCGACATGACCCTGGCGGGTTTCGACGGGTTTCGCATACAGAGGTCCGATCAGACTTTTCTGTTCCTTGGAGAGGGTTATACGTCGGAAGATGGGAAAGTGTCTTTAGGGCCTGGCTCTTTGATTGTTCTTGCGCATAAGGAGAGGGAGATAACGAATGCCTTGGAAGGTGCCGGAGCTCAGCCCTCGGAGGCTGAGGTGGCTCACGAGGTGGCTCTGATGTCCCAGACGAATATGTACAGGCCGGGGATCGACGTGACTCAGGCTGAGCTCATCCCGCATTTGAACTGGAGGAGGCAGGAGAGGACGGAGATGGTCGGGGCGTGGAAGGCTAAGGTTTACGACATGCTTCACGTCTCGGTCAGCGTGAAGTCGAGGAGGGTCCCGGGAGCTATGACGGACGAAGAGCTCTTCTCGGTCAACGAGGAGGAGGATAGGGCTGTCAATGGCGGCGCCGGCGGAGGTGGTGGTGGCGGCGAGTATGATGATTACGATGATGTTCTGACTGCTGAGGAGAGAATGCAGTTGGACACCGCGCTTCGCATGGGCGGCGACGACGACGTGGACGACGATGGTAATGAAATTCGAGGCTTTCATGATAGTAATCAGGACGGGGCTTCGTCTGAGAGCTGCGAGTCGAACGGGGCGTCTTCGAAGGAGAAGAAGGGCTGGTTCGGCTGGAACAGAAAGAGTTCGAAGAACCTAGGAGAGGAGTACGAGGATGCAAAGACGAACAGTAAGAAGTTTTCGAAGCTGTCCACCTCCACATCCGACGATAGCAAGCAGAGACCTAACAACAACGATAGCCGTAGATCGTCGGCTGAGTTTCCCGGGGAGGAGGACGGGGGAGATTTGAGAAAGACGAAAGATAAAAGCGCCAAGAAGAAGAAGAAGAAAGGCGTATCGTCCGAGCAGAAGAGTGGGAGCGAGTATAAGAAAGGGCTAAGGCCCGTGCTGTGGCTCACGCCGGACTTTCCATTGAAAACCGAAGAACTCATACCTTTGCTCGACATTCTGGCTAATAAGGTGAAAGCCATCAGAAGACTGAGGGAGCTTTTGACCACTAAGCTTCCTTCTGGGACATTCCCTGTCAAGGTACTTACATTCTATTCGTAATGTCTTTTCGGGGTTTTCTACGATAGTTCTTGCAATCCTCGAAATAAAAATAGGATCTTTGTCTTCGGGCCAATACTGTCCTTGAATATATGATGTAATAACATCTGCTTTCCCCGTCCCAGATTGCGATCCCCATCGTCCCAACAATTCGAGTCCTAGTGACCTTCACAAAGTTCGAGGAGCTCCACCCCGCGGAGGAGTTCTCGACTCCCCTCTCGAGCCCGGCCCATTTCCAAGATGCTAAGCCCAAGGAGCCCGAAGCTTCGACTTCTTGGATCTCATGGATGAGAGGCGCTACGACTAGCCGTGGTGGGGCCCAGTCGAGCGACGGCGAGAGCAGAAGCTTCCGCGATGAGGTCGACCCCTTCCACATACCCTCGGACTACACTTGGGTCGACGCCAACGAGAAGAAGCGCCGCATGAAGGCTAAGAAGGCGAAGAACAAGAAGCACAAAAGGCACGGGCCGAGAAGTGCTGACGGGGCTCGGAGGTTGAGCGAGGATATTGAGTAATAAGGGTAATTCTTGGCTACTATATATGGGGATTGAATTGAAATATGAATTATTCAGACTAATTTTAGTTTTGTTTGTTGTAGAAATTTTGCCAGTTGAGTGGTGAGGTGAGTTTGTTGTAGTAAGAAAAAAAGGAATTTTTTTTCCTGTCTTCTTCGTCTGTTGATGTAAAACGTTTGATTCTTCTTGTGGAGGATTCTCCACAACTGTATCTGTATTTTCCATGTTTTTTTGTCTTTTCATGATGATCATTCTTTTTTTACTTTGAACAAAAGGTTGTATTCAATCTATGTTTACAGTTGAACACTTCCTTACAATTTTTTTTAATAAATATTCCTACATAATTTCCCTATGCATTTCGATTAAGTTCAATTTGCAATAAATTGAACCCCATTGTCCGTTATGGGACGGTCTCGACTTCTAATAGGACTAATCCTCTTGTTATTTGTATCACTTACGAAGTCCACATAAACATCGAAAGTTAGGGGTGCAACGATTTTGAAAAACCGCTCGCACCACACCGATTTAAGAAATTAACTGCCTAAATGGCGGTTTATTTCAACCACTAAATTACACCGTACAAATAGTTCTGTGTGGATTTTTTTGATACAAAACGCATCGAACCAAAATGAACCATACTTGTATATGTATAATTTTATTTTAATCTAATTTTATTTTTATGCTGGTTAAATAGTAAATATATATTAACTTTAGTTTCCAGATTAATAAACATATTTCTATAAGAATGAAAGTTCAAATATATTCTCGAACTTATAAATTTGAAATAAATATGACACAAACACTTAATTAGAAACTGACTCCCTATTTACATTTAAAATTTCAAATTGACCCATACATTACGGTTTGATTAATGCACATCAATTTGATTCTAATATATTTGTATGATTTTTCACATTCTTGTTTTGAGTCAAGACTCATTAAGTAATAGTAATATCATTCCATAAAATGTAAATATTCTACTTGTATCAGTTACAAACCGCAACACCGCACCGCAAGACTATGGTCACGACCCCGACTTCTAGCAGGACTAATTCATCTGATTTGTGTGTCACATATCAAGTCGACATAAACATCAAAAGTCATGGAGTTCAAATAGAATCGAACTCATGACCTCCACGTACAGATATCATATCCCGACCACTTGACAGTTATTTTGTTTTTCCAGCAAAGCAACCTGCGTATTTCTCGTCAAGCCTTTTATGTAGCAAGAACAAAGCAATACTCAACGCTTCCAAAGAATGCCGCTGAATGTAAACTTACCCGAAAACATGAAGTTCGCAAGGCATTTAACTAGTTTCGATGATACAACGAATACAGCGGAAAATCTCGGAATTCGAAAATGTCGTAGTTAATTTGATTCTAAGCTAGCGCCAAAGTGCACAAGTGTGATGCATAGATCTAAAACCTGAAGAAGGGGATAATTAAACTGAAAGTAGGCCAACAAAAGGAAATGAAGTTGAAGCGTATAACCGTGGGGAAGAAGCACTTGCCGACAATATAATCTCAAAATGGAGCTTCGAGTGATTCGTCCCACACATCTGCACTTCCATTAGAGGCATCCTCAGCATCTTCCTCCATCGAGAGTCGAATGTATTCTCTGTGAGCAAAGCGGTCCCATTCTGTCAAATGAGGGTTCTCGCGCTCCTGTCGAGGTTAAAGGAAGAAAAAATAATGAAGCTCTGAAGACGGGTTTGTAATAAAAAAAGCATGGTGGCCTGGCCAGCTCTGTAAGAATAGGAATATGCAGTGTTCTTTTACCTGGCGAATTAGAAATGGATCGCGAGTCTCAAAAGCCATGAACTTGTTAAGGTTAAATAGGATATTGAAGAAACTGCCTGCCAATTTTTTCCCCTTTAGGTCGCGTAATGTAAAATAGCTCTCGTCCTGCCAAGAAAAACTTAATCAAGTAAGAAACCAAAAGGCGAAGAAATAGAACTGAATATTATTATGTGGAAGTTGACCTCTGGATGAATCATGTCAACCATCTGACATAAAATATCCTCAAAAAGAACAGGTTCTTGGGCCATACATTCCATTCTATGCAACTGCTCTTCATAAAAGAACTGCATTTCATTCCTTGTAATAATACCATTTCCATCTAAGTCTATGCACTTGAACCTGAAGCAAAAAAAGAGATCAAACGGACAAATCATAATACTGCATGGCATGGAGGAATCAAATAAGTCCATCCACTTTTTGACGATACCGTTACCAATAAATATGTGATGTTATAAAAAGGAATAATCCAGCGGAAAAATATCGAAGATATGTAAGTAGCATGAATACAATCGGTTAAAAAACTGCATGTACATCGGTCTCCTATACAATCATAAATCAGGAATCATGATTAGCTACTCTGGAGAGGCCAATTTCACTTTTTTACCCATCATCCAATAAATAGATAGAAGATGAAAACTAAAGAAAAAGAATTAGGAATTGCATAATCACTACTAGTGCTTGCTAATTTAAAAAGCACCAACCAGTACTCAAGGCTAGGTTCAGATGGTTTATCCTCCTCTGACAATATAAAATAAACGAAATCTTCATATCCCATCTTTCCTTCAACCTTGCTGGTGAACTTTCTGGGAACCTTAAAAATCCAAGAACCATTAGTCAGAACTGTTGAGGAAATGTTTCTACCAACACAAATTAATTTAACATTGACAGACGAGGATGAGGCACGAATTGAAAGAACGAAACACAGACCTGAGAAAATATTCTATCGACAATTCTGTATGTTAGTGCATGGTTACCATATCTGATGAGGTTTTCTTTGTCAATCAAAAAGTCGTGATCTGTGTCCAGCTCCCAGAATTTGCAGTATATCACATAAAAGTGTTCATAAGAGAAGTACCTGTTTTAAGCGCAACACAAGGAAAAAAAATAACAATCACAGATGTTGAAGTTGTGGCAGGCACGGGTGAATGTAACGGAATGAAATATGGCCTAGCAACATAAAATCTCCCAAAGGACATTTCACATCCTCCACACAGTTGGAGTACAAGCATAAAAAGCAATAGAAATTTCCAAACTATAGGCTTAGAATATTTTGTATATGCATTTCGCCATTTACTCATTCTGTTGTCCCTCCCTGAAAGCACATGTGTTGTATTAACCTAAAATTACAATTAAAAGCAGATATGGGCTGCCTAGAACTTCAAATAATTGTGTTATATTTTGTAGTATCAAAAAAGTATTCAAACTAAAACAACAAGCAGCCTCAGAAATTACCTTAACACTTTGTTAATGTCTTCTTCTTCATCTGCTTGTTGCATAGCAGCAACTAAGTTTGAATGTTTCAGCTCTCGGAGGGTAAGACGACCATTACCCAATCTATTCACATAGTACAATATTCTGTATATCACCGTTTCAGCTGGACAGAGTAATGAATGAACAGTTATTAAACCAAAAAAATTGAAATACAGATATATTTTGAATGAAAACAAACAGAAGAAATGAGTAGAAAAGCTGAGAAATTTACGGATGAGAGAGAGGGGGTACCATATCGATCTTGGAATTCAGGTGTATTCTGTAAGAACTCCAACCCTGGATGGGTTGCCAAGAGTTCTTTAAGAACTGGTTTGAAGTCATCCTATGTCAAGTTCACATTATACCCAAAGTATGAGAAAAATAGCAATATAATCAGTAATATCAAATTGAGAAAGTTAAGTTATAAAACATTATTTCGTAATTCGGAAGCTACCTGAATCAAATATCTGCAATCGGGTTGTCTTAAGATTGTGTATATCTGTGTTGCTACATCTTTTGTCAGCATGTTTCCATTGATCCAGTAGTCAACAAATGCATCTCTGATAGCATGCAATGAATTATTTGGCAGTATATAACCCAGATTCAACAATGCAGATAAAAAACGTGAAGTGAAAAGTGCACAAGTCAACCACCACAAACTATGGTATAAGGCAGACAGTGTTCAAAAAACCCTTCATTACGCAATATATAATTCATATCATGTAAGCATAAGATAGCACCTTTTTGCTTGTGAGAATTCAATTGATTATTCATGCATTCAAAGTAAAGGAACAGGACAACTTTCCACTCTACCAGGAAAATGCATTCAGGATATAGAAAAACAAAACCAATCACCTGGTCACGAAACCAGTGGAATTAGCGTCAATCTTCTTGAAAAGAGTAGTGGAGAAGAATGATGGAAGCTTGCAAATTTCTCGCGTTAAGGGCTTGAATTCTGAAACCGGTGCATATGAAATTAATAACGATCAGGTATCATCGGAAGACATGCCAATGACAGTAAACATAAAGCAATCATGCAACAGAAAACCTTTAACAAATGGTACATAAGTACTGAAAGTCCAGATAAATAAATAGATAATGGAATAAAGTACAGAATATCAAATGCATCTATGAAATTTAATATATAGAAGATCACACCTTGCATCTGGAGCCCATCATTGTGACCATAAAAGAATTGATTAATTCTATATAAGCATCGCTCTTTCAATTCATTTGATGGTGGACGGCCATTCATGAAATAGAACTGCATTTATTGAAATCACGATTGCAACATTAATAATTAAAGCAAGTGAAGTAATAGCATAATGTAGTGCCCGCTCTAAAATGAAATAGAACCTGGGGTATATTCTCCTTCTGGGTTTCATTCGCTAACTTCAGAGGAGAACCTAACGTAGATGGTCCAGGCCTCTGTTTCATGATCCGAGGTGAGCCTGATGAACTTCTCGGGGAAAGTGGTGGTGTGCTTCCAGCCTGAAACATCGAAGGCAACGCATTGGCCGCTGCAGCATTTGGGCTTGAGGTTCCAGAAGTATTTAGCAAAGCTCCACCCTTGGCATTATTGATCAACGATTTCACCTGCAGTTTATTGCAACTTTTATTCACCTAAACACCTTGTTCTAGAAGCTAAGAAGCTAAGAAGCTCTAGCGCAGAACAAAAAGGGTTGTTTATTTATTTAATTTTACTGACTTAATGACATCCAAATTAAGTTCATATTCCTTGATCCACCCACTTAGCCCTATCCAATGCAATAATGACATCCCAAGTAGAAATTATAACCTTCTTATCATAATCACCTACCCCTACTAAACAAATCAACCTAACTGCGCCTCAGAAAATCGATAAATTGACGTCATTGATAGAAACAAACAATAAACTGAACAATTACCAGTGAATTGGTTTCGGGAAGAGACAACCACATATCGAACAGCTTCTCAGCTACATACGGATTGGCCGTGATGGCCGAAGGAGACACTTCCTGAAGCTGCAGCAACTTGGGATCAAGGCACGCCAAATCACCTTTGAAATCCGTATCCATATCTCTTAAAAACAAAATTTCAAAGCTTCTTCAATCATCAAACGCAAACCAATCCTAAAAGTTCAACCAAACAAGCGAGAAACAACCAACGATATAGTTTTCGCTCTATCTCTTCCCAGTCGAAGATCTATGAATATTACAAACCGAATAAGGTATAGGTGATGCGTTAGATTGACAGTAGATAGGTCGAATTGAAATTTGAAACCAAAATTTTGCTCAGATCGGAGGCAACGTAATGGCAAGAACAGCTCAACAGCGATGTGCGACTATGTGAGTTGGAGAAAGGAAAGGGCGAGTGGCGACTATGAATATAGTTTTAAAATTTATGTAAATAAATGGTAAATATCAATTTGCCCGATGAGGTTTGATTAAATATCAAACACAATCCTATAGTTTTGTAAAACGAAAATCCGCTATTCTGAGAAATCTTATGTGTCGATTTTACGTAGGGATAGCCAATGATGTCTTGGTCTAGTGGTCAAGGAGGAGGTCTTAAGGAATTGTGGGTTAGGTCGTGCGATCGAATCCTCCCTCCCACAATTCTTTGCGTAGTTCCCATGAAATTTATTTCCTATATGTATCGTTGTCATGTGAGTTTGAGACGTATTCATCCGGTCCCGGGGATTAGTATCACCACTGGAATATGTGGCGCAATAAAGCCTCTGCCAGGTCTGTGTGGCGCAAGTCCACGCCGTTATTTAGGGGCTAGCTCATAGCTAGATCGAGTGGGGATATATCGGGACAAGAAAAAAAAAAGATTTTACCTAGGGATGGTAATGAGTGAGTATAGACCTGGACCCGCCTTGACCAGCCCTAATGAAGCGGGTTTTTTTAGCTATTCGGGTAACCGGGCGGGTTACGGGTCTCAAAAGACTCAACTTAGACGGTTCCGGGGCCGATCTCGGGTTTCGCCAACCCTGCCCCGAAACACGACCCGAAATCCGCCCCGAATAATATACATAAATATTTATATATAAATTTATTCATATTTATATTTATATATATAAGTGTTATTATTAATAAAATAGCTTTGTGGCCCAATGGATAAGATGTTGGTTTATAGACTTAGAGATTCTGGTGCGGAGTTACTATATTTATACATATTTGTTGTATTTAAAAATAAAAAACAAAAATTTAATAAATAATTGGGTTCGGAGTGGAGCGGGGCGGGACGGGCGGGTTTCGGGTCCATAAATAAATAGTCGGGGCGGATCTCGGGTCCTGTCAAACCCGCTTCATACCCGTCCCGTTGCCATCCCTAATTTTACCTTGCTTTTTTTTTTCTTTAAATGGCCTTAGCTCCTTTTCCATATTAATTGGCCTTTCGGGGCGGATCTCGGGTCCTGTCAAACCCGCTTCATACCCGTCCCGTTGCAATCCCTAATTTTACCTTGCTTTTTTTTTATTTAAATGGCCTTAGCTCCTTTTCCATATTAATTGGCCTTTTTTTAAGTAAAATTTACCAAATTTCTCTCTCTAAAACCCCATCTTCTCTCCACATCACACAAAACAAATAAATTACACTTTCACTTTCTCCCCCAACCTCCATTAAACATTCGCTTTCTCCCCCTTCCTCCATTAATGGAGGTCGGAGAGCTCACGTTCTTTGCTTCTTTTATTTTTCTTTATTAATTTCGTCTTTGGTTTCCATCGATCTTGAATATCCCTCTTTAAAAGTTTTTGTCACCTCTTTTAGTCCTTTTTATCCCCATGTTGGGGTGTTTTCCCCGAAGAAGACAAGTTTTATAAGTTGAAAACGAAAAAAAATGAAGACTATTTCAGATTTTGGTTCAATAGATATAGTTGTGGAAAATTCTAAACTCGATGTGTAATAGGTTATTTAGTTTTTTTTCCGAGCTTTAATTCTTGTTTTTTCTCGAGGTTTTTTCTTTTTAGTTATTGTATGATGGTTTCTCTCTTGATAGATATTTGATCCTTACCGAATGATCGATTGTATCCAGAGGGCTTGTTGGCTATTTAGCTCTTTATGTTTGTTTATATATATTAAACTATCGTTTTGTAAAAACAATCCCTTAGCTTAATTACATATTACCCCAAATTCAAATATTTAAATGACTAAATTCTAATATTTAGCCAAAAGCTTAAACAAGCAAAATCTTATAAAAAGTTTTTTTTCTTGCAAGTTTTTTTTTTAATTTTAAATCGTGTTCTAATGTTTGTTTTTTTTAGTTATCGGTATGTATCCCCACACAACCTCACTGTAGTATCTACACTCGAATAAGTTCAGTCTGAAATATTTTGAATTGTAGGGTCATTAAAGTAATTAATTTTTCCTCTTGTTTTTTTCTCTTCCATTCACCATGGGTATTTTTGTAAACTCGTATTTCTCATCGGAGCCTGAATTTTTTGAGATTTGCAAAACTATGGGATTATTTTTATATTTAGATAAACCTTTAGGCAGTGCTTGATTATAAGCCCAGGCTCAAGATAGACTACGCAAGATAAGCCAAAATAAATGAGGTTTAAAAGGTGTTTCGTTTAATTATTAACATACTAGTACTAATAATATCATGTTTTCATTTACGTAGGTTATTAGATTTTTCTAAATACAATTTACACAAAAAAGACGAAATTTCCCTTTTACAGTGTGATCTTCTAAAAGGACAAAGAAAGTAAGTGTACTTTCGTAAATATGACTTTTATATCACCCATTTCAGTTATTTTATTTATAATTAAGTCCGTAATACTTTTATGAGCTTTCTATTAATCCCGGGATGGGAAAAGAAACATCTATCTATTATCTATTACTGAAATCGAGATTTATTCAAGTTATATTGACAAAATATGTTTAACTTATTATCTTTAATTCACACTTTATTATATTTAAAATACAAATATAAAAATTGTAAACTTATTTATGTTAAGAATTTGACAAATGTTTGAAAAAAATTTAAATTAGTGAAAGGCCACACAAAAATTCTAAAAAATTATAATATGTGTAAGTTAAAAAATACAAAAAAATAAAACCGCAAGCTTTATAATATTTGATCATGTGCCAAACTAGTCATTGATGAGTTGGAAAAAGGAAAAAAAAAAGAAGCTCTAATATAGGATTGAAAGCTCCTCTAGAACATATTGGCTATGGCAATAAAAATAATATAGATCAATTAAATTTTTTTATTGAAATACAAAAAAGAAAGAAAGAAAGAAGATACAAAAGTGCAAATTATGTCATATTTGATACAACATTGTACATGTGGCATGTGCCCAACCATTGCACCAAACTAGTAGTATGTTGGATGAAGAAAAAACACTCTTTTAGGGTTAAAAGTTCTTTTAGAGAAGAGTTAGAGATTTTTTTTTTTCGGTCCCGAGGTATCTCCACTCGATCTGGCTATGGGCTAGCCACTAAATACCGGCGTGGGCTTTGCGCCACACAGACCTGGTGAAAGCTTAATTGCGCCACATACTTCAGTGGTGGGACTAATCTCCGAGGTCAGATGAATATGTCCCAAACCCACCTGACAAAGATAGTCATGGAAAATAAATCCCATGGGGACTACTCAAGAAATTGTGTGAGGGGGGATTCGATCCCACGACCTAAACCACAAATTCTTAAGGCCTCCTCCTTGATCACTAGGTCAAGGCCTCATTGGCAGAGAAGAGTTAGAGATGACATTAACAAATTATAAACCTATTAAATTAAAAATAAATAAAAAAGATAATTAAGATAGGCGCAAGCTATTTTATATTACGCGTGCGCCAAATTATTACTAAACTAATTATGGAAGAGACATATCATTGACTTATGTAAGAAACCATGGGGAAGATATGCAGCTGAGATCAAGGACCCACACAAGAAGGCTCGCGTCTGGCTTGGGACCTACGACTCCGCCAAAGTCGCCACACTACTCGACCCCACTATCATCGTCACGATTTCATGCGCAGTTTTTCAGTTAATTGCAGTTGAAAAGAAAAATCATGTATAAGTGTCATATTCGGCGCAAAACATTGTAAATACACAAAATTGCGCGTAACTATTTTCAAAATTAGAAAAAAAAAATTGAAAACCCCATTTTAGCTTTGAAAGCTATTTTGAAAAAAAATAAATAAAAGCATTAAAACTTATTTTGTATTTGGGTCCTTAAAAGCTTTTCAGTTTGAATAGGGTCCTTCAACTCTTTTAACATTTTAATTAGGTCCTATAAGCTTTTATTACTATCAAATTAAAATTTATTCCCAAACTATTACACTGAGATATATCCCCGACTTATGTAAGAAACCATGGGAAAGATATGCAGCTGAGATCAAGGACCCACACAAGAAGGCTCGCGTCTGGCTTGGACCTATGACTCCGCCAAAGTCGCCGCACTGCTCGACCCCACTATCATCGTCACGCGCAGTTTTTCAGTTAATTGCAGCTGAAAAGAAAAATCATGTATAAGTGTCATATTCGGCGCAAAACATTATAAATGCACAAAATTGCACGTAACTATTTTCAAAATTAGAAAAAAATTTGAAAACCCCATTTTAGCTTTGAAAATTAAAGGCATTAAAACTTATTTTGTATTTGGGTCCTTAAAAGCTTTTCAATTTGAATAGGGTCCTTCAACTCTTTTAACATGTTAATTAGGTCCTATAAGCTTTTATTACTATCAAATTAAAATTTATTCCCAAACCATGGGAAAGATATCCAGCTGATATCAAGGACCCACACAAGAAGGCTCGCGTCTGGCTCGGGACCTACGACTCCGCCAAAGTCACTGCACTACTCGACCCCACTATCATCGTCATGATTTCATGCGCAGTTTTTCAGTTAATTGCAGCTGAAAAGAAAAATCATGTATAAGTGTCATATTCGGCGCAAAACATTGTAAATGCACAAAATTGCGCGTAACTATTTTCAAAATTAGAAAAAACATTGAAACCCCCATTTTAGCTTTGAAAGTTGTTTTGAAAAAAAAAATTAAAAGCATTAAAACATATTTTGTATTTGGGTCCTCAAAAGCTTTTGAGTTTGAATAGGGTCCTTCAACTCTTTTTAACATGTTAATTAGGTCCTATAAGCTTTTATCACTATCAGATTAAAATTTATTCTCAAACTATTACACTGAGACATATCACTGACTTATGTAAGAAACCATGGAGAATATATGCAGCCGAGATCAAGGACCCACACAAGAAGGCTTGAGTCTAGCTCGGGACCTACGACTTCGTCAAAATCGCCGCACTACTCGACCCCACTATCATCGCTGCGATTTCACGTGCAGTTTTTCAGTTAATTGCAATTTAAAAAACAAAATGTACAAGTGTCATATTTGGCGAAAAATATTATAAATGCACAAAATTGCACGTAACTATTTTCAAAATTAGAAGAAAAATAAAAAAAAAACCATTTTAGCTTGCTTTGAAAGCTATTTTTTTAAAAAAAAAAACATTAATAATTTTTTAAAACCTATTTTGTATTTGGATCCTCAAAATCTTTTTAGTTTGAATACGGTCCTTCAACTCTTTTAACGTGTTAATTAGGTCCTTCAACTTTTCGGCAATCTACACTTAAATACCTATTTGTATAAAAAAGTTGCAATTCAATACCCTGTTAGAAAAAAATTATATTTAAGTACCCAACTGGTTGTGTGTACCATTTTACCATCCTTGATGTACCTTTTTATATGTATATTATGTACCATATTACGCGTTTATGTGGTACCTATATACATTTCTTTATGTTACCTAAATTTATTATGTGATGTACATTTTCTTACAGTATTATGTACCACAATATGTTTCTACATCGTATCTAAATATACTTATATGATGTACCTGCGGCGCAAACAGATACTTATGTGTAAAAAATTTATTCTACTAGGTACCTACATGTAAAAATATTCTGACAAGGGACTGAATTGATAATTTTTATACAAATAGGTATTTAAGTGTAAGTTTCCCTCAACTTTTTATCATTATTAAAATTAAAATTTATTCCCATTAATTCTATTATTGTAATATTATTACGTACAATAAACGTTAGATTGCCCTATTCCTATAAGTATCACGCGGTTTTTATTCTATTTTATTTATTTTATATTTATGTAATTCGATGCTTCTCCCAAATAACATATCAATTCTTTGAGGATAATAAATATTTAAATTGAGTATTAATGAAAATTAGGTGAAGGGCACACAGAAGGACTTTGAAATCCAAGATTTTTTATGGTGAGTGGAATTCATGTGTGTTTATGATGATCAAAGAGAAAAAGGGGGCTAGGGTTTGTAACTGCTGCTTGATCTTCTTGGATTTAGACCATTCAATCATATGCTTTTTTTTTTTTAATTTTATATAACTTTTTTTTTCATCATTTAATCAATCACTTTATCTTTCTGATATTTAATGTTCAAAGGCCGACTTGGCATGGATTTGTCAAAGTTCATCTGAATTTCTAACTAGGTCTTAGTTAATCTCAGCTGGAATTATAGTTTGAAAATGTTAGCTAGTGATTGTTTGGTGGCCTCCGAGGGATTTATCTGAACTTGTTGGTTGAATTAGGATTAGGTTTAGGGTTAGATCTGCTGGGTTACGTTTTAATCGATTGGTGTTTGTAATTTTGACGCTTGTTTTAATCTGGCGATGAAGAAGATCTTCATCTCGTTTCTCCATCTCCATCTCCATCTCCATCTCCATCTTTTATCTTTGCTTTCTGGGAAATTTTTGTTTGTCGGTCTCAGTAGCTGACCTGAAAAAGGATCAGAAGGGGAGGAAGTGTTGCTCGTTCATGTCCTCAGATCTGAATGGTACGTCGTGATTTTACAAATTTTTTCGTATGTCATTAGCAAATGCTGGTGTACAACATGTGGAAATGAGGGATTTTCTTCCTTTTTTAAACCCCTCATCAATCATTATCCCCCGTAAATGATAAATTCTCGGTTTGTTTTCACAAATACGGTATGAGGTGAGTCAGCTATGGGGCCAGGTTATTGTTGGATGTTTACCCTCTTGTTGGTACGTGGAATTGGTGCGTGGAAAATATGAAGGGAAACAATGTTAGCGTATTAAGTAATGGTACGTTACACATCGAGTATCGTCCCATTACACATTTCCTTTTCTTTTCCACGCCGAAATCCTTAAACCAAACTGAGCGTTAGTGTACGGAAACTTTTATTTCGGACTACATCTCATTTCCTTCGACTTCAGTCCTTTTGTCACAATGCATACATAGATGTTTTGAAACAGTAAATAGTAAATAATTCTTCCTTGTGTGATTTGGCACTTCTTTTCTAGGCATGTCAGTAGTGTTTTGCATAATTCCTTTCTATATGAATCTGAAGGTTGATCATGATCGAAGAAGTACCTGGGCTTGAACCTAATATCAATAGTTCGAGACACAGATACCTGCACGTTACTCACTGAGCCGTGTGCCAAAGAAGATATAGAATGGATACCCCGTCAATTCCTCCTGGTTTTGAATCCGTTATCCCCTTCAGTCTAAACAGAGTAGGGGAGGGTCCAAATAGCAATTACTCAAGCCCACCTGGTGTTTGTGAATCACAAACATTCAATATGGGTACTGAGACTGAATCTAATAATGACTCAAAGCCCTTGAAGTGCCTTAAACGTAGTCCTGGACCCAAATGCAACCAGATTGGAAATTGTTCGGGAGTGGAATCTATATCCGAACAGGTGGAGCAGTGTAGATTTAGGTTAAGTGTAAATTTCATTCTTCAGACATTTATAGTTCCAAGACATTATATCTTACCCTAAATGTTTGCAGCTTACTATTCCTAGCCTTCCAAAAGGGGTTATTCGTGGATGTCAAGATTGCAGAAACTGCCAAAAGGTCAGTATTGATTGATAAAGCATGTGAGCTAGTTGTGCAACAACGTGTGAAGGGTCAAACCAGAGTTGTTGTGAAGTTACTGAAATTAATCGCCAAATCTTCATAATATACAATATCAATGGCATCTTTTATTTTTTAGCTCATTATTGGCCCCACGAGTAACATATCTGTGTGAAACCTTAATTAATGTGAATTTTGCATCAGGTGATTGCAAAATGGCGTCCTGAGGATGCTCGGAGGCCTGAACTTGAGGAGGCTCCAGTGTTCTATCCTACTGAAGAGGTCATTATCATCCCTTGTGCGCTAAAAACATGTTTATTGCATCTTACTTCTGTGACTCTTTTTCAGACACTCTTTCTCGATCAAAAATATTTTTTTTTGTGTTGCTTTATTGGATTCTATTTTACATTCATAATTTTCCTGCATTCTTTTATGTACATATTTTACTGACAGGAATTTGAGGACACCATAAATTACATAGAAAGTATACGTTCTAAAGCGGAAGCTTATGGGATTTGTCGCATAGTACCACCGCTTTCATGGAAACCTCCTTGCCCCCTTAAGGAAAAGGATATTTGGGAGAACTCCAAATTCAGCACTCGAGTTCAGAGGATTGACAAACTTCAGAATCGATATTCAACGAGAAAGTTTTTACCCGTTAATCAGAACAAGAGGAGGAAAAAGAGAAAGTTAGCGAAAGATAGTGTTGGCAACGAAGGCCAGCAAGAGGAAATTAAGAGTTGTGGCGAAGTCCAGCTATTCGAGGCTGAAAGATTTGGTTTTGAGCCTGGACCAGAGTTTACTCTGGAAGCATTTAAGAAGTATGCAGAAGACTTCATGGTCTACTTTGCTAGTAATAGTTTTCAGACAGGAGTAAATCCTTCAGTTGAGACTATTGAAGGTGAATATTGGCGAATGGTGGAGAAACCTACTGAAGAAATCGAGGTAATTTTGTAACATCTCATGTACAAGTGGTTTTCATTTTCCAACTAATTAAGTTATTTGGCTTTGGATTCTTGGACTTATTAGGTGCTGTATGGGGCCGATTTGGAAACGGGGGTTTTTGGAAGCGGGTTTCCTAAAAAACCGCAACAAGTTGGTTCTGCATATGAAATGAAGTACATCGACTCAGGATGGAACTTGAATAACTTCCCCAGATTACCAGGCTCTGTTCTATCATTTGAAAGCAATGACATATCGGGTGTCGTAGTTCCTTGGCTATACATAGGAATGTGCTTTTCTTCATTTTGCTGGGTAAGGCAATTAATGCTTTTTTTTTTTCTTTACATGGTTCTGGATAGCTGAATTTGTGCACAATAGAACTATGTGCGTTTCTGTTGTTGGTAGTAGCTATAAGTGAAAAATGTATGCTGTATCTCTGATTGTGTAGTATTTAACTGGCTATGTTCTATTATTTGAATGTAATGACTTATCGGGTGATGTAGTTTTGGTCCCTTGGCAGCATGGGAATATGATTTTATTCATTTTGTTGGTTAAGGATTGAACGTTTTTGTTTTTTTACATGGTTCTAAGATAGCTGAATGGATATCAGTTTGGTGCTCTACAGAACCATTTGGATATAGGTAGTAGCTTGCCTCTATATTAATTGAAAATGCACAACATATCTGATTGTGTTATATTTGGTGCAAGAATATATATAATGTGCGCAATATCTCCGGTTATGTTGTATTTACAGCAAGAATAAGTATAATGTGCGCATTATCTCTGATTGTGTTATATATTCCGCAATATATATCTGATCTCTCACAACGTTAATTGCGAACAGCATGTTGAGGATCACCACCTTTATTCTTTGAATTACATGCACTGGGGAGCTCCAAAAGTCTGGTATGGTGTTCCAGGAACCGATGCAGGGAAACTGGAAGCATCCATGAGAAAGCATCTCCCAGACCTTTTTGAAGAGCAACCTGACTTGCTTCATAAGCTGGTATGTTTTGCTATTAATTCCCTTGAGAGATGCCGAATCCATACTTGACCATTCAATGTAGTCTTAGCTAATGTATAATTTACTAGTTTGCATTGTGCCTCAGATGATCTCCGCAGGCCCCCTCACATTGAGGATCAGACTGATTTCATGACTTAAGTATCTAATTACTTCGAGTTTGAAGTTTGAAGTTTAATCATTTCTTAAGTCAATATGCAGGTGACTCAACTTTCCCCCTCAATCCTAAAAGCCGAGGGTGTACCTGTTTATCGCTGTGTTCAGAACCCTGGAGAGTTTGTCCTGACCTTCCCTCGAGCTTATCATGCTGGATTCAACTGCGGTTTTAATTGTGCTGAAGCAGTTAATGTTGCTCCTGTCGACTGGTTACCACATGGACACAATGCTATTGAGCTTTACCGCGAACAAGGTAGACGTACATCCATTTCACACGATAAACTGTTGCTCGGTGCTGCCAGAGAAGCTGTGAAGGCAAATTGGGAATTTAACTTACTGAGAAAGTCTACTCCCAAAAACTTGAGATGGAAGGATGTTTGTGGAAAGGATGGGATCTTATCGAAAACATTCAAGGTACTTGTCCATTTTCATTATCCTTTTTTTTCCTCTATATTCATGTTTGGTATGAAAAAGAAGTTTGCGTACCTTAAGTTAAGAAGCTTCTCGGACTCAATCTGTGGTTTTGGTCTTGTTTCACTAAAAGAGTTCCCTTAACGTTTTGTATAGAGTCGTGTTGATTTGGAGAAAGTGAGGAGGGTATCACTTTGCAAATCCTCACAGGCACTGAAGATGGACAGCTCCTTTGATGCTAATTGTGAGAGGGAATGCAGTGTGTGCCTATTTGATCTGCATTTATCTGCCGCTGGTTGTCACCACTGTTCACCGCAGAAATACGCATGCTTGAATCATGCAAAAAAATTATGTTCCTGTTCGTGGGGTGCTAAGTTCTTTCTGTTCCGTTACGACATGAATGAATTGAACATTTTGGTCGAAGCTTTGGAGGGGAAACTCAGTGCAATATACAGATGGGCAAGGCTTGATCTGGGACTTGCATTAAGTTCTTATATCTCCAAAGACAATAGCCAAGTTCCTGGTTCAATGGGTAAAATACCGTCTACCTCTCAAGGAATGACTGCCAAAGAGAAGGCTTCAGTTTCGTCCGTGATTCCTATAATGGAGCAGAAAGAGCCAACAAATGAGAACAATTTGAAGTTGACAAAGTATGTTCCCCCCGGTAACTCTTCTGAGTTGACTAAGTCTGTTCCTAGCCGGAACTCTTCTCCGTGGCCGAACCCGCCTGTGGTTGTATTGGCTCTGGAAAATACCAAGGTCTCATTGAAATTGCCCTCCGTAAAAGTTGATTCAGCAAAACTTATTTCTCCTGGCAAAAAGGAGAATCCAATTGAGGCTGCTTCAAGATGCAAAGCGCCAGCATCTCAGCTCTCTTTAGTTCCTACTCTGGACACATCATCAGAAACTTTGGTTTCAAACAAACCTGAACTGAAGCAACCAACTGATCGTCGAGAAAAAGAGGTGATTCTACTGAATGATGATGAGGGAGATGCAGAAGTAGTATGTAAGGAAACTTCTTTTACCAAGGGGAGTTCCAAGAAGCATAGAGGATTTACTCTGAAACCCGATACCACCAACAAAATTGTCAGTGTTTGTGGAAGTACCGAGAATCTAGCCTCGACAAGCAATGTTGGTGCTTTGTCTGTAGTGTCACAAAGAATGAAGCAAAGTTCTGATTTTGAGTGCGTGGAAGGTGAAAACCTTGCAGAAGCTGGAAATCGTACTGGAGCTCATAAATCTAGCAGTCTTTGCTTTAGATTTTCTTCAGAAGCTGAAGATTCTTGCAAAAATAGTCGCAAGAATATAGGGAGTCATACACATGATGAGACTAACGCTTGTGGTCACCATATACCACAACCCAATGACCATGAAAAACAATGTGATGTAAACGGTCATAAAAATCTGGAGTCAGATGTTAGTTTGAGATCAATGGACATAATTCAATACGTGGCGGGCAACCATTCTGGTTCACCTAATGTCTTGGACAGATCTTATCGCCAGAAAGGTCCTCGTATTGCCAAAGTAGTTCGAAGGATTAATTGCAATGTAGAGCCTCTGCACTTTGGATCTGTATGTAGTGGAAGTTTGTGGTGTGACAGTCGAGCTATTTACCCAAAAGGTAGGATTTTTGGTTTTATATCACATTGCTCTATCTTCTGCGCAAACTTTTACGGATTAAGTGTTAACTAGATTGGTTATATTCGTTTATGATCAGGATTTAAGAGCAGAGTCCGTTATATAGATGTTGTAGATCCAACTAACATGTGCTACTACATCTCCGAAGTTCTTGATGTGGGACATGACCGGCCTCTATTCATGGTAATTAGATTACTTTCCATTTTATGCTCTCTGCATATATCAAGGCTCTTCTTGGTTTTACAATTTGGCGCACGAGCCTTATGTTTGATGAATTGCCCTGTTTAACAAGTTCCGAATAATGCTCTTCGTAGGTTTCTGTTGAGCACAGCCCGAGTGAAGTATTCGTTCATATCTCAGCTGCGAGATGCTGGGAACTTGTTCTTGAGAGAGTGAACAATGAAATCACAAAGCAACATAAGTTAGGAAAACCAAATCTTCCTCCCTTGCAACCACTCGGGAGCATCAATGGAATCGAAATGTTTGGCTTTTCATCCCCAGAAATTGTACAGGCAAGTCTTTTACCTCCTGGTTTTAGCCTTTCTACTGCTTAATCGCGACGATCCAATCACTGAAGCGTGATATATGCTAATGCTCATCGTCCCAATTAGTCGGAATAGTTCTGATGTTATGTTACCATATCTCTCTCTCTCTCTCTCTCTCTCTCTCTCTCTCTCTCTCTCTGTCTCAGGTAATCCAAGCCATGGACCGTAATCGTGTCTGTACAAATTACTGGAAATCGAGGCCTCTGATGCAGATTTCTCAGCAGCTTCACCATGTAAGTAGCAGCAGCACCCATATCATCAAGCCTGAGCCACAAAGCTATAATGATCAAGAAACCTGGAAAAGACATCAGCCTGGTGCTGAAAAAATACTTCACGGCTTATTGAAGAAGTCAAATCCCGAGGAACTTCACGCCCTGTACAGTTTTTTGCAAGACGAAAATTCGACTGAGAACATAAGCTTATTGTCCCGGCTTCTCAGTGAGGAGATCGACAAGCACCGTAGATAGAATTTTTTCTTTTTTTTTTAAATTTTTTATATTTTTTTTTTGGGGGGACTTTTGGCTTTGATTCTTTGATCATATAGATGAGAAGATTCGATTCCCATTTTGATACTACTACTACATCTGCCGTGTAATAACATTTTCTCCTTAAATCACATTTGCTATTGACCTTGTGATTGAAGTTTTGCAGGCGACGAAAAACGTAATGAAGATCTGAAGTCAGTATCGAATATCTTCGAACCTGAAAGAAGCATTCTTATCATCGGGGAATCAGATCAAGCTAAGTCCCGACAAATCCCAGGTATTTATTTTAATCATCGTCAACTTAAGAGCATCAACTGCTACCAATTTCGCCAGGATTCTCAGTTTACAGCTCTCTGCAGATATTCAAACAGCAGTTTTAAGACATCATCTTATGTTGTATATACCTTAAACACGACAGAAATACGGTACCTCAATGCACGAAAGTGCATAATGCACATCACTTTCCGAGATCTGATGGTGAGTGACGAGCCTAATCCTGATGTTTATAAAACCGATCTATTACAAGCTTGTTTCTATGGTAATATCACATATATATGGATGACGTATGAGTCATCTGAGACATACGTGCGTGGGCCTTCAGACATCACTCACAAGCACGCCGAGCCCTCTAAGCTTCTTGGTTAGTTCGTCTTTCATGATGCTCAGTTCCTCCCGAAGGTCGAAATAAACCTTACATAGACGGTGTAAAAAGGAACTACTTTATTTCTGGGAATTCACAGTTAGAGCTTAAACTCAATGCCGAATTCCTAAAAGACAGAATTATATGACTGTTTAGTTTAGCTCACGATGTTGGTCTCGACGGCCTCCAAGTTAACCTTCAGCCCTTCGATTTTATCAAGCCCCTCTGCAATGTGCCCGAAGAAAATGACGATTATATGACTGTTTTACGACCGTCGAAGTGTTTATTTATTACCTGCCAAGATCTTGGTGATCTTGTGATCTACTTCGAGCTTGCTAACATTCTCTTCTACTCCGACTAAAGCAGCTGCACATAAGACTCCGGCCTGTCCAATGTCCCCGCCTAGAGTCTGAAGAAGGATTCTCGCCTTTCATGTAAGAAGACAAGACAGTTGGAGTTTTTGTAATGGAGATGTAGCTCGACGATTTTAGGTAAAAACGAATTTCTTGAGAAATGCTTTATACCCTCGAGATGAAGCTCTCTGAGCCTGCAATAATAGACCCCGCCGGCGCACCGAGTCCCTTCGCTAGACTCACCTGCATTGCGCTTTTCGTTTGGCGGTTTTTACAGTTTCACACACACACACACACACAAACATATATATATATATATATATGAAAATGAGCTTACTGCTACTGAATCAGCAGCTTGTACAAGCCTAGCAACAGGGACACCAAGGGCCTATAAAAACATGGTATATGTTTATGTTGTCCTCATCAAGACAATGCAAGCTATATATACATTTTCGTTTCGAAGAAAAAGAAAAAAAACTAAAAAACCGGCTCACCACGGACGCATTGAATATGCGGGCCCCGTCGATATGAAGTTTCAGGCAGTACTTCTTCGCCAGCTCCCCGACTCGATCCGTGTACTCCGCGGTCAGGCATCTACCTCCCGAGCTGCAAAAAAAAAAATTAAAATATATACATAAAAATCACTGTAATTATGTTAGCTAGCTCACAATATATACCGAGAGTGCGAATTCTCCAGGCATACGAGCCTGACCGTAGGGTACCAAACCTCATAGCTCATGGCCTTAATCGCGCCTTCGATCGAATTCACATCCATCGTACCGTCTTCTTCATTCTTCACAGCCCTCGGGTGGACCCCGCCGAGCGTCGAAATGCCTCCGTGTTCGTGCATGTGGATGTGAGAGCGATCCCCGAGGATGGCTTCGCTCCCCCTGAAATTACAGTGGGTCAGCACGCAGATGAGGTTGGCCATTGTCCCCGAGGGGACGAACAGCGCAGATTCTTTCCCCGTGAGCCTCGACATGAGCCCTTCGAGGCGAGCGGTCGTCGGGACATGGAGTCCAGCATTGTCTGGGTGGGCTTCGTTACTGTCTGAACGAAGATCAACCGTTCTTGTTGCCATTGTCTTCCGCTGCTGAAAGCGCGGAGAGTTAAGACGGTGACGAATGTGAGAAAAGAGCGAAGAGTTGTTGAAGATTTTCGTTTTCGTGGGGCCCATAACTCGATCAAACTCGAAAGTCGAAATGCAATTCGATTATCGACCCAGTAGTGAAAGACTACCTTATAAATAGAGAAAAGCTAGGCTTTAACCACCACCACCACACTTAATTAAAAAAAAATGAACAAAATGCTCAATTTAGCTTATAGCTAAAAATTGAAACTTGGAAGGTATTCAACGCTTTTGGCTTTTATATACAGAAGAAGAAAGAAGAAGAAAAAGGACAAAAAGGTTTCCCAGAGAAGTCTACGTACATCTAAGCAAGCATGCATGCTGATTGTATTCATTGGATATATAAGTGTTTTAATTTTATTTTTACTATTATAGATCGAACGTTTTAATTTTATTTTTACTATTTTTGAGCAAACAAGAGAATCTTAATTTGGACTGTGAGCTTTAGATATAGCTTTGCATGAATGTGGTTGGTATGATAAATGTAGATTAAGGCTTAATTTAGACATTTTTTTTCCCTAAATATGACGTTTGTAAAGCATGTGGATTTGCCAAGTAGACCGAAAAATTTAGGCCCAACCCAACGTCGTCCTTATTGGGCCTGTTTGTGAATATTGGGCCGAGACAGTGTTCATAGTTAAGATTTTGAAACGAGCGGACGACAAATTTGGTGCTTATATTATACCAAAGTCTCACTGTTGGTACTTAAACTTTCAAATGTCTTTTTTGGTTCCTAAACTTTGTAAAACCTTTTCTTTTTGGTTCTTTTAACCTAACGAACCGGTAAAGGAACCAAAACATGACGGTTTTGCAAAGTTCATGAACCAAAACGACACATTTAAAAGTTTAAGCACTAATTGTGAGAAACTGTTTTTTTACATACATACTATTATGTAAACTTGATATAAAATTCAGCTTCGATCAACTCGAGATTTTTGAACTTCTCATTTTTTTTTATTTAAGAGTTATCTCAACACAATCACACGGTATTCCCCCACACAATAGTATGTACGTAATTCTCACACAAATGTTTGAGATTACGGTGTGATTGTGTTGGGATAACTCTTGAAAAAAAATTTCAAAAATCTCGTCTTGAAACAGAATAGTAAGAAGTTCAAAAATCTCGTGTTGATCGAAATAGAATTTTATATCAAGTTTATATAATAGCATGTATGTAAAAAAATAAGTTTTAACTATTGGTGCTTAAACTTTTAAATGTGTCGTTTTGGTTCATGAACTTTACAAAACCGTTCTTTTTTTGTTCTTTTACCGGTTCGTTAGGTCAAAGAACCAAAAAAGAAAGGTTTTACAAAGTTTAGGAACCAAAACGATTCATTTGAAAGTTTAAGCACCAACAGTGAAACTTTGGTAGAGTTTAAGCACCAAATTTGACGTTTAAGCACCAACAGTAAAATCAAATTTTTTTTTTATCGGAATATCTCACTCAATCTGCTGTTAACTTGCCCAAATACAATAAGGATGAGATTAATCTCTTGAGGTCAGATGCGAATGTCGCAATTCTCACCCGACAACGATAGTCAACGTCTCTAGTGGATTCGAACCCGAGATGGTATCTTAAATGAACTGGCATGAAAAGTCGAGAAATTGAGTAGTCGATGAACCTTATTTTCATTTTATTTTAATATCGGGAGGTATTCTCCCACAATGCTAGTGCAATCCCCATATTTCGATTAATTATGAATCGATCTTGAACCTCAAACGGTTATCCAACGGAATTAATCCTCCTGACATGTGTGTATCGTTCCAAACCTACACAGACAACGAAAGTCAAGACCGTAATCGTTCCAAACCTACTTAAAGGTATCCACTTGCAATGAACCTTACTTTCATTGTTAAGGTTCTAATTTATTTGAAAAATCGTAATCACCAATTCAAGACCGTAACCGCCGTCCGAAATCAAAACTAACGGTCTTGAACCGTAATCATGAACCACATGAACACATGTATATACTTCGTATATATATTAAGGGATAAAACTCAAAATGATCCAATGTTTATCATGTGGACCAATTTAGTCCACGATGTTTTCGTCTGAACCAATTTAGTCCCCGATGTTGTCGATTTTGGATCAATTTAGTCCTTTCGTCTCGATAAACGTCAAATTTAACGAAAATCTCACACATGTCTCACAATCAATCATGTCTGGGTCGATAAAATTGAAATGATTACTGAAATTAGGACATAAAACTAAAAATTTCACCTCCAAAATTCGAATACGAGCTCTAGAACGTTTGCTTTGTCGAGCTTCATTGACACTTGAAAAGAAAACAATATGAACCCCCAAATCCTGCAAATATTTTAAAATTCGATCTATACATGATTTAGTGTGGGTCGTTTGCAAGATTCTCGCTAAATTGACGTTAATCAAAACAGAATGACCAAATTGGTCCAATATCGACAACATCGGAGACTAGATTGATTCAGACGAAACACGAAACATCGAAAACTTCGTGCACATAATAAACATGAATAAACATGAAAACCCAAAATGATCCCCGATGTTTACCCCATAAATCAATTTAGTCCCTAATGTTTCACGTGGACTAATTTAGCCCCTGATGTTCTTGAAAATGAACCAAATAGGTCCATCCGTTAGTATGTCCGTTAATTTGGATGGAAAATGACACGTGTCGATACGTGATTCGTCAGAATTAAAAATAATAAAACTAACATAAAAAAGGATAAAAACGAAAAAGAAAAATACAATAAATTAAAATAAAATAAAAGATTAAAAATAAAGAACAAATAAAAATATAGTAAAAAATAAAAAATAAAATAAAAATAAAAAATAAAAAATAAAGAGAAGTGGATAAAAAATATAAAAAATAGATAATAATAATAATAAATATATAAAAAAATTATATAAATAAAAAAATATATTTATTTATTTTGTTTTATTTAATTATAAAAAAAAATTAAAAAAAAAGAGTGAAAAACGTGTCGATACGTAATTAGGGACGATGACGATTTCGTCCCCGTTAACTTGGCAGGGACGGGGATGAGGATTTTCAGTAAACTTCCATGTTTTTTACTCTTTTTTTTAAAATTTGTTTTTTGAATTTTTGTATAAATAAATAAAACAAAAAAAATAAATATATTTTTTATTTATATTTATTTATATTTTTTTATATATTTATTATTATTATCTATTTTTTATATTTTTATTCACTTCTCTTTATTTTTTATTTAGTTTTTATTTATTATTTTTTACTATATTTTTATTTGTTCTTTATTTTTAATCTTTTATTTTATTTTAATTTAGTTGTATTTTTCTTTTTCTTTTTATCCCTTTTTATGTTAATTTTATTATTTTTAATTCTGACGAATCACGTATCGACACGTGTCCTTTTCCATCCAAATTAACGGACATACTAACGGAGGGACCAATTTGGTTCATTTTCAAGAACATCAGGGACTAAATTAGTCCACGCAAAACATTAGGGACTAAATTGGTTCATAGGGTAAACATCGAGGACCATTACATTAGGGACTAAATTGGTTCATAGGGTAAACATCGAGGACCATTTTGGGTTTTCCCCGGTGAATTAACTAACAAATATCCATTTTTTCTTTCCCATCAGAGTTCAAAAAGTACAGCGCAGACACACGGAGGACGACAACGAAGACCATGACGAACTCAAATATGCTCCTCTGTAGGCAACGGACACTTATAACTCATTTTTGAATTGAATCGATTTCCTCTGCTGATTCGATTTCATTTTTGAATTGAATCGAGAGAATTCCCTGCTGCTGTTCAGATCGTCGGGGCTGTATTTAGTTTGTATTGAGGATTGGGATAGGATGCCAGCCTATAATAGGTTGAAATTAGGGTTTACCGTACTGTTAGTTTCTTTAGTGGCGCTTCCTAGATTTTATGTAGCTTCGGGATATCGCTATGTAGCTTCGGGATATCGCAGCTCGGAAGAGGCCTACGTGACGCTTCTCTATGGTGATGAGTTCTTGCTCGGCGTTCGAGTGCTTGGGAAATCCATACGAGATACGGATTCTACGAAAGATATGGTTTCTTTGGTATCTGACGGCGTTTCTGATTACGCTAAGAAGCTGCTTATGGTATTAGTTAAATGAATGCCATTGGAGCTTCCTGTCTTGATCATCTCCTAAATTTAGAAGCAATTATGGTTAGCTTCTAGTTGCTCGCCTGGGGTGTAAACATTTAAGATTTTTGATCTTAGAACTTTCCGTTTTAATCGTAATGTGCATAAGTTGCTTTTGTCGGAACAGTATTTTGTGTATTTTATGCTTGCTAACTTGGCACTTATGGGTTTCCTTTTGCGGCGGAAGTAACGTCCATTTCCTGATCTATTGTTAATAGTAATTGTTCTAGAGCTTCTCGTTTTCACGTAGTGATTCGCTTATGTGCTTTGTGCTGGCTGATGGATGGATTGTCAAGACGATTAGCTTGCTGGAAAATCCCAATCAAGTCCGGCCGACAAGATTTTGGGGTGTTTACACAAAGCTTAAAATTTTTAATATGACAGACTATAAAAAAGATGAATATTTATGTCTGATGATGTTTGTTGGATTCAATTCACTGCAGTGAGCACTTGGTGATTGTTCTTGATTTTACGGATGCACAACACTTAAGATTTTTAGACCTTGTATGATAGATGGTCTAGTGAAATTTCTGCTAATGGTTTCTTACGTCTTTTGCAAAGTTGGCAGTGGTGTACCTTGATGCTGATACGATAGTGGTTAAGAACATTGAAGGTCTTTTCAAGTGTCAAAAGTTTTGCGCCAACTTAAAGCATTCTGAAAGGTTGAATTCTGGAGTTATGGTGGTCTAACCATCAGAAGAAGTTTTCAGTGATATGATGACTAAAGTGACCACCATGCACTCTTACACTGGACGTATCTGTTGTACAATATAGTATTATTTATCAATATATCTATATGTTTATCATAACCCTTTATGGCATATTATAATCCAAATCTGCATGAGAAGTGTGTAGAAACAATTCATGTTTTTCTCATCTATTGTATCCATTCAGACTTATGTCTTGTACATTACTGAACAGGTGACCAGGGATTTCTAAACTCGTATTTTCCTGATTTTCCCAATGCTCGCCTTTTTGACCCTCATGCATCTCCAGCGGAGTTGAGATCTAGACCAAAACCCCTAGACTTTCAACTCTATATAATGCTGATGTTGGTCTTTACATGCTTGCTAACAAGGTATATATCTTGCTATTTCAACTCTGTGCTTATCTTGATTCAGTTTGCTGATTTTATTAGAATGTGATGTCCTGCCTTATTGTGTGGCATCAAGTGTTGGAATTTTCATTTTCTGTTTCTATCGCTCAAACCTCCAGGTCTGGAATTTTATCATTTTCCTTTATTACAGTATGTTATACGCATAGTTTTGGCCGGGTACATCTTAAGTTGCTACTTACAACAACAGTCACGGTCCATGATAGATCATGTTAGACAGCTTTACTACAAGCTGAGATCTGGAGGCATCTATGGTTATGCCTCTGTTAACTCCTCTAATGTCAGCTCTATTCAGCAGGTTTGCTTTGACCTTGACTTCTGTTATTGATGTAGCTGTCGTAGCATGTATGACCTTGAGAAAACAGAGTGCTTGTGCTTGTTAGCAGCTGTCGATGTCTGTATGTGTAACCTTTCTTCGTTACATCATTCCCACGCAGTTCCCAAGTGCTGCACAGAGCAAGGTGCCTGCTTTTCTGGGTGCAATATCCGTTATTGTATGCTTTATTGCTGCTTTAGTATCCCTTGCTCTTTCGTTTTCGATGGTCCCTCGACAAACAATGCCATGGACAGGGTTACTTGTTGTTTATGAGTGGACCTTTACGCTTTTCTTCATCTTGTTTGGAAGCTATCTCCATGCAGTTCACCAATGGGGAGGGCATGTAGCTAACCATGTGGCCTCTTTTTCCACCCGCCCCGAATCTTCAGATTATGATTCTGGAAAAGGTAAGCAACCACATGAATAGTTCTTTTCTATTTCGGCAAGGTCACATTTTTAAATGACTCGATTTCTTCATTTTTTATACTCTCTTTTTAGGTCATCTACTGAAAGCATCCTCCTGCGACTCCGCTGCATGTTACTACGGGCTGGCAATGGCTTCTCTTGCCTTGGCAATACCTCTGTTACCGTGTCTTCTGGGGATCAGTGCTTTGTTCGTAAGGTAATAATTCGAATTCGATGAATACGTTTTTACCTTATACATACACATTTGCAATAGAAATGGTTGGCATTTTTCGATATAATACGGTGTGTTCATAACAGATTGGGTGTGATGGTTGGGCTTGGAATTTTCTTGGCATCTTTCATGACTTATGCTTCTGAGCACCTCTCCATAAGAGCATTCATGAGGGGCTTTGAAAACAGAGATGCTCCAAGAACACGGACCTTTTGCTATATGTGCTAGTTGAAGTTATTACACAATATGCCTTTTCCCTATAATTAATTATCGGGAGAAAATCCAAAATGGTCCCCAATGTTTACCACATGAACCAATTTAGTCCCTAATGTTTCGCGTGGACTAATTTAGTCCCTGATGTTCTTGAAAATGAACCAAATTGGTCCATCCGTTAGCATGTCCATTAATTTGGATGAAAAATCACACGTGTCGACACGTGATTCGTCTGAATTAAAAATAATAAAATATAAAAAATAGATAATAATAATAAATATATAAAAAAATAAAGAGAAGTGAATAAAAAATATAAAAAATAGATAATAATAATAATAAATATATAAAAAAATATAAATAAATATAAATAAAAAATATATTTATTTATTTTGTTTTATTTATTTATACAAAAATTTCAAAAAAAAAATTAAAAAAAAGAGTAAAAAACACCACTGGGAGTTTATTGAAAATCCTCATCCCCGTCCCTCCTAAGTTAACGGGGACGAAATCATCCCCGTCTCTAATTACGTATCGACACGTTTTTCACTCTTTTTTTTTTAGTTTTTTATAATTAAATAAAACAAAATAAATAAATATATTTTTTATTTATATTTTTTTATAAATTTATTATTATTAACTATTTTTTATATTTTTTATTCACTTCTCTTTATTTTTTATTTTTAAATTTTATTTAATTTATTATTTTTTACTATATTTTTATTTGTTCTTTATTTTTAATCTTTTATTTTATTTTAATTTAGTTGTATTTTTCTTTTTCTTTTTTATCCCTTTTTATGTTAATTTTATTATTTTTAATTCTGACGAATCACGTGTCAACACGTGTCATTTTCCATCCAAATTAACGGACATACTAACGGAGGGACCAATTTGGTTCATTTTCAAAAAAATCAGGGACTAAATTAGTTCACGCGAAACATTAGGGACTAAATTGATTCATGGGGTAAACATCGGGGACCATTTTGGATTTTCTCCCATTAATTATCCCAAGTGGAGTTTGTAATTTTAGAAAATATTTTTGTATTATGTAAGAATGACTCTAAATACAAAAGCCAAAAATCAAAATCCTTTGTCCCAATTTCGAATTTTGCAATGTACTCGATTCATGACATCATAGCTTCGTCTATTCTCTAATAATGATATATAAGAAAATATAAACGAAATAAATGTCTATCACATCCATAAAATAGAGTAAACTCAGCTCAGAACAATACATATTGTTTCTTCAACCATAGAACTGTTGAATGCTCTCCATTTAGTTGTCTGAAATCTGACCACAGTCTTCAATCACAACAGGCGATAAAGTCGAACCCGACTCAGAACCAACCTTCTCCATCTCCTTAACCACGGTATAACCCTCCACAACCTTACCAAACACCACATGCTTACCGTCGAGCCAAGGCGTCTTCACCGTGGTGATAAAGAACTGAGAGCCATTAGTGTTGGGCCCAGAGTTAGCCATCGACAGCAAGCCCGGCGTATCGTGCTTCAGCTTGAAGCCCTCGTCAGCAAACTTAGCACCGTAGATCGATTCTCCGCCCGTCCCATTGCCCCTAGTAAAGTCTCCGCCTTGACACATGAAGTTCGGTATGATGCGGTGGAACATTGAACCTTTGTAGTGCAATGGCTTCCCTGAGGACCCAATGCCTTTCTCCCCCGTGCATAGAGCCCGAAAGTTTTCAGCCGTCTTGGGCGTTGTGTCTGCGAACAACTCCATCACGACCCGGCCAGCTTTGTTCTTTCCGATTAGTACGTCGAAGAAGACTTTCGGGTTCCTCATTATGGTAGATGGAATAAACCTGGCAATGGATATGAAAAAGTGATCGGATAATTGATATTTGGCATTAACAGGCCCTTACACAAGCAGAGAAGTATGATTTGCAAAATAAAGATCAGTAAAAATACAGTCTTGAACATGGACATTGCCGAATCATTAAGCCTCCGTTTGGTATAAAGATTTCGGCGTGAAAAAAAATTAATGTGTAAAGGTAACTAGGGAGGCGTAATGTATCATCGTTTGATGGCTGAATAGTTTTCCATCAACTTTTCCACACATTAATTCTGCCTACCAAACACACATTAAGACTCCAGAACATATATACATACATAAGTACATATATATATTATATACATAAATATAGACTTCTGCAAAATTCTGATATGTAGAAGGTATGCCACAAGGCTCAACCCAATGGAAAAAACAATAAGACAACCTTTTGAGGAATTAAAAGGAAACCCTAAGGAAGCTCTTCTCAGTCGAGGGAAGAGACATACAAAAAGAGAAAAAAAAAAAAAAAAAGGAAAGGAGCAGCAAGCAAATAGGGAAAATGTTCGTCCCGAAATAGTACTCTTGGTAAAAGCTTGACCAAGTCGACAAGCAAATTCACGGGATAACAGCTAATTATAGCACACTTATTGAGCTCCATAGGCTCTTATTCATTGAAACCCATGAAGCCTTCGATGTGTGCAGATGCTAAGCTTCCGCTCCGCCATTAAAACACGGTAAGGAAATTGAAATAGGCCTAACTTAATTGATGAAGGGAAAGAGGGGATTTTACCTTTGGAACAACAGTCCACAGATTAGTAGAGAGATGAAGGAAGGAAGGAATACCCAGGAACTGATGATAGTTTCTTGTTTATATCGTACTCTAAGATGGGCGGCCGCAACGTTGGGGGTTTAGGGCTTTGGAATTTTATTACCATTTCACCCCCTTTTCTTGATATGTAATTACATATTTACCCTTCTATATTCTTTTCCATTTAACAAACTAGTTTTTTTCCCGTGGTTTTTAACAACATATAATTAGGGGTGTTCATTGGACGGTTCGGTCCTGTTTTTTTAAATTTCGGTTCGGTTTTTCGGTTTTCGGTTTTACAGATGCCTAGTCCGATATCCGAACCATTTTAATTTGGTTCGGTTCGGTTTTTTACACTTCGGTTCGGTTTTTTTCGGTTCGATTTTTCGGTTAACCGTTAAAGATTTTAATTCATATGTATGCATCATATATATAAGAATTAACTCTTATAACATATATATATATATATATGTTACAATTGCATTACATATATATATGAATTAAATAGTAATTATATGATAATTGCATTACTCATATGTGTGCGTAATTCGTATATATATATATACACGAATTATCTTTTATAACATCTATATATATAGGAATTAAATGTTATAATATAGTGCGTTATAAAATAAACATTGTAATTTTAATTATTTTTTATGAAAAATATAATTATTTTGTTGGACTTTATTATCACTATAAATATTAATCACTTTCATAAACTACAATATTTTAAACTTGTCTAATATAAATTATATATAATTAAATATATTTCGATTTTTCGGTTATTTCGGTTATTTTTTCTGAAATCCGAAAACCGAACCGAAAAACCGAAATTTCCTAAATACAAAACCAAAACCGGCCGAAAAACCGAATTAACCGAACCGAAATAACCGAAAATTTCGGTTCGGCCGGTTTTTTCGGTTTTATCCGAAATTTGAACACCCCTACATATAATTATGTAATTTAATATAACATAATTACGTGATAAAAAAGAATAATAATATTTTATAATTATTAAAATGTAATATTATAATAGTTGATGATTTTTTAAGATAGGTCGGAACTTTGTATCCGTCGCAAATATTTCATAATATATAACATACCATATATTATAATACAAATAATGTAAAACATATCAGGAAAATTAATATGTATAATAATTAGGTATAATTGATGGGTAAAATGCATCACATTTGATGTCGTTTGAATAGTAAATAATTATGATCTTCTTTCCAGTTGACTCTAAGAACATACGACAACTTAATTTCATTAAAACAATTAAATATAAGCAATTTATATAATAATCATTAAATAAAAAAAAAGAATAACAAACAAACCTTAACAAATACTTTCTCTGCTTCGATCAAGAATTGATGACGCTTATGCGAAAATGACCTAGATATCGGCTCCATAGTAAAAAAAAATTGTTGAATTAAAAAAGTTCAATATAAGAAGAAAAAAAGTCAAAATAATAGGTTAATAATTAACAAAAAATAAATTGGACAAATAAAAAGATAATGACAGAAAATGCACGAAACAATGAACAGAATAATCACCAAAGAATTATCGTAATTCAAAGGCATGTAAATAATTACAATATGAGTTGTATTATGTAACACCCGGGGCCGATGAGGGCGGGGAGTGATCGCCGGTGCCAAAGAGGAGCACGGACAAGGAGCGGCTCCCGACGAGGCTTCTAGGCGGAAGGATACATGAATGAACCGATTCCACATCCGAATGAGAGGGATTCTGAGACTGGCAATGTATGGGCGTGTCAAGTCAAAAAGAATGATATAAGAGAATTGATTGTGCTACTCATATCACCAAGGTGCACCTTCCTTTTCGGGAGCTCATCCATAAGAACTTCAAAGTTAAGCGTGCTTGACTTGAAGTAACACTGGGATGGGTGACCCCCTGGGAAGTAGCTCAGGGTGTGTGCGAGTGAGGACAAAGCACGCTGGAAGGCTAGTGGTGATACAGTGGGGCCAGACAATCAATGAAGTAACCCCACAGGTCCCGTGAGCGGGCTGTTACAATTATACATGCCAACTAATGTTTCGAATAAAACAACTTATGAACTTCGTAGACAAAGTTTACCTATTTTTTTCACAATAATGTACAGTAGATCGAAATTCATTTTCTAAATGCTATCAACCTGCGTTAAAAAAAAAAAAAAAAAAGGACCGACCTTGTGAATTAGCGAGTATTTGTTCATAATTTCGATACTGAAATGTGCAAAATATAAAATTTGATTATATTGAAGAATAGAGATCATATTATTACCTCTACCAGAGTATAGTCCTTGTATGTAGTCAACTAAGAAAAATCAAACGAAGAGAAGAATAAGCATAATAATATTCTCAGACACAATGAAGGTGATTTCCGTGGTTTCGAAAATGAAATGTTGAGTATTTATTCTGATTATTGACGTCACCTGTTGCTGTATAAAAAAAAAAGAAAGAAAATAATAGTTTGGCCTTTATCATAGAACAGTTTTAACATCGAAGAATTTATTTTTTTTCAATTAGTTTACGCAAAACAATTAAAAAAAGAAATACACTGGGAAAAAAAAAATAACTCAAACTATACTTAAAAGAAAGTGACACGTGTAGCTATAATAGACCTCCTACATTTCCATTCTTATATTAGATTAGATTAGATTCTTGAGAAAAGGCTAAATTTGCATATAACTCACATGTAATTTAAAAAATAAATATCAAAATCCATCTTGTTTGTAAATAGCATAAAATACTTTCGTGGTTTATTTAATCATGCACTCCTTGTCATTTACACCCCATCGAGAGTACGGTGCTAAATTTTAGACAATACAAGAATGTTTCGCGCAATAAAATAGTAACATGCATTTCAGTATAACCGCTTGGGAGTATATCACAATTTACCCAACATATAATATAGTTTAAGACAATAATGTAATAAGTGGGTTCAATGGAAGGTAAAAGTTGAATCGAGCCGAGCAGGCTCACCGACTCGATTAGCCATTTCATCTGAAGCTCAACTCGAGCTCCGCCGCGACCGTTTGAAAGCTGCAAACCACTTCGCGAGATCTTTTATTTTATTATTTTATTTTTTAATCCAAATATAAAAATTTCGGACTTAAAAGTTCGAATTCATTGTGTAAAAAAGTTCACAAGCCCGAGCTCTATAGCTTAAATTATATATCATAGAGCTCAAGCTCGAAAATAAACAGCTCGACGAGCTCCAGCCAAATGACCCAAGCTAGACGTGTTTAACCTCGAGTTCAATGTTCAATAAATTATTGAACGGAGTTTCAATCATTTTTCATTCCGATGCCTCAAGAAAGAAAATATATCCCGACGAATTCCGCGGGTGGATCCCTTTCACTTCGGAAACTTTAAACCATGCCGATAAAACTGCAAATTAGTGATTAGGTAGATGCAACGCAATCATATACTACGACTACGAAGATTAAGCACGATATTCCTTCGCTCGCTCGAATGTGGCGATACCAAAGATCCAACACAAGCTGATAATCAGTTTATTAGAATTCAATCATGAGAACATATAACACAGTAACAAGGCAAAAGCAGAGGTATCGCATGTACCATTGGTATATCGGGAGGGAGAAGAGATATTCAAACGATCAAATGAATACCAAAACCGAGATATCAGACAGCATCCTCGGTGAAGTTAAGCGCCAGATCCCAATAATGGCCGACACCGTGATCTGAAAAGAACTTCCGTGCAGCTGCTTCAGTTCTGCATTCTTGGACGAAAAACCGACGAAAACTCGGTTTGGCCACGCTTCCCTGCCACACAAGTACGCACTTGTTTGGAGTTTTCTCATCTTCCTCCTCGTCCTCCTCATCCTCATCCTTTGCGACGGCAGCAGTCCAATCGATTCTCTTAAGCATGAGTTTGGCATACCTTTTAATAGACCGCGCCACCTTCAACGATCACGACACTTATTCCTTCGGAGATGACAGCACACCCCGTGAGCCTATTCTCTTGGGCGTTTATATCGACCTTGAAACGGGCTTGTGGGTGGGAAAGGTCGTTCACATTGTACACCGAGACAATGGTATCCAAAGCATTTGGGTCGTCAAAGAGCTTTCTCTCCTTCTTTTCACGGCGCTCGGCTGGAGTCAGCTTACGTGCGACGTTTCGATCGATGTGGGCTTGCTCGCGGTCTGCAGCAGCGCTTCTTATTTCCATTTCCAGCTTCGTGGGGTCTTGTGTTGCTTCAGAACCGAGAACTTTCATGAGGTTGCTCATTTTGACTTTAGGTTTTGGGGGTTCTAAGACTCCTAATCGAATCATTTCCTGCCTCTGCTTTTCACGGGCCAGCCTTCGCTGCGTGCGGAGTTTCTTCTGCTCCTTCTTGGTAAGCTTTAAAGGCTGAGGTGGGGGAGGTGCTGGTTCGGCAGGTGGCTCAATGGGTCTAGGGTGTTCAACGTATATTGTGATCTTCTCCATTTTCATGATGCTTTCATCTAGACCACCATCAACTACGTCACCATATGCAGCGGTCTTGAGAAGTGGTGCATCCCTGCAAATCAAAACAAATGTAGTTTAAAATGGTTGTGGAAATTGGAATCTTACTCTACTTCTCAAATATACAGTACCCACTACATACAATTTGAAATGGGAAACTCAACTCACCACCACTCAATATCAGGAATTGATTCCTTGGGTTTTTCTAACCATCTCGCCCACTTCGTTTGGGTTTATGTCGGGCTCTGACTTTGCTTTGGCCTTTAATTCCCCTTTGCTTTTGCTTCTCCAAATTGAGACTACAAATCAAAATGAGACGAACTAGATAAGACCAGAAGAAAATACAATATCTGAATAGCTAAAACAATTACTACCTTTAACTTGATTATTTCGGCATCTTTCGACCATTTCCCTTCCTCTACAAACTGAAAGCTCATCCTCTTAGGCCTCCCTCAGCAACTTGTTTTTGTCAATTCCCATCCTTGCATCAAAAAAAGGATTCTTCTCTGCATCAACCTCTAATTCAGGTTTGAGTATCTGGAATGCATCTTTCTTTTGCTTGTTAATGTTCACCTAGAAGAACGTAACGACCGGTAAGAGAAACCCCGAACCTGATAAAAACTTCAGAAAATAATTTCCCAAGCAAATCAATTCCAGTATATTGACATCAACTTAGCATACCACCTTGAGGGTGCTCAAACTATTCAATTTTGGAACATTAACTACATTGCCTTGCTCATCAACTTCCCTGCCTAAAGCATCAAGGCGAAGAACAGGTGCTTTAGAAGGTTTTTGTTGGGCATTTACATCTGGGGGCATTTGCCCAGGAAACATATTGATAAGAGGACCGAAATCCCATCTTTGCTGCCAGCTCCTGCGCACGTTTGACAGCTTCGTATTTCTATGCCGTTAGGCCTTCAAGGTGAGGCAAACCACTCATTGGCGGGACGTCGGTATTAGAGGTAGCATGGGGCAACAGTGACGTGCTTGGTACCGCTGCAGCAGAAAAATTGGTCGAGGGGAGGGAGCAAAAGGAGTAGGTAGCTGCTGCCTCCTTCTCTCATTGGCCCAGCAACTTTGTTCAACTTTACATGACGGATGAGATCGAGAAATATTAGAAACAACAGTTAAAAGTACAAATAAATGTAAACAATAAAACCTAGTTATATAAAAGAATTACCAACCAACAAAAAGGAACAAAATAAACATAACGCATCAAGTAAGTACCCACACAACTTACCGAAGGAATCTTCTTCAACTTTTCCGACAGCTCTTTATGCATTTGCAGGGTTCTCTTAGCCTTTGCTAAGGCATCGAGGGACAAAGTCGTACTCTTTCCAGCATTTGAAGGCTTCCCATCTGTACTAGATTTCCGAGTATCCTCATCAGATCTGTTATTATTAACTCCCTTATTTTCATTTGTCTTGGAAATTGAAGATACCTTAGCATCATGAGAATGTGAAGTCACGGAGAAGTTGCTCGGTGTTGCAGTATTTTGTTCTGTTGCAACACCCTGAAAGAGATAATCCAACGTCCCATATTAGAATAATGGAATCTAAACATTAGGTTTGATCAAAATGGAATGCACTAAACGGTAAGCACCTACAAAGGGAAAATCCGACTATAATTCGCATGAGACCTCTCCTTCCTTCTGATTCTCTCGACAGAATGAGACCCCTCGCGATCCTCGCTTCTCTCTCGGTGGTGTCGTCGGTGGTGGTCTTCCTCCTCATGCTTTGAACGGTGGCGGCGGTGTCTGGATGACAAGTCCCTATCGCGGCGTGAATCGGAATCTCGGGTTCTCCGTCTCGAGGTTTCCTTGTCCATTCCCTCCACGGCTTATTTTTTTTTTCAGCTAAAGACGATGATGTAAGGCTTTTTTAATTAAATAAATGATTTCTTATTTTTTATTTATAAACTAAATGAAAAATAATAATTATTAATAAAATAAGTTTTTTCGTACTTATTAGATACGAATCCCTTATAAAAAAGTTTGGACCCCACATGAAAATAATTTTTATTACATAATCCACCAAATCATTAAATCATCGTTACTTTATGAAATTTTTGTTATAAAAATAAATAAGCACATCTAATTTATTCATTTTTTCATGACGCTCAAATTGATATCCATATCTTACATTTTTCGATATTCATAAGAATAGTATATTTTTCGATATCCATCTAATTTGACTCGGTATCCATAAGAATAGTATATTTTTCGATATCCATATCTTTTTGCCTCGGTACTTATTATTTCACAATTTATCAAAAAATACTATTCATATGAATATCGAAAAATATAAGATATGAATATCAATTTGACCGTCATGAAAAAATGAATAAATTAGATGTGCTTATTTATTTTTATAACAAAAACTCATAAAATAACGATGATTTAATGATTTGGTGGATTATGTAATAAAAAATTATTTTCATGTGGGGTCCAAACTTTTTTATAAGGGATATAACTCGTATCTTTGAGATACGAGTTATAATTCGTATCTAATAAGTACGAAAAAACTTATTTTATTAATAATTATTATTTTTCATTTAGTTTATAAATAAAAAATAAGAAATCATTTATTTAATTAAAAAAGCCGATGAATCGAGGCATTAAGAGAAATCAATATTGGGGGATTTTTTTTTAATACGATATTTTCATTACAAAAACTAATTTTTTTTTTTACGCACCTGGGTGTGCACTAATATCTAAATATGTATAATATTAATTTTTAAATTTAAGGTTATTTATAATTCAAATTTTTAATAAATGAAAATATATCCTTAATTTTAATTTTAATTGTATATTTAATTAAATAAATAAAAAAAATTAATTTATGAGGATGCAAATGAAATAAAATAGCATTTTGAAGGATAAATTAGTGAAATACCAATTAATTGAAGGTGGTTACTATAGACCCCTCACCAATAATATATAGTATAGATGAATATACAATGGCTAAATAGCTGAGAAAGTTGCAGCTCAGAAAATCGTATAGAGGAAATACAACTCTCATTAAGAGAAATAAATCATACAAATAAAAAAAGAAGACAAAATAAAACGAGAGAAAATAAGATTAAAAATTTGAACAAAATAACTACACCATATACTGCAAAATATGATACGCACGCTACTTTTTACTTTCTTTCGCTTTTTCAACTTCCAAATATCATCAACTTCAATAATAGCATTTCCAAAAACAACTCTTAAAATGAAGAGATACAAGTTTCCAATTTGGGAGACTCACGAACCGATTCCGAAAAAAAAAGAAAAAATAGCAGGTGAAGAAAACAACTCCTAAAGTGAAGAGATACATACGATCTCTCAACTCTTAAAATAGCAGGTGAAGAAAAAATAGTCCTTGTACGTTTGTTTCTATGAAATTCAAGCTATCGTTTCGAAAAAATAAAAAATAAAGAGATACATACGATCTCTCAACTCTTAAAATAACGTTTGTAGGAAGTTTATTGGAAGAGAGACCAACTCTTAAGAACTGCAGGGAGCGATGTCATGTCCGGAAAATCGTAGTATTTTTTGTTTCACATATTGGCAAGATCTCCACCAGATCCGTTGGTCTGCAATATTCACCCCAACCCCTTCTCTGCTTCGGACTGGTATCCGAAAAGTTGATTCGTAATGAAAATAAAAATTATATTAAACAAACAAATAAATAAATAAAATAAAGAAGAAAAATTTAAGCACTTTCTTGTATCTATATAGAATTATAAGGCGATTACGTCTTGACTTAGTGATAAAGGTGAAGTCTCGTATATTAAGATCACATGATTTCTTCTATTTATAGAGTTATAAGGCCAATGAGGTCTTGGTTAAGTGATCAAGGCTGAGGCTTAATGTATTGAATAGGTCAAATGATTGATTCTCTTCTGCGTTCCAATATCTTGAATGAGTCTTTCATGCATTTACGCATCCTAGTGTGGTTTAATTTGACATATACTTAAGTTTTTTTTCTTCTTAATTTTAGATATGATCTTGAACTTTAGACTTGGCAATGGGTGGGGGACCGAAGTGGGGTAATTCATTATCCCATCCCAACAATGATTGGAGAAATCACTCTCCGTCCTTTCAATTAAATATAGAGAAATTTCTCCCTATTTCAACTCGTAGGGATTCCTATCCTCGAGGGAAATTTACGTCCCCGTATATTTTACTGTACAATCAATTTTTGGCTTCCAACGAGGAGTGAATAGATAAAGTGTGGTGTTTTTGCGAGAAATGTGGAAATAGATTACGATTTCAAGATCAATATGGTATATTTAGTAATTTAGTTTATCGAATCCTACGAAAATATTGGATGGGCATATCCATGCTAGGGGAGAGGTATGATTTCCGTCCCTGACCCGTCCCCACGAACCGAGAGAAATTTTTTTCTATCATCGCCCAACATGAAGAGAATAATGGAGATTTTCCTTTTCGATCAACCGATTAGGTCGGACCCCCAAAGAAAACGTAATTTCCGCTCCATTATCAAGCCTGCACATCTATTATATTAAGGGTGAGATGTGTAAAGTAACTATTCCAAATTAATTGATACGTCATTCCAAATGACAAATTTATCCTTAATTTTTTTATTTATTCAAATTGTATCCTCACAAATTAACTTTTTAATATACTTACAACAATACATAATTAAAACTGAATTTATGATTTCATTTAGCAAATATTTTGAATCATATAATAATATCATATATCTATATATTATAGCACACATATAGAGTGTATATTAAATACTAGTACGAAATTATTATAGACTAATACATAGTAACATTTTAGATTTTACTTGCTATTATAGAATGCATATAGACATCCATATTAAAAAAATATTTTGAATCATATAATAATATCATATATCTATATATTATAGCACACATATAGAGTGTATATTAAATACTAGTACGAAATTATTATAGACTAATACATAGTAACATTTTAGATTTTACTTGCTATTATAGAATGCATATAGACATCCATATTAAAAAAATATTTTGAATCATATAATAATATCATATATCTATATATTATAGCACACATATAGAGTGTATATTAAATACTAGTACGAAATTATTATAGACTAATACATAGTAACATTTAGATTTTACTTGCTATTATAGAATGCATATAGACATCCATATTAAAAAAATGGTATGGGAAAAAAAGGTTACTTTGGCTTCGCACTTCAAATTAATTATTCACAAGTAAAGCAACGGCCATATTTCTTTCCCCATTTTAAAACCCTAATAACACAGTTTCCTTGTCTCTAAAAAAATCCGAGCATAAATGACGACGGGAGAAGGCGGCTCCGCGGCCGCCGACAATACAACGACGAACGATGCGTCGTCTTCGTACGGAGAGGGAGGAGTCGGCGGCAAGTCCCGTAAGAAGCCGTTTCGCGGGCGTCAATCGACGCCTTACGACCGTCCTTCGACTGCTATTCGTCCGAATCGCAGCGATGATATTAATAGAAGTGGTTGGTTGGCGAAGATTGTTTTGGATCCTGCGACGAAGCTTATATCTTATGGTGCCGACAGAATTTTTTCTTCGGTGTTTAGGAGAAAGCAGCTTCCGCCTCCGTTGGAAGGTTAATTATTATTCTTTTTTTTTGGCGTAATTGAAGGAGGAGAATCTTAGTCGAGTTGTGTTATGATGTGGTCGATTAGGATTTGTTGGAAAAGGTTCTTTGATGATCTTTTTTCAGTTATTGTAGTTCCGTTTCTCAGTTTGGCTTTGTTGTTGACGCAATTTAATCAATTTATGTTTTTGACGGTTCGTTCCCTTTTTTGTTTTTGTTTTTCATGTTGTGTAATTCTTTTGGCCGGATTGTGGTTTCTAGTTTGTTCTCGTGTGCGTTTTAGAGAATTCTATGTATTATGTCTACGTGTGGTGGTTTGAGAAGTAGTTCGTTCTTCTTTGAACTTGCTTGATTTGCATAAAATTTTTGGCCTTGGTAAGTAATATTAGACCTATGCCTAACGGAATATGAGTCAAATATTTTAATTTTCTTTAAGGATACTGTGTTGAGATTATAAAGTGGGTTTGTCCCACATTGGAAAATTAAAGTTTCGAGACAATATATAAATCAAAGAAGCATCTCCTCCTATCACCAATTGGTTTTAAGATGGAACCCTCAATTTAACATGGTATCAGAGTTGGTTCGATTTGCGTGTTATCACTCTTGTTTGCCTCACTGTTACCCGATTTATATGTCCACGTGTTAGGCCTTCAGTTGTGCCACACGTGAGGGGGCGTATTGAGATTATAAAGTGGGTATTGTCCCACATTGGAAAATTAAAGTTGTCGGACTCTATATATAAATCAAATAGGCCTCTCCTCCTATCACAAATTGGTTTTAGGGAATTGGTTTTTTTGTTGTTGCCTTCACGGTAGGATCTGCCACAATTTCACTAGCATGATGTATTTCAACTTTTGCATCTGTATCTAATTGTTATGTGTTTTGCCTCTTTTAAAGCAGATGTAAAAGATGATGTGAATTACAGAGATGAGGATGTTGTTTCTAATGTAAGATCAGTACTTTCACTTTTACTTATTCCTCGTTTTTATTGGGTTAAAATCCGTTCCTTCATTTTCTTTTATTTATTTAAATTCACCGTGGTTTTTGTTTCTGCTCATGGTTGATTATTTGATTAACTTTGTGGATGTCAAGATTTTTCTTTTCACATTGCGCATCTTGGCTTTGTCGAAATAAGCAACTATTGTGAAAGGGAATAGCAACATTGTTTATTCTTTTATTGGATGCCCTCAATGTTGAAGAGTATTCCCAACAGTGAAGGTGGTTGTCTCTGTGTATTTGATTGTTTGAGCATGTCGTGGGTCGTGACTCCAAAAGACACTTTGATGGGTCTGCATGGAACTCTTCTAATCTTATTTTTTGTTTTGTGGTTGAAAGTACCAAAGCAGGGAACAAGAGCCTGATAGAGGTCAACATAGTCCACTAATAGATGTCCCAACTGGTGATTCTATATCTGACCTTGAGCAACTACTAAAGCAGAAAACTTTCACAAGGTAACCTTCTAATTAGGAAAAAACTGTCAAGATCACAACCACAAGTTTTCTTGCACTTTTCTATTATTAGGGGGGATATATTTAATTTTGCTTTCTGTTGCATATTTTCAATGAAATAACACCAGCATAGACTCATGGAGTTACGTTATTAGCAGATGATATTAAATGATGATTATAGATGATGGTGAAACCTAGTCTGTGTAGTCGTCAGCTATTGCAATATATTCTCTATATCCATTCCATGTTGTGAGTGCATTGTCTACTATTTGTATATTGCTTTCTTTAGTTGATTTGCCCATGCGGACTTCACCCTTTCCAGGGATCAAATAATGCATCTGACAGAATTATTGCGATCAAGGGCCAAGGAGCTGCACAGTAGTGGCAATGAAGCTAAAGAGACGATGGAAATGCTATCAAAATTAGCTAGTGACTCCTTGGAAGAAAACAGAACCAACGGGGTGAGATCTGCCAGTGTTTCAACTTCTCTTTTAAAGTCAAAAGTAAGATTCTATGTAATTTCACATCACGCTAGTTCCTTACTTTCTTGTGTCCTCTCCCTGTCATGTGTTTCCTGTTCGGTTGTCATTTTGTATGATTATAGCATCATGGCCGTATCTATGGGTTTGAACTTCCCATAATAATATGTGACAGGTCCTTGACAATATTGCTTCTCCTGCTGAGCTCGCAAAATCTTACATGGCAAGTATTCCGTCAAAAGTGTTACCATCATCTCTAGCAATGCGCAGTCAAACTGTTAGAGAAGTTTCAGGGCTGCTTGGTAATACCCCATTTGCGTCAAAGTCATCTAACATGTCATTGTCTAAGAAGATGTTCAGAGGTCTTGATGCTCCGGAAAATGGTTTTATAACCCCAAGTTCTCGGGGCAAGTCAGATACTTACAACATGGCTCGTACCCCATATTCCAGACTTTATTCAGCATCCACTCTCAAGGTTCTTTTATCTTTTCCTTACTCCATGAAGATACACATTTTCTTTGGTGATCAATGCTTATTTGTCAAATGACTTTCAGGGCAGTGGATTAATGAGCAACGAATATGCTGTACCTCCAATTACATCTGCAACTCCATATCTTGTTGATCCGGACGATAAACTTGTAAAGCATACGGTACATTCTGATCAAATACTATATTCTTATTTCCCAGTAAGTGATCCTTAGCTGTTTTAACATCATTCGTTCTTTTTAGTCCTTAAAACGCAGAAACACAGTCTTAGATGATGGAGTTGGATCTATCGGACCCATACGGAGAATTAGGCAGAAAACCAATTTATTAGCTCCCAGGATTCATCATGCGGCGCATGGAATGGTCACTCAGTCTGATATGAAACAGAAGGGCAGATTGATTAGCGAGTCAATGCATGATATAAAAGGTACTGTTAAGAAAAATGATAATCAAACTGGCCCAAGTACAAGTTATGCTCATGTTCCATCGAAATCCAGTGAGGTGGCTGCTAGAATATTTAAGCAGCTTGAAAAGTTGTCCCCCAATGAAAAATCATCACAGTCAAAGTTTGTTGCTGCGCGTGAGAACTCACATTTGGAATTGAAACCGAGCATGCTTTCCGGGCAGGCCCTTAGGAGCATGGATAATGCTGAATCAATTAAGATATTTTTTGATGGCGAAGATGACCATGAATTGCCAGATAGATCTTATTCGGGTTTAACTGGTGCTCGAGCTTCTTCCTCCAAGAAACAAGTAAATGAAGTCAAGAACGTCACTGGAGGCTCTGTAACCCTCTCTGACGCATTGAACTGTGCAACTAATGCTGCAGGTCCCAGCTTTGATGTGGAGAAAGTTAATGTACCTCAACAAATACCAAAGGATAAAACATTTAGGATGAGTGCAGAGGTAATCCTCTTTGATTTCAAAATTTTTTCAATTTCGTGTGTAAATAGTGCCATTTTGATAGATTTGCCAGTCTGCTGTATATTTGCTTTCCCAGGTTTCATTGGAGCAGGATGACGACATACTCCCCAATGGGTTTGCGCAGGGACCTTCATCTGAAGGAGGATTGATGCTGGCACCTTTCAGTGACAGTAAGCTAATGCCTACGGAAAAACCTGAATCGGTGAAACTCATGGATCGGACTGAGGAGAAGCCTTCTTCCTTCAAAATTAATGAAACCTGTGATCCTGGTACAGCCACTTTATTAACAACAGCTTCGGAATCATTGATTCTTCCGCCGTCTGCCTCTGCATCTGGAAAGCTTAAGGAAACTAATAACCCTCCTCCCCTATTCAGCTTCAGCTCAACTGTTGCTGATAAATTTTCTTCGTTTTCTTCTGAATCGAAGGAGAAACGAGAATCTGAGATGGCCAACAGGTAGCTTGAAAACATGGACTTCCTTTTATTTCATGAGTTCCATTCGCTTAAAGCTATACATGGCCTATTTGGTCGCCTTTTTGTTGTGGGTTAAATATTCTCTTCATGATGCTGTACATGATTTTTATTTCGTTTTATTAATCTTGAGCAGCTTAGATTTACATAATTTAAAGCACTTCCTTGCTTGCTTTTTTTTTTTCCCGTTCTCTTCCCAAATGAGAAGTTAAACAGAAGACTATCTGATTCGTATTTTATTGATTATTCTTGCAGCTTGCTCAATTTTCCAGAATCTAGTTCTCGAGAGATGTCTTCTGAACATGACAAAGCAGATCATTTAAACTCTGTTAGGGCAGGAGTTGCCAACGCAAAATCTGAAAATATGCCTCCTGTGCAATCCGATGCGCCACAGTTTGCAAGACCTTTGTCCAGTTCATTTGCTGTAGCCTTTTCCAGCGATACAAATCGAACACCCATGGATGGTGGTCTCAGTATTACGTCTTCAGCTACTGTTGCAAGCTTTGCCCCGAGTGTTACAAGCACTCCTGTATCCTCTGGCCCCAGCATCTTTGGGTCAGCTTCAAATACTACAGAACCTATATTTAGATTTGGTGCACCGGGGGATCAAATCGCCACAGCTTCAGCTGCTCCATTAACAAATGTTTCTGAAAATCTGAAAAGGAAAATGGATAGTGATTCAAGTTCAGTGTCGCTCTCTGCTTTCGCAACATCAGCACCAACAAGCTCTGGAAGTGGGACTTCTTCACTCTTTTCTTCCTTTAGCAATTCTACAGCTGGAAAGTTTACTGATGCTGCTAAATCTCCGTTGTTTTCTAGTGCTGGAACCTCTTCCCAAGGTGCGTCTGGTCAATCAGTATCATCTGATTCATTGGCCTCATTCAATATGAAGTCTGATACAAACAATAATTTTGGTTCGACTTCTACAGGTACCTCAACTGACGATACTGGTAAACAAATAGTTGAAAAGGAACCGTCTTTGAATGTATCGAAGAATTTTGGCATGAGTTCTTCTGCTTCTTCTGATGCAAGTACAGTTAGCTCAAGCAGTAACTCTACACCCGCTCCATTCAGTTTCGGTTTAAATCCGTCCTCTTCAATTACTAATCCTGGAACAAGCAGTGTTGCCGCTCCCTCGACGTTTGTTTTTGGTGGCAATTCCTCCGTTTCCTCGTCGCTCACCACCACCGCTAGTGCATTCACTTCTGGTACTTCTGGTAACTTCAATATCGGCACAACCTCTTCACCATCAAACATCTTCGGCTCAAGTTGGCAAGGCGCAAAACCTTCTTCTGGCTTTGGGTCCACGTCCACCACAGCTTCACTCTCTCCATTTACTGGATTTTCATTTGCTGCGTCTTCAACAGCATCATCTGCTTCTTCAACCACATCAATTTCACCTCAATCTATTGGGCTTTCTATCGGTGCACCATCAACACCATCGGCTTCTACAAACACATTTCCTTCTACTGGATTTACTTTTGGTGCTTCATCATCATCATCATCATCAGCTCCTTTGACTACTTCCTCTCTAGCTGCTGGGTTTGTTTTTGGTGCATCATCAACACCATTCACTTCATCCTCATCTACTGGGTTTTCTTTAGGAGCATCGTCATCAACACCAATAGCTTCTTCGACGAACATCTCTCCTACTTTCTTTACTTCATCGACAGGGACTGCTAAGCCGAGTTCTATATTTCCATTTGCCACAGCCTCTTCTTCAACGTCTTTTACTCAACCAGCATTTGGTGCTTCTCCTTTCGCTGGCTTTGGGACGTCTCAGGGAAACAGTAATAATCAGATGAATGGAGATGATACAATGGCTGAAGACACAGTACAAGAAACAACACCATCTTTTCCGGTATGTGGTCAGACAAGCTCCAACGCGGGTTTCTCATTTGGATCCACCGCCCCATCGCAGGGCAACCCGTTTGTGTTTGGCGGGCAGCAGCAAAATCAACCCGCTCCATTTCAAGGATCGGGCAGTGCTCAGTTCAACGCTGGCGGTGGCTTCTCGTTGGGTAGTGGCGGGCCTGGCGGTGGAGATAAGTCTGGTAGGAAAATCGTGAAAATCAATAGAAATAAACACCGAAAGAAGTGAGCGCTTTGAATGCTCGGCTGTGTTGTGTACTTCTATTCATCGTTTCGACCATATTGCTTTACTTGAAGATTTACAGCTGTTGAAGATGCATCATATTGGAGCTGTAGATCTCTCGTAAGTGAAATACTTTTTTATGCTGCTTGTTGGTTTTATGCTGAAATATTATTTTCTCTATTACATCTGAATAAGAATTTAGCTAAAATTTGGAGAGGTTAGTTAGGGATGTAACAGTTAATATGAACAGTGTTTATTATGTGCTTGTAAGAGTAAATTGAGTCAAAGTAGTCACTGTTATTTTGTGTAAATTACTGAGCTCAAACGAAAATGTCCTTTTTTATGAAGATATACTAAATTAATGTACACAAGTGATAATAATATCGTAACTATAGTAAATAGTTGCTTCATCAAATTGGTGTATGCTAGAAATATATGGGTAAATCAATCACTATAGTAATAAACCAGCATGATACAGTAAAAAAGTCTACAAAAAAATTTAAATAGAAACAAACCAACGGGAAAATTACTTAAATACCTTTTTTTATAAAAATTATCAATTTAGTCCCTTATCAGAATTGTTTTACATGTAGGTACCTAGTAGAATAAAGATTTTACACATAAGTACCCGCTTGCAATGCAGATACATCATATAAGTATATTTAGGTACGATGTAGAAAAACATATTGTGGTACATAATACCGTAAAAAAATGTACATCACATAATAAATTTAGGTAACATAAAGAAACGTATATAGATACTACATAAACCCGTGATGTGGTACGTAATATACATATAAAAAGGTATGTCAAGCATGGTAAAATGGTACACAATCAGTTGAGTACTTAAATATAATTTTTTCTGACAGGGTACTGAATTGCAACTTTTTTATACAAATAGGTATTTAAGTGTAGATTCCCGACAAACAAATATAGTATATACTTTAATTAATTAATATAGTAAACTCAATTGATAGCAAAAAAAAAACTGGCACCATGAGAATTCCCGTTAGTGCGCATTCCAAACTACTAATTGATCATCATGAATTTATGATGGATTTGTCGTTTTAATTAGTGATATAGGCTGATTAATTTAGCATTTTATATGGATTTTAAAAAAATGAATGATTTACGAAAAAAACAGAAATTATAACTTAATTTAGCAACACATCTTAAACAAAGAACCTCAACTAGTTTGTTTTTGCTAAATATAAAATTATACATCGCTTGCGTCAGAGTTTAATCCGCCCCGCCGTGAGCCGTGGCATTCGAACTACCACGAGACGTTGCATTGGGCACCATACCGCTAGTGGCTCCATAGTTCTGCCAACCACGAGCCATGTGGTTCGATCCGCCTAGCCAAGTGGCGTTGGGTACACTTGCCTTCGTCACGTCTTCAGGCCCGGGATTTTGGACCACCGTGCCTCTTACGTGACCACTCGATGGCCCGAGTCGAGGTCCTGAAAACCTATTATCGGGAATATTAGCAATGATGCTGCGAACCAGACCCCCCTGCTGGCTCGTGCCCAGTCCGAACCGTGGACCCAGACCCACCGACTGGGTGCTCGACAAGAGACCGCCACCACTAAGAGACCCCAAACGAGCTTCTTCGAACCGGGTTGGGTCGACCCGGGCCGGTTGCGGCGGTGAGGTCCCACCCAAGTTAAGCCCGCTATTGAGAGGGCCGAACGGGCCCGGGTTAGTATGGATTGGAGGAGGCGGCGGCGCGGGCCCATTATACACTTCAACTCTCCTGCGAAAAAAAATTTGCAAAAATATTGCACGTTAACCTAAAAACTCCACTGACATAGCAGAAGCGAGTAGATTTAACGAAAATTAAAGAACACGTCTTTTAAGATTCCAAGATATTATATAGGAAATCGAACTTTATTAATGACTCTGAATGGTAATCTAAACTACATATGCGGGATACCTATTTATAGAAATCATGAAGAGAAAATATTTAAACAATATCATATTTAAATAATATCATAACTAATTATACTATATTATAGCAAATAATATACTTAACAATATCTCTACCCACGCATGCATGACCTTCTTGTTCTACATCATCCACCCGTCCCAAAAAGAATATATATATATATATATATATATATATATATATATATTATATAAAGGAAAAGACAACAACCTTTTCTTGGAATCCTCCGATCCTTCGCCAGTAGGGACGGTCCCACGCCGTTTGGTTTCGCATTCAAGCACCACGTCTCCGAGCAGCCCGGTAAATCTGGCCGGGCCCTTGGGAGGAGGGTTCGGGCTGGTGTGGGCCCCTCTATAGTTTATATCCATAATGAGACCTTCGGGCGGCCACAGTTCGACTCTCTTCTTGGAGGAACTGTCTTGATGCATACCCTTATCCTTATTGTAATAAGAACAATGGTCGTCCTGCTGGCGTTTCATCTGTTTCTCGCCGTACTTTGTCCCGTGATATCCATCCTTATATGTGTCCTTATTCTGTTTTTCGTCGAAAAAAGGTGAAAGATCATCCGGGATATGGATAGGATGGTGTTTGTCGCCCGGGATAGGGATAGGATTGTCGTTTTGGTCCAAAAGGAAATCGTCGAGATCAAAGAAAATATCGTTGTCGTCGCCTTGAGGTTCAAGACTCGAATGTCGTACGTCTTGAGGGAATAGCGAGTCGAGCGGAGGAAAAAAACCCTAAGAGCAAAAAAGAGCGCAGTAATAAGAATATCAATGATATATTGCATCAACAAAACCCTAATTCAGATGTTAGAACTAAATGTTAGATGTTATATAAGTAAGTCTTCCAAGTAATAGCGTCAAGCAATCAGGCAAAAAATCTATATATAGGAAGAGCATGAGAGGTAAAAGAAGATGAAATCACATTATTTTCTTCGTCGTCCATCTCCAGCAATGCAATAAGATCGTCGGGAATTTGCTTCTCTACTGCATCATTCGAGGAACCGTCTTCTAGAACCTTCTCCTTGCCCTTCGAATTCTGATGATCAAACTTCCCACTCATTGCTGATGGTTGGATTGGACCTGCATGCATGAAAGCAATCCCAACGGTCGATAAACGTTCGAATCTTTGTAATAACTAACCGAATCGATTACAAAATCCAGCAGTATTACACAAAACAACATGCCTGAAACTTACATAGATACGATGTACCATTTTGACTTAGAACTAAATCCATTGATCGAACAGGAAAAGAACGAATTGAAATAACAACCAGCCAACAAAAGTTTAGCATACAAAACCCTAATTACAAAAACCCTAGATGTGCATATGCAAATAGAACATGAAATCAAAATCTCAAATGGAATAGAAACAAAAAGGATACAACAAATATTACAAAAAAATCAAACCTGAAAAGAATGAGAGATGAAGAACTCAGAAGAAAGGAATTTCAAGAACTGAAGAAGGCAAAACACACACTGAGAATTAAGAAAGGTGGCACCTTTTTATTTACCTCAACACATCTGATATGGATATCAAATTAATACAATATAGAAATAATGGGAGTAAGTTCAATGTATTGTAATATTTATTTGTTCCCAACACATATCGTAAGCATTTTGTGAGATTTTTTGACCAACCAATGAGTGAAATTTTAAATCGGTAGAAAATGGAGAGGGAGTGATATTGTTATCTTAAAACAACAATTATACCAAAAGTATATGGGATTATGTAATAACTAAATAATATTTGTATGCAAAACTGGAAATTTTTTAAATGTGATTATGTAATAACTAAACGATATTTGTATGCAAAACTGGAAAATTTTCAAATGGGGATTATGTAATAACTATATATTATTTTTACACAACTGGAAAAAATTTTAAATGGGTCAAAAATGCATAGGCCTAAGGCAACCTTCGAAACTTTCTTTTTCTAATTTTCTTTTCTTTTTAAAAGAAAAAGCAAAATAAAATGTGACTGCATTAAAATACATCCTTGAAAGGTTCGATGAACTGTGACATAGTGGTTGAGTTTGTGGATTATTAAACATGAAGTTTCGAGTTTGAATCACACTACTGACTTTGACATCGTATTGTTGACCGTGGTTGGCATGTGAATTATCAATCCTGAGGTGCCAGGTTCGTATTGCACTGATCACTTTGACTATCATGTTGACTTTGCTCATCTGATCCCTTGAAGTTAGTTTCATCCGTGGAATGTGTAGCGTAAATAACTAGTTGAGTGGGATACCGAGTTTATATATATATATAACTCAATGAACTAATTATATCTACTTTGAAAAAATAATAAGGTAATAATAAATTAAATAAAGTAGAACAAACCAGATGTTGATTTATTTTGTTGTTAAATTAATATGATAGTAGTGTTACTTTATACACGTTTTTTTTTTACCAAAATACTACAAGGTTATAATACCAGCGAAGTTATAATTCATTCCTGATGAAGATATATTAAGAAGAATTGTGTTAATTAGCCCAATTAATTTTCAGCGTACTCAGAAATTTTAAACCTTAGTTTATAACATGTTGGTGTGTTTGATACATAAATTTATATAAAGCATGTGTTATATATAACAGTTCTAAACCCATATATACAAATTTAGATAAACCTACCTCTCATATTATAAACCCACTAATTAAATACATATTTTATTTTATATCTACTAATTAATTTTATACAAATTTCGCATACCAAAAAGCAATCATTTGTGTATATTATAGCCTTCTTTATCAATAATTGCAGGCATCTTCATCGCATATGAATAGATAGGAATTCAAATAACTTATACTGCTTGCAATCCCATTTGCATATTTGTCAACAAACTTCTTCACTTAAAAATCATCAATTAAACAAAGAAAGCAAGAAATATAAAAAGATAACCTCCCTCGTAACATATCGAAAGAAGATCACTGCTGAGCACACTGCACCCTTTGAGCTCCACCATGCATATCGTCATCATCTTCATCGTACGCTTCTTGAGCACGCTGGCGCTGTTTCCTACGCAACTCTTCTTCCATATTGACATCGTGGAGAGTCGTCTCCTCGCATTCGTCCAAGTCCATATCTGTTTTCGCCGCTGACCGTTGGGGGAGCACGGACTCGAGGGCTTTGCTTTGGTCCGGGCTTACTGAGTCGGGGAAATCCACGGAGAACTGTAAGTAAAGTTTCCCTTTCATGAATGGTCTTTGGTGCATGGGCATTCCCTCATCGTTAATGGCCTTGAATTGATCTAATAATCCGAAATAAGTATTATTGAACACGAGGGTCAAAAAGGGGTAAAGAAATTTGAATCAATAAATTGGTCTTAGGTAATTGTTGAACTTACCAGGCTTGATAACTTCGCCAGGTTCAGATTTAACAAGGAGTTGTCGGTTGTCTAAATGAGTCAGGATGAACTGAAACCCACAGAGAGCTTCAGTTAGGGTCAAAGTGTGTTCGACAAATAGGTCATCGCCCTTCCTCTTAAACTTCGGGTGCTCCTTTTGTTGTAGTACAAAGATGATATCCCCCGTGATAGTGTCAGGCTACCAAAAGAATCAGAGCTTCGGTTAAATACGACTGTGATTACTAAACTCAGAACAGTGAATACGACACAAAGGTGCATTTTAAGTTACCGCTTCATCAGCTGCACCAGGGAATGAGATCTTTTGTCCATGTTGCATCCCCTTCTCAACGTTTACCTCCATGACTTTTTTCTCCTGGACGACCTTTTGGCCTTTGCACTGAGGGCAACGGTCCTTGTCGTTAATTGTTTCGCCGGTGCCCCTGCAATCATTGCAAGGATGTTGCATCTGCTGTATCATGGGACCCAATTGTCTGATGGACACTTTCATTCCAGATCCTTGACAACCCGGGCATGTAGTTGAAGCTCCAGATTTAGATCCTTTCCTGACCCATAAAATATCATTTTCATTATGACACGGTGACAATTATATAAGCAGATAAGTTAAGTTTGACTTTTAAGAAAAAGAGACCCACCCCTTGCACTTTGTGCAGAGAACGTTACGAGAAAGCGAGAGCTTCTTAGACGTTCCATTGTACAAATCCTCAAGTGAGACCTTGAGAGGATGGACAACATCCTCTCCTCTTCTTTGCCTCCGAGCTCTGCTGCTTCCTCTGCCTAATAACACGGTAAGCAATAATGAGTTTCATTTCAATATGTTATTGTGTCACAAATTAAACAGAATACTAAGTTTTAAACTTACCACCAAAAGGACCACCCCCGAAGAAGGATTCAAAGATATCAAATGGGTTGTGGCCTCCACCTCCACCACCCATTCCCTCCTTGAGTGCATCCTCACCATACTGATCGTAGATCTCCCGCTTCTCAGGGTCACTCAAGACTTCATACGCTTGAGCAATCTCCTTAAACTGAAGACATAGTCAAGAAATATTTTATTTTTCAGAATAAGAAACGTAACATATTATATTCAATCAACTAAAACAACTTGAAACATCATTTAGAGCATCACAGCAGCTAAAATGCAGGCATGTAATTATTCAAGCAGACAAGGTGAAAAACACATGATGCAAAAAGCGCATCAAAATTTGATTCGTCATCTTCCAATGACAAAATACTAACATAATCAAGAGCAAAAACAACAATCCCAAATGATGTAATAATTCTACTGAAGATAGCAAATTGCATAGAAAGCGCCAGTAAATAACTCATCGTCACCAAATATGTCACCATAAAACAAATAAATAACCAGAACTCAAGTTAATTTAGACATCTGCAAACTCACGGAGACCTTCTAACTCATCATGAAGAACAGATAAGGAGAACATTTAAATTTTTGCAAAAGATGAAAACATGAGCTTCAAACAACTAGCAAACATTGACTATAATATTTCAATAAAACAGAAAAACACAGCAGTAACAAAATTACTTTCTCAGGATCTCCGCCTTTATCAGGATGATTCTTAATCGCCGCCTTGCGATAAGCTTTCTTCAAGTCATCCTGGGAAGCACTCTTCGACACACCCAGCGCCTCATAATACTTGGTGTTGTCGCTTTTCTTCGGCGCTCTACCAAACATCTCAGCTACTTTGTACGATATCGATCTTCAAACACAAAATTCAATCAGCAATTAATCAACTCGTCAGCTCAATCAACAGCCGAACGGATCTAGCAATAACTGCGTTAATCTATTGTAAATCATCCAATTGAACCGAATTTGTATTGATTCGCAGCAAAAGTTAAAAAGCTTACAGATGAGATTTGGAAGAGGAGCGCTCTCGCGTCTGAGGGAGAAAGGAGGAGAGTTAGGGTCAGTCGAAGTTTGTGGTTTTAATCGATGGAGTCGATCTAGCATTGGACGGCTTAGATTGCGTACTGAGAAAGGAAATTCGACGGCTGAGATTTACTGAAGCATACAGCCATCCGTAGCCTAGCCACCAAAATAGAATGGATTGTTGAGAGTGTTGACTTTGACCATAATTATTGATTAATTTTGACGATAAGACAACTCCATATATATGATACAAAAGCCAGATCCATAATAAGCCCAGCCCATAATCGTATTATAAAGCCCATTTCTAACCTCCTTTTTAATATTCCAACGTATTATAAAGCCCAATTCTAACCTCATCTTATATAATAACTATGGAAATGTAGGATTCATACAATTCAGCCACGTGTCCTTCTCATTTTTAACAAAAACAAAAAAAAAAAAAAAGAAAAAAGGGTAAAAAAAAACCACCCACTAGGCAGGCACTCTCCGTTTTTTTCTTTTGCACCTTCCCTCCACCAAAAGATCCGATAATGGAAAAAGATAAATCAACCGGTCAATTCCTCGAACCGGAAACCAGCACTTTTTCGTCCGGCGACGACGTCCACGGTTGAAAGAAGGTCACCTACTCTAAGAAGCAACACATCATGACGAAAAAAGTGTGTTGAGAAGACACATATACGAGGCTCAGCGTGCCGCTTCAGCTGTTTACGACGACGAAGATGACGGCTTTGCCCTCTGATCGAAGAGGAAGGGCAGACTGGATGATGCTGACAACGACTTTGACAATAAAAACAGCAGCGAAGGAGAAACCGAAGAAGGTGAAGAAGCCGAAGGTCACTGTTGCTGAGGCGGCCTCCAAGATCGACATTTATGATCTTGCTGCATTTCTCTCGAATATTGGTATGCGTTTAATTATTTGGTTTTGGTTATGATCGTTATTTGGATAATTATGGCATTTAGGGATTTAATCAACCAATTAGTCGTTCTGTTATATGGGTTAACTTTAGTTCTTCAAATGTGCTAAATAGTTGAAAAGAATGCAATATATACTTTCTTGGAATAGTAAGTGTTTTGAATTCGTAAGAATTTCACGTGCAATTTTAAGTGACTGAATTTGATTGTGTTTGGGGAGATTAACGTGATTGTTTAATTATTAACCTGGCTCCTATTAATAATGAAGTTGTTAGAATCAGGAATGTTGATCAACATTTTTGAAAATTTTAAAGTGGATGATTTTTGTCGGTTGTGATTCGTTAATGATTTATGGTTCTTGCCTTGACCAATGAGAAATAAGGGACCATCGTTGTTCCCAAGCACGATTAGGCTCGCATCTCATTTCGGTTGAGCTCAGTTGTCCCCGGATGCTAAAACCTATGATCGATCCGCAATATCATGAAATATGTGGTATAGTTGGCTTTATTGTTCTTAGATTTTCTTGCTTTTGGGACCCTTTTTGTTATATGTTGAAATATATGAGAAACGACATAAGTTTCGGTGAAGGTGAAGTTTCTTTGTTTCAGAATGGAGCTTGCTATCGGCTGCATAATTTTGTTTGTGACCCGAGACATCAAATATGACCCGATAAAATCCAGCCGTCACCTCATTCGTAATCCGATTCATTTAGTTGGTAGGATGTCGCAAGTGTTTTGTTCATTCAGGTGATTTCGATGATATTATTACGGATATCATCTTAAAACATTCAGCAATTCCATGATCTTATATTTAGCTTAGAGAATCTTGTCTGTGTTTTTCATTTAAGATAATTCAACTCATGAGCTTCAGAAATGTTTTTTTTTTTTTGTGTGTGTTGTTTCTATGTTTTTTGTTTTTTATTTGTAGGATGAAATTCCATTACCACGTAATCGCATGTGCGTACATCACTTATATAGCATGATTAGATATGCTATATACATCAGTTTGAAGACCTTAATACAGAATCTTACTAATATAATTCTGTTCAACTATAGAAAGCTTCCTGAACTTCATGACTCGAACAAGTTCCTTGACTCATATCTTTATCCTTTGCACCAAAGCTTTGGCCGATCGGACACCATATTTTGGTATCGCATAGTCCTTTCCGTCCACAATATGTAGATGGTAGCCGCTAGGCCTACTATGTTAGTATCTCATTTTTATGACTTGAGTGCTCAGTATTCTATTATGATCGTAGGTTACTAAGAAGAAAGACATCTAGGACTTTTACTTCAACCTTTCCAAGAACATAGCAGCTGGAGTGAAAATAACATAGAATATTAAAAGTAAAACCTGTGAATGTGGGCCAATGCTGGTTTTAAAGATCTTATTATACACAGTTAAAAACCCGTGCATTAATAATATTATTCGTATTATTTTCGTCAATTAATTATATATGGTTAAAACCCATGCATTCCAATTGAAAGATATAAGAAGTTCGAAGTAAAAGTCTATGTATATGAAGTTTACCAATAACATAATTATTCATCTTCTTCATATATACTGTGTTTGTTCACACGGTTAGCTTCTGCAGAATTTAGGAGAGTAGCAAACGTCGGTTCACACAGTTAGCTTGGCAACTAGGTCTCCCCACGTTTCGAATTTCGTGCAGCCTGAATCCGATGAGTGTCAGTATGGTAATTCTAATATGATTTTTATGAATGTGGGTGGCGGCTTATGTTGTCCGCCTTCTTTCTCGCTTGATCACTATAGAAGTAAAAGATGCCCTTGGCCAAGCGGTTGGATCTGATGCTGTAATACCCGTAAAATTTAATACGGGGATTTCGCAAAACTTCGAAATTGGTGAAGATAAAGTTTGGGCAGGCTTGAAATTGAGCCCAAATAATAATTGGGCCCAAGCCCAATAAAGAAGGAAAACTTTGATGGGCTGAAAAATAATAGTAGGCCAAGGTCTAAATAACCAAATGACCCAAAGGCCAAATTATGGGTTGCTTAGGACATAAGGAAAAACACGTCCATGCCTCATCACCTGCTGAACAAAGACAGTAAAAACCATCATTAGAGATAAATAATAGCAGGAAGAGAGAAAGGAGAAGAAGGCGAGAGAGAAAGAAGAAAGAGACAAAGGAAATTTGGCAAAAGCTCCTTCCAATCTTCATCAACAAAAATCTGCTTAAACACTGCTTAGGAAGTGAGGTAGGTGAAACTTACAAACCCAAAACTGATATTTTTAAGCTGTTATATTTATGGTGAAAGGATCACCATCGTTTTTGGTTTGATAAAATGCTATGTGTGATGATTGATGTTTAAAAACCCAAAATATGGGTTTTAATTTATGTTATGAGTTTCTGGAATTTGTTGAAGATATGAAGATTTGAAGAACTTAGTGTTTTTCGTATACTGTTCTTCACTTTCGGATGATTCTTGTTTTCGGGCCGAAAACCATTTTCGCGGGCCATTTTAAGTTTTCGCGGGCCAGTTACTTTGCGAATTGTGAGGAAGAAAAAGTTTTCGCGGGCCTAAGGTTTTCGATATGTGAGAGGAAAAAGTTTTCGCGGGCCGAAAAATCAGTTTTCGCGGGCCTAAGGTTTTCGGTATGTGAGAGGAAAAAGTTTTCGCGGGCCGAAAAATCAGTTTTCGCGGGCTTAAGGTTTTCGGTATGTGAGAGGAAAAAGTTTTCGCGGGCCAATAATGAGGTTTTCGCGAACCAAGCTTTTCGCCACTTCTTGTGAGGTTTCGCGAACCAAGCTTTTCGCCAACTTTTGTCAGGTTTTCGCGAACCAGCTTTTCGCCACTTTTTGTGAGTTTTCGCGAACCAAAACTTTTCGCTACTTAATATAAGTTTTCGCTAGCTACTGTTCAAAATGAAAAAGTTTTTCGCCACTTCCAAAGTTTTCGCCAAGTTTGAGCTGTTCGCTACTTTTCGCTAGCCTAAGCTTTTCGCCACTTAAAAGAAATGGTTTTCGCCAGTTAAAGTCTTCGCCAGCTTTTCGCAATGCCAAAACTTTTCGCGACATAGAAAGGTTTTCGCCAGGTCAAAAGGTTTCCGTCAGGTCAACTTTTAGTAGGCTTTTCATGGGCCTGGTGTGACCATTCTGGGCTTTAGTTTGATTTCAGCCCAAATCTTTTAATTTTTGTTGAACTAAGTTTTTATAAAATATTTTCGAGCTTGGACCCAATTTCTCGGGTCAACTGATAAAGAAGTATTGGGTCTTAAATAATTTACTATTCTCGGGATTTTAAGTATTTGAACCAAAAGTACTTTTTAAATATTCTAATGATTTTTGAGGTTTTTCGAATATACTTAATATGTTCTGCGATTAATTGTTCATGCATCCACGGCATGTCATGACGAGAGTATTGATCGCATTTGTGCGATGGGAGAGTGTATGCCTTTCTTTGGCAGAGATTTGTGAGGTTAAGACTCGTAGGTGCACCTGACGGGAGACAGACGTGATCGCTCTGTCTACTCAGGCTTGAGCAACCTGAGGTGCCCACTGTCGTAGGATTGCTCGACTTGACGGGAGATAGACGTGATCGTTCTATCTACCCGGGTACAGCGTGGGAGCGCGACTCGGGGTGCCTACCGTCATGAGATGAGATTAGGCGGGAGATAGACGTGATCGCTCTATCTACCCGGGTACAGCGTGAAAACGCGACTCGGGGTGCCCACTGCCATGAAATGTGATTTCCGAGTCTGTGTGACCGGATGATTGATGTGATGTTGCGCGCGAGGTGCCGAGTCTAATCTAGGGCCCTGAGTATTGAGATATGAGAAAAATGAGCGTGCATTTGTCATGTGAGATATTGGGATTTGGGGACATGTGCACGCATGCATCGCATTATTTTGGTATTCACCTACTGGGCAATTTTGCTCAGGGTTACATGTTTTATAGGTACTAATAAGTAGACGGCTGGTGGCGGTGACTCCACGGGCTTTTGGGGGCGGATGCAGTACATGGGACGCGACCTGTGGAGGCGTAGGATTAGTTTGATATTTTGGGGTTTCGGCCCGTTGTAAAGACCTTTGTAAAACGACTCTTATATATAATGTATAATATACTATGTTGTTTTTGTAAAATGGGCTTTCCGCGGCTTTCGTTGCGAAAACCCGCCAACTATTTATATTAAAAAGTGGGGTCGCCACAGATGCCCATGCAGGTTGAGGTGTGGTTAACTTTTTATTGCTGCAAGTGTATTCATTTTGTGATTTGAGACTAAATCGTATAATGGAGTGTCACAGGTAATTACCGACTTATTTAGTTCTATGAATAACCTAGAAAGTGATTTGGTGTTCAGATGCATGAACAAACTGATTGTATTTTATGTTCTGAGATAAATGTATAGGATGAAGAAGCAGAAAATAAAAGAAATGCTTGATTCCAAAAATGCTGCTATGGTATGGTTCCTCAAATTTTTTCTTATTTCAAAACTTTTATAGTGCATTATCTGATTCAACTATATAATTATACTTATTAATCTTCACCTGGACACAGAATTTTTTAAAGGAAAGGGCCGTGTGTTCTTGGTATTGAATGAGTATTGCTGGGGTATTATGGCGTCCAATGATTGGGTCTTGATAATATTTATCTCTATTTTCGAGTAGCAGCATTAAAGCTCTATGCTTTCTGGCGATAAATGATTGAAGGGGTTTTAACTTAGATGGTTGAATGGTTTATGGTTTTTTCAGAAATAAATTCCGTGGTAAGTGTGTATGTGTTTGTCGTTGATGGCTTTTTTTAGGTTTGACACTGAATACAGTGCTTATGTGATATGTAGTAGGGGAGGTCGTTTTACACGTCTTATGTTTTAGGAATTGTCAGTGTTATTAGATAGTCAATCTCTCACTCGGTGCACTATCCGTAAATTCGAATGCTCTTTTACTGCAACCTTTGTATGATGTGATTAATAACATTCACGTATTCATTTGATGAATAATAAGTATTGCGAGTGTTTTGCTGCTGCAGGTGTTTAATGTATCAATCGAGCCATGCACGTGCATCAACTGCTTCAATAAACCTATACACGCAGAGACTGCTATTACAACACGGAAGATCCATTCGCTTGTGCGACGAATGTCATATAAAGGGCAATGCTTTGCCTTTTCATTCCGATGTAGGGGTAAGAAAATCGCCGAACCTTGGCCTCTCTTCGTTTTGTTTTATCATACATATTTATGTTTAATTATCACATTATAGGAAATCTCATGCTGAACTCAATGGAATATATACGTATCTGATTTATTTTAACTAATCCAAATTCTTTCCTATGTGTAGTAGCGTCAATGGAAGTCGAATACGGTGCTAACAAAGAAGAATATGAAGATCAACGGTCGTTAGGAAAGCCTACGATTCTTTTTTTCCTTTGACTCAACATATTCTGAAGCAGTTCAAAGATTCGGATGACGATAAGACCTGTGCATTGCACGGGAAAAAAACTAGTTGTAAAATATATCTATCTAATCTATGTCTTAAGCTATATTATCATAGTAATCATAATATAAGTATAATTATAACAAAATAATCTTATTATAATATTTAATCACCATTAATATTTTTATTACATCTTTTTTTATATTCGATCAATGTGTTTCATACTTATAATAAATTGATTACCAACATCATATGTCAGAATAAATTTGACTTTTCGATCATTTCTTCGACAAAATAAGCTGAAACTGGAAATCCTACTCGCTAGCATTGTATGCCAGCCGTCAAATATGTATGAAATATCTCACGTAGCAGCCAAGTAAGATTTTAAGACTTATTTTGGCTCAAAAAAGATCGAACACCCAAATTTATTACAACACATGAAATTATTTACCAACTTTTGCGACTATTAAATATAACGACTCAAAATTGAAAAGCGTTATACTTCAGTGATCGTATCAAAATTTATAATTTAGGGGTGTCAAATTTTATTATTGGAACAAACTTAGTAAAAGTAAAATGTAACACTAAGAATGTGTTTGGTTGGGGGTATTTGGGTGGATTAGATGCGTTAGATTTAATTAATGGAGTGTTTGGTTCGAGGATTTATTTAATGGTAGGTGTTACCCTCGGGATTTTCCAGCTGGCGAAATATCCAGAAAGACCGGAGGAAGAAGGGCCGATACCCTTTTCAGCTGATATCCCCGAAGGAAGAAGAAGAGATGGCGCCTGAGGAAGGATGACTGGCCATCGAGTTTCCCAAAGAGAGAGCCATAACACCTCCTTGACATTTCACCAGATACCAACGTCTAAATATTCATTACACTCTCTTTAGACTATCAAAGGGGGGGACTATTATTACCCTCAGGATTTTCCAGCTGGCGAAATGTCTAGAAAAGACGAAGAAGGAAGAGCCCTCCTCGAGTGACATGCCCGAAGGAAGAAGAAGAGTCATCTTCAGCCGATATCCCCGAAGGAAGAAGAAGAGCCCTCTTCAGCTGATATTCCCGAAGGAAGAGGAAGAGGAGTAGCTGAGGCCCTTCCCAGCTGATACTCCCGAAGGGAAGTAAAGAAAAGCCTTCTATTTTCACTCGGGAAGACCCCCTCGGCACAGAAGCCCGAAGGGAAGGAAGTTTACTCGGGCTGATTCCCGAGCGAGCTAGTAACCGACCATTTGACTGGAGAATAATACATGAACGTGGGAAAGATCGTGGGTCTGGAAGAGGAACACCCAGAAGAAAGTGGGAAGGTGGGAAAACGTGATAAACTACCCAGACCCAGTCTAAAGAAGGCCGAAGAGTCAGGAAGGTGGTAAGGTATCATTTACTATATATATTCCGGCCTTCTTAGAGCCAAATTCGTCGACACAGCTTTTATTTACTGTTATTCTGCCTGAATTCTTACTCATTCGCCTGAAAAGCACCACCCTCCTGACTGAGGCAGGAGGGCGAAACACCCTCACCATTCTTCTTCCCTTGGTTCCAGGGAAGAACCCCCGTCACTTCTCACGCGGAAAGGAGGCGACGAGCTACCCCGTGACAGATCGAATTTTTCCAGCAGCATCAGTAGGATTTAGATAATACCTTGTTAATACCCCCAACAAGGTATTAACTAAATCAGCCACTCCACATTCCTTTATCTAATCCCATGATATTTGACAAATTTATCATATATTTATAAAATTTTTAAGTAAAAAATAAGGGTAAGATTGTAATTTAATTTAATTAAACCTAATATCATTTAAACTCATCTACCAAACACATCAACCAAACACCCAAAAAACTCATCCCCAATTATCTAAACCCAACTAAAACTATATCATCTAAACACATCCTCCCAACCAATCTAAAGAATCGAACTCAATCTATTCAGCGATCCCAATTTATAATTGAAAAAAAAAATATTACTGATCGTTATTTTATATTTATTTTATAAAGATATGAGTATTATATATGAAAAGGATGCACTGATGACTCCCATTACTAGCAAGTTGAAAGTTTAGATATTCAGCAAAAGGAAGTGCTTACAAGTCAAGTTGGTTTAGATTAATCAATATATGTTTTGTCTATATATTAGCAACTTGCATAAAACATGACAAAATTGATATGAAACCATATAAATAAATGGAGCAAACACTGTAATTATTTAATGTCGTCATGGCCATGCAAAGAAATATACTTTTTTATTTCCAAGCCAAACCAATCAAAGATATATTTTAATCATTTAAAAAATGTCATAATGGCCATGCAAAAAAAAAAAAAGATATAGATTTTAAGCCAAGCCAATGAATGGAGTTGATAATTTATATTAAATTATGATATGATGCAGATTTTATGGATTTGTTTACGAAAAAAGGTATGAGGATCAAGTTCATGCATCTACAATAAGTGGACAATTATTTTGATTAATACATCACTAGCTGATAACAACTTACCAAAGTGGTCTTACTAGGAACATTTAAAAAATGTTCCCACCAAAAATGGAAAATAATTCCCTTTTTTTTTTTTTGTCACAGCAAATATTCGTTGTAATTCTTTTTGGTACATCATGTAATATATACGGAACAATTATTAAATTTCATTGTATATAATTATTACTTTTTTTTTTTTAGTTTACATAGGTGATTAAATTTCATTGTATATAATATTTTTTGGTACATCATGTAATATATTCGTTGTAATTCTTTTTAGTTTACAATTATTAAATTTCATTGTAATATATAAATTCTCGCACTCAACTAACTTCAGTTTAAATCGAATCTGAACCTCATTTTTCGATTATAAGACGACTCTGACTTCCAGCATATTAATTTTCATGATCTATGTGTACTGTCCTAAGTCTATAGAAACTATAATAGTTGAAGGAGTATAAGTGAGATTTAAAGTCTTACCTTTATTTAGAGATATATGGAGGTTGATACATAGGTAAGTGTGTATATATATATATATATATTATAAATATAATTATATGTGTATGGAAGCTCTTATAGGAAAAGAAAAAGTGGGTGAGCCCCTCTACGAAAGATTCTCACTTATAATTTTTTTAGGAAAAGAATAATTTTATCTCATGATATCAATTAGACAAAATTTTATAATGAAATCAATAAAAAAAACTGCAGAAGAATATCAAAGAGCAACAAAAAAGTTAGATAACTAATATCATCGATCCCTTCTTCAAATAATATCATCAAATACAATCCATACTTCAAGCATTTTTGATATTATCCAATTAAGATTCATAACTCCATTGTTTGAATTACTGATGCCATCACGAAGTTCATTTCTTAGATCTATTTTGTAAGATCATTGCAAACTTTTATTCAAAGACAAATACGCTCATACGAGATAAAAAAATTCTCATACGAGAGAATAAACAAAATATAGAATATATATAATGAAATTGTGAAAGAGAATGAAATAGATGATGGATGCTCCAACCCGATTCATCGACGACCATGGTAACAGTAGATTTGTGGCCGCCGACGGAGAAGAAAACAAAATAGGTTTTTTTTTTGTCTAGAGAGTGTTAATGTTGATTGACACCTGAGTCAAAATGTGAGTGACACCTGAGTCAACATGTTGATCAACATCTGAGTCAACATTTGACTCAGACGTGGGTCATCTTTGATTTTGTCTTTCATACCTAAAAACCGTTTACCCTATTATTGTGGCTTTATTTTAGTATGCGCAGGAAGTTATTTTCGAGCTGGAATTGTTCAAGGAAAGTGGATTGCATTTACTAAAAATAGAAGATATGAATATCATGGGAGAATGAGCAAGCATTTACCAAAAATAAAAGATATGAAGATCATGTGAGATTGAGTCAAGCAATTGCTAAAAATAGAAGATATGGAGATCAACCAAGAAGATATGAAGATCATGGGAGATTGAGTCAAGCAGTTGCTAAAAATAGGAGGTGCATTTACTAAAAATAGAGAAGAAGGAGTATAAGGTGGAACAAACCCAACTGAACCTGTAAAATAGGGGGAGTCACGTCTATATAAACAGAAGACTCCATTCGAGCTTGAGTATCGAAACATATGAAAGAAAGGTAGATAGAAAGACGAGCGCGTGCAACGAGCTTGAAGAAAGGGAAGCTTTCCATCATGTATCTGTTTCGATCTCTTTGTGCCTAGTTTTTATCTTCACACTTTTGTATAGGACTTAGGATCTATATGTGAGTTTTCGTGTGAAGATTGGTAGAGTAGATATACTCTTTTCTAGGCTGTTTTTACTATCGTTGATAGTTGTTTTTTCGTAATCCATTCTCGTAGTGGAATTTTGCCCTGAAGGCACGCAGCAAGTTTTTATAACTTGCTGCATATTTTTAAACCATGTGTCCAACGTGTGCTTGCATCTTTTTACAACTAAGTTTATTTTTTCGCTGTGCAAAAACGTTCTGATCCCGAATGTTATCTCAACATTAGGGTCAACATTTTAATTGTATGATAACTTATTTTGCATCCGTATCATATTCGGGCCGACCTCCTTACAGAGAGGTTTTTTATTCTGTCATGAACTTGATTTGTTTATTAACAAAAAAAAAATATTTATTTTATATATATATATATATATATATTGTTTGGGGAATTTTAATCTATATATTTCGTATGTTTTAATTTAATTTACTTAATTAAAATGGTTATGATTTCAAAAAAAAATCTGTCGTATTATGCCATTGCTATTTATAGCTGCTTCAATTCCACCTGAGCAGCAAGACTATAGCATAGCTGTGTTCAACTCGAAAAACTTTTACTATCCAACAAAACCAAAGCTTCTCCTTCTTCATTCTCAGATATAATATAATGGCATCAATCGTCAGTTTGCTACTCAGTTAAACTCATTAGCTGAATGCATTGCTCAATCTGAAGAGAATCGCACGTCTCATTTAAGGTATCTTATTTTTTTTGTTCTCTGTTTCGATTTTAGTTTAAGGATTCGTACAATTTTTTTTTATTGCTTTTTGGTCCTAAATGGACATTAGAGAGTGCATTGATGGTTTTGGTTTATCTGTTTCTACTTTCTCGTCTTATTGGTCGATTTTCTGTGGATTTTTTGCTGCGATTGACGAATAATCGACGGAAGTTGAATAAATTATCAATAATTGGTGCTTTTAGGGTTCTTTTTAGTTGAGGTGGAACCTGATATTTCAGTCTATGGCTGTGCTGCGTTGATACTTGACAACTATATGAGATAATATGAATATGATGAATGTATAGATTCTTCTGTTTCGTCCCTTTGTAACATTCTCTTTCACCTTTCTCTTTTGGTTAAAATGTATGTATAATGTCCCTCCCATCAGTTGATAATGATTTGTAATGGATCCACTGTTACATCAACCGCTCGGCCAATAGGTTTCTATCTAAAAAGAGTCAAAAGTTCAAGTGTGGCCCTCTTATTTTAGCTCTCTTCAGTTGATGTTAATCATAAGATTATCTCTTTGTGTTGTTCCTTGGACTGTAGCTATGAGCCGCTCTTAGCTACACAGCTCTTGCAGTCTTCTTATCTTCAAACTTTTCAGGTAATGTTTGGCCACTGGAAATTTGCAAGCAGTATTACTTTAGCTTAGAATTTTAGCTTTTCGATTGTATCTCTGTTCATAGAGCCTTAGTGTCTTATAACATTGTTTTTCTTTTTCCTCAATCATCTGCCGCTGTGTCTGCCGTTTTCTGTGAAGCATATAACCACAGCATATCTATCATTTTCAGATCTTTGAGTTGGTTTCTTAACTTATTTTTCTTGCTTATTTGTCTTCAGCTTGTGCTATCTTCCATGTATGTGTAAAGAAAAAATCGGGCCTATCTTTGTTTTTTTCATTGTTGTGCAGATATCATAAAGACTGATCATGTCAAGACAAGCTCAACTCCCACCTCGTTGTCCTCTGCAAAGGAAAGTCAGTAATCAGCAGCAAAACACCTCATTTTCTCCACCATCATCAATAGAGTACATCGATTCATATCAGAGGAAAAGTGGATTTCATAAAAAGTCCATCTCCCAGAGTTTCACACTCGATCAACCAGCATGGTTGAATGATTTGTTGAACGATGCGGACACGGATTCTAATGGGACACTACATCGTCGAGCTGCCAGTGATTCTTTGACATCATTCAATGATCACGTTCTGTTACAGGAGAGTGATCAGCTCCATGAAACCGAAAGTGCAGATTCTTGTGGAAAAACTAACGTGCTTGACTCTACTTGCACTTATGGTCCTAACTCACCCAGGAAAATAGATAACTCGGAATTCCCTGAGAAAAGGATCGTCTCAGCGTTCTCAGAATATTCCGTTCAAAATATGAAACATATATTAGAAGGATGTAACTCTTTATATGCAGTTCAACTCGTTGACAACTGTGACTCAGTGGGAGAAAGCAACGATGATCAGAACAAACTACTGAAACGGTCAGATTCTATATGAAAAATGTCTTTTTCTTGCTGTAAAGGATTCTACTTCCATCGAGATCATGTATTATATTTCGCTATTAAATCTTTCTTTATACAGTCTTCTCTAGGGCAATCTTTCGTATTATCTGCGCTGCTTGATCTTATGAATTATCTAGTTACTTTCATGCTGTGGATAAGTTTCTTACATGATACGTTCCGTTTATTCAGCCACCCGGGGCAGAGGTCTAGAGCTCGGAAGCTTCAATACATCGCTGAGCTGGAAAGAACCGTTGATATTATTCAGGTACTGCAATGAAACATAAAGACTAATGGCGAATGGAATTTCAGTTATTACAGTTGCCCCTACTACTTCCGCATCTTCGTAACTGAATGTTATGCGAGCGCAGAATATGGGATCTGAATTGTCCGTTCGTGTGGCCTCACTGCTTCAGAAGCATAAAGCTTTATCGATTGAAAACAGTACACTGAAGCAGCAACTACTCAGAGTTCAGCAAGAGAAATATGTGGTAGATGGTAAGACAATTTCACTCAACCAAACATGTTTTTATCTTTGGTATATTGTGTTAGGTTACTTAATGCCTAACAATGCATCTTTTCTTGCTTCGATTTCAGGCGAATACAGATTACTTAGGAACGAGGTAGAAAGGTTGCGATCCACTTTACCCATTTCATCGAATAGCAAGACGATTCACAACAGGTCACGTTCCTCTGGTTATTTAGATCATTCAGACGCCATCTGGGACATGTTAGACATGCGAAAACTCGATCTAAACTGACATAAACCTGTCTGAACGTTATATTTGTCATCGGCACGTGATAACTACCACAGTATATTCGTTATGTATAACTTAGCAAAGGTTAGAAGCCACAAGGCCATTCTATTGTGTCTTCATGCAATAGAAATGTAATCCTGCTTTTTTCTCCAGCTCTCAGTTGGTAAATCTGTCAAATGTTGAAATCGTATTTAAGACGATGAATGGTTCATTACATACAGACCGTGTACTAGGTAACTAATCACCAAGAATTACGTAGCAACCCAATTACGCATACACATCGAATCGATCTACACAACAGGGAAGAAAGTGGAGTTAGTGTCTTTTTCTTGCTCTGGCAATGGCAAGAAAGTGTCGGCCATTTCAAGAAGATACAGTGGAAATTGTAACATGAGATGCAGATAATGTGTTTGTATGAATGGAATGCTCATACAAACTTCTTTCTGCGGTGCCAAACACCTCCAGCTAGTTTCGGAGTGAAGCATTAGGGACAGTTGGCAAGCCCAATTCATCATCAGCCTGTTCAAAATCGAGAAAAACAAAAAGACAGTCAGAAACTATGAAATCCTAATAACGGCGCGCAACTTCGTCGATATGACTAAAATTTGCGCGCGCGCTTGTAAAAGGGCATGAAGAAGAACGACAGAAGGGTTGATATATTGATCCTCAAATTCAAAGTCACCAGCCAGAATTCATGTTGAATATCATTATTGGAAGTACTACTGCTTAATAATGGCAAAGACTATTAACATTACAGAAGCAAAATAGAGAAACGAACCTAAATCCATCGAATAACTTTGAAGTAATTCAAAAGGAGAAGCGACACTAAATGCATTGAATAACTTTTGAAATAAATATGGAGAAGTGATTTTCTCCTTTTTACGATGAGATGAGAACATCAAGAAGTTACCTGTGCATTTGCTCTGCCAGCTGGCACATGCCCCATCGGTGCTGAAGGCAAGTTCAGTTCCGAATCCAGATCTGAGTCCTTGTCCGGTTGAAGATATGAAGGAGTATCTTCGGTCTCAAATCCCATGTCTGCTTCGAGGGCATCGAGTTCTGATAGTGCAAGCAACAGTTTTTAATGGATTAAACAGAAAATACAATCGAAGTATTAGATCATACACAGACAGAACTAGAAAGAACATGTATGGTTGAGGTAGATAGGACCACAGTTTAGTAAGCTAAAAGATTGAAATTAACTTCATTAATTTTATAATCCAATACAAAAACAGTCATATTTGGAAAAATCAATCTTCGATCTGAAGGGTAAAAGGCGTACTTACCACCCATGAGTTCATCCTCATCAATGTCGTCAGGAACATTGTAGCTTCTGCCAAGGGATTCTTGGATTTCATTACTCACATCCATTAGGTCCAGCATTTCGTCTTGCAAGTTCTAGATTCAAAACCAAAAATGCAGTGAGCATGTGAAGCATCCAAAAACATAAGTACTTTGCTATGCTGAGGGGGATGATTTCAAAACACAAACATCGATGTCTTGAATCTTCACTGTCTTCATCATTCCTTTGAGCTCTTTGTTTGCCGACTTCAAGGCTGACATCTGGATTATTAGCATAGTTTAGTTTCTGTGAGATCAAACCGCACGCATGATAACGTGCTTGATATTTACAAGCACAGGGCCATAGATGGGGAAAAAAAAACTCTCTCTGAACAAGCATATATCTCAGAATGTCTAAGCAGAACTATCAACATAATTTAGTAAAGCCTGCCAAGTTCCATCAATACTATGCGTATGCCGTTCCGGTGTCTGTTTGATTGCAACTGATGGAAAGAATCTATTTTTTCGTAGTCACCTCACAAGAAATAGAAACTAAATTTTACAAAACAACTGACTTAAGACACATCAACAACAAAAGACATACCGTTTGTTGAGCATCCTTAATCCCCTCAGCAGCAAATGCGACTTGATCTAGATTGAATGTTTGGTTGTATAGCATATCTCGTTGACCTTCATACCTGTCCAAAACAAAATCGTAAGAAAACATCAGTTGCATAAAGAAGCAACCGACAATGCCTTGAAATCACATCACAAATTGACGCTTACATTCTTTTCTGCTTAAGAACTCTCATTGCTCTGGCTTTGACAGCTTCTTGTGCTGGACCTGGTCGGGTTTTTTTTATCTGCTCTCGATATCTTGCTAATTCAGCATCAAGCTTCTTTATCTTTTCATCGACATTGTCGCCTCGTTTATTGATCTGTGAAGAGGTAAAAAAACCGCAGACATAAAATCTTCGCAACACAATTGCATATCTACCATTCCATGACGCTCAATTGAAAATTTCAACAAACTCACTAAGTTCTTCAGCACAACAGTGACTTTGTTACTACAATGAATGGGAGCAATGATTTGTAAACCTTTGACTTAAGCTAAAACTACGAAAGCAAAACAACACAATTGTGGCAATCGACAAACGTTTCTTAAATTACTGATCTGAACAGAAACACCAATCAAGAGCCCAGCAATCATCAATCCGATTAAGTTCACAAATTAGCCGTCACAAAAAAAAAGTCATACTCAGTTCACAGCGAAAGGGAAGAAAAAACGTAAAAATAAAAACAGAATCACGGAACTCACCCGATCGGATGCATCTTGAACAGACGGAGGCGGCTCCTTGTCTTTCTTCACTCCAAAAACCCTCCGCATCCTTACACTTCCAATCAAAGCAAAAAACTGCCCTGGCAACTGCTAAAACGAACCGGCCGTATATGCGATTGCAATGAAAATCAAGGCCTTCAAAATTCAACTTTTTGGAGAAGTTACTCGAAAAACGGGAAATTTCTTCGTTGGAGAAATGATCAACGACGTTACCTAATATTATATCGACAGAATATAATTTGGGGTTACGATGAGGGGGTGGTAAATAGGTCTTGCTTGGATCATATTCGGGTTCAACCTGTTTAATAAACGGGTTGAAAACTTCAAACAGGTTAAAATATCGAATCCAAGCCCGACCTGCTTTAACCCATATCCAACCCATTAATCCGTCAACCCGTTTAAAATAAAAAAAATGTAACAAGAAAATAATTAAATAAACAGAATTAAAAATTAAAATTAAACTAAATAATTAAAAAAGTAGTTTTTTTTTCTAAGAAACAATTAAGGTTCCAAAGAATAAAAGTCACAAACATAATTAAATATCAAGTTATACCATATCGTCATCGACTATCAACTTAAGCCATAGATATTTGACTCGAACTTTCAACCATGCTCGCTCACCCTCATCTTCATGATATCTCTGCATAATTCATCGAGAGACCACCGGCGAGGACTTTGGGATGTGCGATTTGTGAATCAGAATTATGGATTACTAAATGGGCTGAGAATTAATTTAAAATCAAATATGTAAATGGATTAATTGGGTTGATAAACGGGTTGATATCGGGTTGAAAAATCGAACCCTAACCTGACCCAATTAATATTTGGGTTGGGTTCGGGTTGACCCAATTACTTAAACAGGTTGAAAATGCCAACTCAAACCTGCTATTTTCGGGTGCGGTTCGTGTCAGGTTGGCGGGTCGGGTTAGTTTTTAGCCGCCCTAGTTATGATATTCGATAACGATTTCCTCTTCGAGTCGATGGTCGGCTGACCACGTGCTCGCACGTGATCATCAATTGGGCTTTCTTGAGTTCTAAGCCCAATAAGAACATTTGGGTCTTCTTCGTTTAGCCCAATAAAAAATTGAACAAATATAAAACAATTTGTTTTCAACACTCACAAATTTACAGGGTCAGCAGCCCAAATAGATAACATTTAACTATCTAATGAAAGCTATCATCTAGAGATAAACGAACACAAACCAAAGATAAAAAAAAAAAACAAACAACAAAAAACAAATCCGTAAGAAATAAAACTCAAATATCGAACAGAAAAACTAAAGAACCTATTACAGATCAACCTAACACTCCAAAAGAATGGATATTAAGTCAGATGTACGACACTTCACTTTTTGCATCTTCTGCTTCTAAACTTTGTTTTCTTCGGAAATAATACTTCCACAAATGAAGAAAACTCTTACAATGAGGAGACACAAACTTCCATAAACTTAGACTTGAAAAAAAACAAAAAAAAAGGACAATGATGAGGAGGGAGTACCATGAGCTACAACCTACGTTAATGAAGAAAGGGAAAGAAGGTTATGATTTTTTTTTTTTTTTACTTTTATAGAGAGTTGGAGGGTTGTCGGGAGAGAGAGACATTGGTACATTCATAAAATAATATAAAACGTCGATGTCCTATAACAAAAAAACGATTTTTTGATTTTCCTTAATATAAATATATGTAAAAAAAATTCTCCTTAAATTAGATTTGGAGACATAATCAAAATCAAATTTCTTTTATTTTGTCAAGAGTCATCCAACGTGATCTACGAATAAGTTCAATTTGAATCAAATTTAAACTTTATCATGCTATGAGACAACCATTGCTTTCAACTAGACTAATCCTCGTGATCAACGTGTCACGTCGTAAATCCACCCAAACTACGACAGTAAAAATTTCTTGTAGTGTGTCCCGTTCTAAGTCCATACATACTACGACAGTCAAAGATTTCTTGTAGATTCGAATCTACGACCTCCCGTTGAACCTTTATTTTACGACCCAAAGTATTCATTCAACCGACTATTGGCTTACGACACGCTCCGACCCTGGGACTATTCCCTAGGGCTAGGTGAACTCATTCCAAATTCACCCAACAATGATGATATAAGAATCGAACACAAAACCTAACTAGTGAAATTGTACTCTCTAAGCCACTATGCAAATCCCATTGAGACCAAATTTCATATTCATATATATATATATATATATATATTATTGCCCAATATGACAATAAACGACTTGTAAAAGAGAGATCTCTGCCGCCTCAAGTAATAACTTTGAGTAGGGAAGATGAACAAACATACAAAGAATTCCTTATATACAAAGTCCAAAAATCACAATCACAAGAAGGAACTTCATATGCCAAAATAGTGGTGGATGAAGAAGATGTTGACTATGAACAAACTACTCATAGGGAAGTAATACTTATACATATTATGTATTTTTATTATGGGCATCTATTTGTCCAATCAATATACTATATCAGCTCACTAAATCTTGAAAACAAACACATGATGCAACAAACAACAAAGGCAAAACAAAGCCCATTGCTCCTAAGGATTTGATTCACTACAATCACCCTATAGAGGACAGAGGCCAAGCTCCTTCCTCGTCTTCCCCACGAACAAGTCCCCCGACTTGAGCATCCCGGGCAGCCGACCGCCGAACGTTACAAACGGCAGCTGCACCACTCCTTCCCTTCGCCCGAGCGAGACGAGGGCAGCCGCCTTAGCCGGCTTATACTCAGACAACCTCTTATCCCTCTGTCCCCTCATCAACATCCTCATGTTCTTGGCCATGACCAAGGCATGCTTCTGAGCCAAGTACCCTTGTTTGATCTCCTGCACGACGACGACGACGACGATGATCTTTTGGTGTTTTATGATGATGAAAACTATGTTCATGGATTTGTATGATTTCTTACAGGGATATTAGTGATGTCTCCTATAGCGAAGATATTGCTGCAGCCCTCGACCCTTAGCTTCGAATCGACGATCAACCTCCCGCTGGCATCCATCTTATCCTTTAAGATTGTCTCCCTCAGCCAAGACGAGGCGAGGGGAGAGCCCGTGCAGAGGAAGTGGCAGTCCGCTGCGATTTTCTCGCCATTCGACGTCTCGTAGACGCCGTGGGTCCCGCCCTTCAACTCAATGGATTGGTTTAGGACGACTTCGACTCCCTTCGAAATCAGCCAATCCAGGGATAGCTTCCCGGCCTTTTCTCCGATGAATTCGAGCAACCTCGGACCCTGATGGACCAAGGTCACCCTCTTGTCCGGGAAATCGAAGGCTATCTCCGATGCTAGCTCTACCCCCATGGGCCCGCCTCCGACGACTAGGATCGACTGCGATGATTCAATCTTTTCGTACTCTGCGGACATGAAGATATTTATTTTAGCTCATAGTCCGCGGCTATTACAAGGTACTATCCTCTTACCTTCTTGGTAGTATCTCATCTTCTCAGACTTTGTATAACCGCCTGTATTTAAAGCGCCAGTGGCGATTACGAGGTAATCGTATTCGACTCGATCGCCTTGAGCGGTTATTACCTCATTTTCCGTGATGTTTGTCGCCGACGATGCGATGATTCGTGCTTTCGGAAGGTATTCCCGATGATTGATCAGCGTTCTCTTGGCAAACGACGGCTGGACCATAGCTCGAAGGCTCGCCCAGGTGACCTCAAAATACTCATTTCTGCAGATTATCAATTGACATAAAAAAAACCTATGTTAGGCTGATCTTGAGGTAATGAACCTCGTACACAAAGAAATTATGAACCCCACAATCTATTTTTTCTTACAAATCTTCCTAAACTGATTGAGCAAGACAGTTAGATGAACTGAAGTATGTTCAAACATTTTTTTTCTAGAAATAATCCTAAGAAAATCCGAAGAAAGCATCAGATGCGCACAGTACAGATGAATCTCCTTCAAAGCTATACATGGACAGTTGTAGAAGTTGCCCAAGCAAGAAGTAAAAAAGAAGAAATGATTTATTAATGGCTTACGCATCTATTAGGACGACATCAGCATCATCTTGCAGGTTCTTGGCGAGTACTGAACCACCGGCGCCGCCGCCGACCACCACCACGCGCTTCCTCGACGGCGGATCCTTTTTAGGTGGGATAAGATTCATCAGGAAATTGTACAAGAAAAACAATGCCGAGTGCAAGAAACCCATAGAAAGAAGATTTGCTTATGATGCCCTTTTGGATTGGTATAATATATTCGCCAACCTCTTTGCGTAGGCAGTGGCTGAGTAATGACAAATTAATAGCTAAACAAAGGATGTAAGAAGGTATGGGCAGGGTGACTCTTGGAGAACATCTTCTATAATATAATTGGTACATCAGTTTATATTTAGAAATTTTTAGATTTATATAAAATTAATTATTGGGTATCAAATAAAATGTATGTTTGGTTTGTGGCTTCACAATAAACCATATGAGACTGAGAGTGTGTGTTTATATAAAATCGTATACATTTAAAATATATAAGCTCGTTAGTTCAAAATAACAAAAAAGGAAGTGTTTTACAAAGTTTAGGAGCCAAAACGATATATTTGAAAGTTTAAGTACCAACAGTGATACTTTGATATAATATAATCACCAAATTTGATGTTTACTCGAACCGTTATATATAAACTTATATTTTATATAAACTCACGAACCAAACACCTCAACAAGTCTTAAACCAGCATTTAGAATTTTTAAACCATCCAACCAAACATGCATTCAATTTATTAGTATGTCATGTATAATTATTTAGTTTGCCTTTCACTTTTCTAATTTATTCAAATTATACCTTCACATATTAATTTTTTTTTCTATTTTATATTTATATACGTTAAATAACACAAAATTAAAATTAAGGTTCGAAATTCATATATCAAATATTTAAAATTATAAATAACTTAAAATATAGAGTAATATTATACATATTTAAATATTTAAGCACATGCATTTAGTATGAATAAAATACTAGTTTAACTCAATACCCTCTCAACAAACAGTTTTTTAAAAAAGTAACCTCCTCGCTGAAAGACTACTATACACTTACTAACATGAGCCCATATAACGAGCGAAACATTTAAGGGCGGGTGAGTTATAGAACAATGGTGGCATAATCATGTTCAAATCTTTACAATAACAAATTTTTTTTCACATGTACTCAGGGAGTATCCATTATATAGCTAAGAATCCACTCTGATAACATGCAATGTGCGTTCTGATGTCACAATGGGTACTCAACAATATAACTGCTACTCAGAACAATGATCAATTATGTAATTCGTCATCTAAGTAATATGTCACGAGTTCAAATCTTTGTTACAACAATTTTTTTTATTATACGAACAAAAGGAGAATGCTATTTTTTAAAATTGGCTTGATCATAGACCAATTTTTAAAATACCCCGTTGTTTGGCAATGTTCGACTCATCTTTTTTTTATTATTAACAATTATTTTATACTAACGAAAAATACTTGGAAGATGTGGACAATTGAACAAACCACCACGCGACGCCGGCTGGCGGCTGCCCACCTGTTTGACGTTGACCTCAATAATTATTGCTCGTATTTTTAATAATAATGACATATATTAAAACAATCTCGTGATTAACACCTAAAGTAAAGTAATTGTTAGGATCGGGGACCGGTGTTAGAGGGGGGGAGGGGGGGTGAATACACACCGGTCACTTTTTCGCTATTTTCTCCTTTCAATGCGGTTTCACGTCCGGTTAGAGAGTGAAGCCGGTTTCCAATCTTCAGTCAAGCCAAGTGTGGAATATGTTGGTCTTTGACTGTGAACTATATCCACCGGTTTGTATACTTGGGGTCAACCGATTTTGGTTTGTAAATCGAGAAACACGAACACCAAATTTGTTTATGGAAGTTCGGAGCTTAATCTCCTACGTCTCCCCTTCTTCCCCGCAAGGAAGGTTCCACTAGAAGATTCGGTCACATGTACACTTAAGTACAACCCTCTATAGCTAGACTCCCGCTAACTAAACTCCTAGCACTCAACCATAGCACCTCGCAAGGTCACTATCTTCGATAGCTTTTTAAAGTCCATCGGTACACAATGATTGTAGGCCGCAACCTCACAATCCGCTCATATCTTTAGAGTCTCTATGCTAAGACTATAAGCACTTGTTTTACGTCTTTGTGCGAAGACTACAAACACATAGTTTAACGTCTTTGTGTTAAGACTCTCACTCAACTAATCTATTTCGCTCATTTCTCTATTGTGTGAGTGAGGTGTGGGGTTTGAACTTTGTAGCTCTCTCTATCTTTTGTACCCCACACATGAAAGAAGAACTTTCTTGATTAGCTTCTTTGATCTTGTTCTTCTTTCTAGGATCTCTCTTTGGATGTGTAGTTGTTTGCTCAAGGATCCATAATCTTGTTTGCTGCCCTTCTTTCTTTATTTATAGTCTCTCCTCTTGATATGGCCGTTAGACACATAGAAGTAGTTGTTGGAGGCTTCTGAAAAGGTTCTGACAGCATTGGATAGTGTCATAAGCTTGTCCTGACTTGGTTCAAAAGCTGTCAGCATAACTTGCTTGTACATTGCTGCAGTAAGAGCTTGTACATCAGTTCAGGATCTGGTTGACCAGTCCAGGAACCGAGTTTACCAGTTTAGTAACCGAGTTGACCAGTCCAGGAACCGAACAGTCAGTCCAGGAACCGATCAGTCAGTCCAGGAACCGACCAGTCCAGTAACCGACCAGTCCAGGAACCGAACTTATCAGTTCAGTAACCGAACTCAGTTCAGGAACCGACCAGTCCAGGAACCGAGTTGACCAATTAGTTGACCGACTCGGTTTTTCGCGCTAAGCTCATATTTGATATCCGTTTTTCGAACCGAGCTCATCTGCACACTTAGTAAATATGTTGGTAACACAAATAATAAGTTTTGTGTTTATCAAACTTGATTGCGTAGATATTTAAATCCAACAGTAATCAATAGAGAACTCACAGTTACTTGTAACTTGCATGGCATCCAATTCAATTGTCCAAGTTGAAGATATGTTTATTAAATAGTAGATTTAAGATAAAGCACACTAAGCGAAACCAAGAATTTGACCTATCGGTTCGGTTCCTGACCTTTAGGGTTCGAATCCTTTAGGGAACTTGACTATCGTTGTTTATGGAATCTTGGGATGGGTCTCATAGACCAGGGATGATTAGTCCCGCTGGAAGCAGTGACCGTCACATAGCCGATGATAAGGTCCAGATTCGATTCAGATCAAATCTAGTCGGAGTGTGTGAATTACGGTGGCATTCGGTAGCGTTGTGTGAGGATAACTACTCGAAAAAAAAAAAAGAAAAAGTAAGCGACCAGTTAGAGAAGCAGATGTTTATTCAATTTCAAACATCAGTTATGAGCTATCAGCCCTATCCGTCACCAGGCAAGTTTGTTCTATTTCAGCTTTTATTTATTATATTTTTTATTTTATAGGGATTATGATCTAATTTCTCTTGATTTTTTCATGTGCATATGGGATGGATTAGGCTATGCCACCTTCGCTTAAAGGCGACAAAAATGCTCATTAATTACCCATTAGATCTTTAAATGGGTCTAAATCTAGACCTACCTTGACTCAGACCTTGATCGGAGGAGTGTGCGTGGACGACGGCGTAGATAGTCTGCGTTCTAAGTGGAAATAAACTCAAACCCAATTGGAGATCTTGGGTCTTTAATGAACATTTTAGTTGTCCCTACTTTCGCCGAAGTAGCCTGGGTACTACAATCCACAGCCTCCGATGGGACGGACATCAGGATTACTTTAGATACGATTATCCTTCTTCTCCTCCTCCTCCGCCGTATCACCACCACCATCACGATTGTGGGAGCTTTTTTTTTTTTTTTTTTCCCTCAGAGGCTGGTACGTCCACAACATGTCCATGATATTGCTTTCTTTTACAAAGTGTGTGGCACAAGTACATAGTCGATTGAGTAGGAATACCTCGGGTTGCAAAAAATAAAAAAAATAAAAAAAAAATTCTGGCCTCTTGGACATTTACATGTCTAACCTCGTAGTTAGCAAGTCTTTAGCTGTATACATATGTATTCATTATGCAAACACTTGTGATGTCATTGTGTTCTTTCATCTCTTACCACAGTTTGGCTGCACTGTGCTGCTGTTGTCTGTTGGAAGAGTGCTGCAACTGCTTTTAGAGAAAGCCTAAAACTGGTCATCAGTTAAATAATGCTGCAACATATGTATGGCTGTTTGAAAAGCGATCTTATTGCATAATCTGGCGGAGACACAGAGAGAGCGAGAGATGGACTCGACGATTCTGTCTATAATGCGATTACATCCGTTATTTAATATAAATCGAGTATCATATCGACTAGAGCAATCAGCAAAGGTCCATAGCCTTTCCCTACTCGAGATATGAGGATAAAACTTTCAGTACTTCCTCGTACACGGGCTTCTTGAAATCCACGGCCTACAAAGAAACGAATGTCATTGAGACTCATAAACTTGATCAAGTATCTAAGGATTTATGATAAAAGTCTTAACAATATTTGAAAGGAAACCAACATGATCGATTATCTCTTGCGGGGACAGCCATGACCACTGTCCAAACTCGGGCTTCTCAGTCCCGTCCCCCAAAAGATTGATCTCTTCGTCCTTCCCAGTAAACTTCAGAAGAAACCTATAGTTTGTTAAACAAAAAAGAAAAAAAAAATGAGAACTATTGGTTTTTGGGATTATCTTCCACGACTAGACAGCTAACTATACAATGCAGATCAAGTAATTTGTTAATAGAGAGATATAGAATAGTTGTGACGGAAAAAGGCTGACCATTTCTGTGCTTGTCCGTTCCAATCTGAACCCCACCGCACCTTCAGTTTCTCTCTAACCTCTGGCGGGAAGTCATAGGTTAACCAATACGGCACCTTGCACGTAAGAAATTGCTCGTGAAAACATAGCTCGTGGAACAGAGAAGTTTTACAAGAAAAGTTCACTAAATGTTTCGGTCATTGTATACACACTTCATTCACTGTATCTTTCACCAGTATTAGTTTTCACCTATTACATTGAACAATAAACTGCAATAAAATTCCACGTTTCAAGCCCATTTACACATCGAGCACAAGCAGCATTATATACTACAATATATATATATATAATATATATACACTCGTCTTCCATCTAAATAAGGAACTTTGCGAGTTTCCAAGATTTACTGTAGTCAATCCGAGGCTGCGGTAGAATTCCACAGAGTTTTAAGCCCATTCATATGAGTGATCGAGCATCTATCTATCTATCTATCTATCCATCTATCTATCTATCTATCTATCTATGTGTGTGTGTGTGTGTGTGTGTGTGTATACTCATCTTCTCCATAATTAAGGAACTTACTATTGCCAAATCCACAGTTGGGAGAATGAAAAAAGCATACCTCTGCAACAATATCAGCTGAAGTTACACCAGTTTCTTCTCTCAATTCTCTAATGGCAGCATCTCTAGGATCCTCATTCTCATCAATTCCACCCTACAATCATTGAAAGAAAAGAAAAATGCCCCCACACACAGAGCAAAATCACGTTAAACTATAACATCAGCAGAATCAAACACCAACAATTAACGACATGAAAAATTAATTCCGATTCTAACCTGGGGCATTTGCCAGGCATCAGGTATGTCGAGTCTCGAAGCCGCAAAGATCTAAAAACGAATTCAAAACGAGCAAACGAATTGGGATTTCGAAGAGAGGTAACAAATTAACGAACCAACCTTTTTAGCAGGGTTGATGAGACAGAGTCCGACGTTTCTTCTGTAACCTTGAGGTGGATCTTCCATAGCCGACGACGATGATGATGAAGAAGAGAGTGAAACGACTGTAAATCTTCGAAGGCACAAAGGACGCTTCGGGAAGATACGATGCGATGGGATGTTGGAAGGAACCAAAATTCGGCATAAAGCCATAGCGATGGGATGCATCCGTGTCACCAAGATGTGCTCCGCCGAAATGACAAAAATACCCTTTCTTAATTAAGTATTTTCTATGCGGCTAAAAACATTAATTTTATTAATCAAATCTTATTCTACAAAATGATTTAATATTACCATGTGGCTCAAAATTTTGTCGGAAGGATGATAACTATCTTCATAAGGTCATCCCTTAAACTATCAATGTTGGTTGTGGCTTGAAATAATCGACCATTGCGAAACTGGAACGAAAGCCTTCATGCCAACGTCCCGAATTGCATTTTTCATAGTCGCGATCGATATCGCGGAGGCGTAAACGACGAGATGTCAGGTCCCTAACATCAATATATCGACCAAAACATTGGTAAATCGACTAGAACAGTGATATTCAAAACGGCTTCAGAAAGATATTTAGGATTAAATTAGCATATGAATAGTATCTGATCGGGAAGAAACCACAAAATGACTGCCATACGAATAACGATTCAAAAATGATAATTGAGTTCATGAATAATTCGATTACCATGCTTATGGTGCTTAAATCGATCATCTAGTAGTCCGATTGGGCCTAACGATAAAAGTGGCGAAATCATACTTGGAACAGTACATACAAATCGAGAGGATTAGTTCCCCTAGAAGTCAGTATCAGCTACAATGGCGGAGCCTCACTTGTGCCATGAACCCACTGCAAAAAAATTCTTTAATAATTTTTAGTAACAAATACGATAATAATTACCAATTTAATTATTATAATGGAAATGGACCTCACTCAGTAAAATTACTTATATATATATACTTTACATGTGGACCCCAGTGGCGGAAATTTCTGGCTCCGCCACTGATAAGCTATATCTGGCTCCGCCACTGATAAGCTATATGTTATCCAACAGGTGATGCGAACAACCAGATAGATGTAAGGAAATTCCGTAGCTTGTGCAAGGCACAATTTTTCACTCGTTTTATGTCTGACATTCGTGTGCACAGGTCGCGCGCTCTCACACAAGTCAGCTAGATTTGCACCCCCTGCCACGCGAGCGACATGTTTTATGTATAATATTGCTACCATTTTTTAAACAATAAAATACACAACTATATAATAAGATGTTCAAACTCTCTTGTTCCAACCAATGTGGGAAAATAATTTTCCTCCCCTTTATTTATTATTTTATTTTCCAAGCTAAGCCCATATCTCATTCAAGCCCAAAATAAAAGTCTAACACTATATGTACACACTGATCGAGAGGATTAATTCAGCTGGCGATCGGAGTAAATTCATAGTCGCCGATGAAATGGAGATTGAACTCAATCGAGAATTAAATTGACATTGCGTAGAACTAAGGAAAATCGAACATCTCCACTAGATATTGTCTTGTCCACTATATTTTCACAGTAACTACCGACGGTTAATGATGATTTGTTGTAATGCAAACATTCTTTTGGAAAAGGCCAAATAAAATAAACCAAATCCTCTCTCTTTCCAGGCTGTCTGTCTTCGAACCAACGCAACACAATACAAGACATACAGAAACAGATATCTCACCTGTAAGCTACATCTGTAATAATAGAAGTTCACAGTTTTGATATATAGAGAGAGAGAGAGAGAGATGGGAATTCCGACGGCGGCGGGTGGTGGCGGAGCTGTCAACGCTCTGCGGAGCAGAGCGGAGGAGATGAGGGAAGCTCTGCTGAAGAGCCAATCGATGACTGAGAAAATGGTCGGCATCTTGGGATCTTTCGACCACCGTTTGTCGTCTCTTGAGACGGCCATGCGACCAACTCAGGTTTAGTTCATAGCTACACAAGTTTTGTTTTTTGGTCAGTTTCCATTACAGCACTTGGGATTTGAAGGAACCGTTTGTGGTAATTGAGGATTATTCATTTTAGGTATTTGTTGTTGGAAAATATAATAGGAAGTAATAATTGATCATAACTATTTACAAAAGAATGGACAGATTGGCTAATAGAACTTGGAGATAAAAGTTTGGAAAGAAGAAATTGGGGGTGTCCTCGTTACGAAATGTTTGTCGTTGTATCGTGGGAAAAATTGCCGTATTCCGTAAACATCGTGAGTGGTGCAATATCGTTTTGAGGACGTAACGTCCAACGCTAGTTTGCATCCCTCTATAGCTTTGATATTATGCACACACACATATATGGATAAAATTCAAAATGGTCCTCAATGTTTATCATGTGGACCAATTTGGTCCTCGATGTTTCGTCTGAACCAATTTAGTCATCGATGTTGCCCATTTTGGACCAATTTGGTCCTTCGATCACGATGAACGTCAATTTTAACGGAAATCCCACACAATAAATCATGTCTGGATCGATAAAACTGAAATCTTACTGAAATTTGGGCACGAAACTAAAAATTTCTCCTCCAAAATTCGAAAATGAGCTCTAGATCGTCTGCTTCGTCGAGCTTCATTGACACTAGAAGAAAACATTACGAACCCCAAAATCTTGCAAATATTCCAAAATTCGATCCAGACATGATTTAGTGTGGGGCACGTGCGATATTCCCGCTAAAACTGACGTTAATCATGGCGGAAGGACCAAATTGGTCCAAAATCGATTACATCAGGAACTAAATTGGTTCAGGCGAAACAGGTCAATATGGTAAATATTGAAGATCATTTTGAGTTTTCTCAACTTATACACTAAAAGATACTGCTTCTAAGTCGGTCCTTGTTCCACATTTTGCAGATCCGAACACATGCCATTAGGAGTGCTCACGAAAATATCGACAAAACTTTGAAGGCCGCCGAAGTGATATTGTCTCAGTTCGACCTTTCCCGCCAGGTAAATTTTATATATACATCTTTTTTTCCGACGTTTTCTGTTTTCGCTCATCCTGCATTTTATCATCCTTAAAACTGTTCCTTCTTTTCAATTCATTCATATAGGCCGAGGCGAAAATTCTTCAAGGGCCGCACGAGGACCTCGAGAGTTACCTCGAAGCCATCGATCAGCTGAAGAAGAACATTCAGTTCTTCAGCAGCAATAAAGGCTTCAAAAGCAGCGACGGTGTGCTCAGCCATTCGAATACTCTGCTCGCCAAAGCTATATCGAAGCTAGAAGATGAGTTCAACCAACTTCTGTCGTCCTTCAGGTTCCTTTCGATTCTTTTCCAAAGGCCCTATACGCTGAGATTTTTTCGACTTCAATGTGTGTTTATATCTTCAATAGCAAACCCGTCGAACCCGAGAGGCTCTTTGAGTGCCTTCCCGACTCTATGCGGCCATCGTCGGGTTCGCACGAAGATTCTGGTGGAAAGATTCCTCCATTGAATGGTCACTCTGATAACAATAACGGCGATGGATCTGATTATACGACTCCAACTTTAATCCCGCCGAGAATCCTTCCATTGCTGCACGATTTAGCCGAACAAGTGGTCGAAGGTGGCGATCAACAGCAGTTACGGAAAATATACAAGTAAATGTTTTCACTCTCTCTTTGGGAATTGCTCGGTTTTGTTACTGCGATATTTTGGCCTTTGTTTTTATTTCCGTTCGCCAAAAAAAAAATGCAGGGATGCTCGTTCCCCGGTTTTAGAAGAGAGCCTTCGGAAGTTGGGAGTGGAGAAACTTAGCAAAGAGGACGTACAGAAGATGCAATGGGAAGTTTTGGAAGCTAAGATCGGAAGTTGGATTCATTTTATGCGTATCGCTGTAAGTGATGAATGATCACTTTACCTAAAGTTTATGTTTGTAAGGAGAAAATCATATTTTAATTTTATATATTATATTTCCATCACACCCCCTCACGTCAAGACTGATTTCTTTTATTATCCAGCCTTAGACGTGAAATTTTCTTTTTTCGGTTAGTCGTGAGGATTTGTACAGATGAATTCTTGGATTGAGCTCATATATCATCTTGAATGATCACTTCACTTGAAAGTTTAAGCTTGTAAAGAATTTATCATATTTTAATTTTATATATATTATATTTCCATCAGTAAATTACTCCTATGATTAAATTTCTTTCATGTTTAATTGTATATATAATTTTCTTCAGTGCCCATATCTAATATGGCTTTAACAGGTCAAGTTGCTTTTCGCCGGAGAACGTAAAGTATGCGATCAAATCTTCGAAGGCTTTGATCCTCTCGTGGATCAGTGCTTCGCCGACGTTACGTCTGAGAGTCTTTCCGTGCTACTTAGCTTCGGAGACGCAATCGCCAAAAGCAAGCGCTCTCCCGAGAAGCTATTTGTGCTCTTAGACATGTATGAGATCATGAGAGAACTTCGCTCTGAGGTACGTATAAATCGACTTGGAAGAAGAAACGCTACGAATTAACGCTAAAAAAAACTGCATTATTCGGCAGATCGAATCGCTTTTTCGAGGGAAAGCTTGCACTGAAGTCAGAGAATCTGCCGCGGGACTGACGAGGAGGCTCGCCGAAACCGCACAAGAAACTTTCGGAGACTTCGAAGAGGCGGTCGAAAAGGACGCAACTAAAACTCCCGTGACCGACGGGACCGTCCATCCCTTGACGAGCTACGTGATTAACTACGTCAAGTTTTTGTTCGAGTGAGTAAATGGAAATCCTAAGAATCGTCCTTTTTATTACAAGGAGTCGTCTCAACTATCGTGTTTTTTTTATTATTACCAGCTATCAGTCGACGCTGAAGCAGCTGTTCCAAGAATTCGAAAGCAAAGAGGGCTCGAATTCGCAGCTTGCGACTGTTACGATGCGCATCATGCAGGCTCTTCAGACGAACTTGGACGGGAAATCGAAGCAGTACAGAGATCCCTCGCTGACTCATCTGTTCCTCATGAACAACATTCATTACATAGTCAGATCAGTTCGCAGGTTTGTACTTGACGACTTGCTTGATCGGTTATTTCCATTCCACGTTTTTCTTTTTTGAATGACCACTTCACCTATAAGCTTAAGCGCGACGGAAGCGTATCATATTTTATTACCTAAAATATAAAAATATTGATTTAAACTATATTTAAAAAAAATTTTAACGGACCCCACTAAAATTATAAAATTATTATATATTATTTTGTAATTTCTTGCGTTCATATACATTATAAAATTAAAATATGTGTTTAATTTTTTTTAATATTGTTTAATGATAATTGATACTTATTATAAAACAGTATTCTAGTTCCACCACTGCTTACGTCTAGTCTGATTTCTTTCTTATCTAGTCTTAGACGTGTAATTTTCTTAAATGACTGGTCGTGAGGATTCGCATCCATGATCTCTCTCGGCATGGGTTCTGATACCATGTTTAACGACCAATTCACCTAAAAGCATAACCTTAAAAATGAGAGTATATCATATTTTAATTTTATATATTTTATTCCAACACCCTTTCTCGGGTACTGTCTTGGCTCGTCGCGCTCAAAACTTCATCGCAGATCTGAAGCGAAGGACTTGCTAGGGGACGATTGGGTTCAAAGACATCGGAGAATCGTTCAGCAGCACGCAAACCAGTACAAGAGGATTGCATGGGCTAAGGTAATTTCTTTCATAACTTCCCTCATTATTTTTCCTTTTTTTTTTTTCACGAAAATTGCTAAGACTGTGTTCTTTCTTACACAGATTCTTCAGTGCCTCACTGTCCAAGGCCAGTCTTCATCCGGCGGTGGTAGCTCCGTTAGTGCCGACGGTGGAAATAGTAGCGGAGTTTCGAGGGCAGTCGTCAAGGAAAGGTATGATCAAATGCATCATTCATTCTCTCCCTCTCGCGCGATCTTTCTCATTGTTATGGTTTTATTACCCTTCGCCTTCAGACTGAAGACATTCAACACACAATTCGAAGAGCTCCATCAAAGGCAATCTCAATGGACAGTGCCCGACACAGAGCTCAGAGAATCTCTGAGACTCGCCGTGGCTGAGGTTTTGCTTCCGGCGTATAGATCTTTCATGAAGCGTTTTCGGTGAGAAAACCTCAATTTTTTATTTTTTTTTTAATATGCTTAAAAATGTAAATCGTAACGACCCATTCGATGGATTCGACAGGCCTTTGGTCGAAAACTCTAAGAATTCCCAGAGGTACATTCGATACACGCCCGAGGATCTCGAACATATGCTCGGCGAATTTTTCGAGGGGAAGACCGCAAACGAGGCCAAGTGATATGGTGACTGCTGTTAATACATACATAAATGTGGTTTTTTTTTTTTGTTGTACTGTAAGCATAAAAACTGAACTTCAAAGAAAGTTTGTGTGTCTGCTTTGCTTGTGAATTTTGTATAGTTGTTTTGCTTTGTTCCTTGTTGTAATATTGTGAGTGAAAGGGTCTCTCTCATTAGCTTGAAAAGGGTCATGTGTAAGAATGAGATGTTTGTTCAACGGAGAGCCTCCATTGAGGGTGATTATCCCATTCGCTCTTCATCACTACATTTGTTTATTTTATAGGTGATAATAAGGCTTAGCAGAATGAAAGATCACCTAAGTGATGAAAATAGCGTGAGATTTTACGTTTTGGATCACTCCAAAATACTTATGTGATCCTCCTGATGGGATGATATTACTAAATTTTAATCAGACAAAAATATCTCTTATATATGTTAGCATTTCTCTCTGTTTTTAATTAGATAACTAATCTATTTGTTATTTAAAAAATTAAAACTTTTGATATTAAAACATTGGGAATCTACATTTAAATACCTATTTGTATAAAAAAAGTTGCAATTCAGTACCCTGTTAGAAAAAAATTATATTTAAGTACCGAAGTGGTTGTTTGTAACATTTTACCATCCTTGGCGTACCTTTTTATATGGATATTACGTACCACATCAGGCGTTTATGTGGTACCTATATACGTTTCTTTATGTTACCTAAATTTATTATGTGATGTACATTTTCTTACGGTATTATGTACCACAATAAGTTTCTACATCGTACCTAAATATACTTATATGATGTACCTACGGCGCAAGCGAGTACTTATGTGTAAAAATTTTATTCTACTAGGTACCTACATGTAAAAAAAATCTGACAAGGGACTGAATTGATAGTTTTTATACAAAGATGTATTTAAGTGTAAGTTTCCTTAAAACATTAATCAATACTTTCAATACTAATACTAATTTGAAGACTAATAGCTAATGATAAAGAGTGTATAATATATACATTGCATTGCATGCAACACAGAAAGAGGATTTGAAGACTAGAATGATCTTCGATGGCCGAGATAGATTGTGAGCTGTTCTCAAGGTTTATATCCATTTTTTTTTTATGCAATTTTGCCTTGATTTCGAAGGATTCAATCTTCTTGGAAGGGCACAGATGGTCGTCCATGGCTCCATTTCCATCAATGTCGTTTTGGAAGCGATTGGGAGAAATGTAAAATAGAAGACAAATTAATTTTTGTGGTCCACAGCTGCTTTTTTCTGCGTGAGAACAGAGCAGAACTGTCCTATCGATCGTATATTCACGGCCCAGCCCCAGGGAGGGACGAATACCTCTGTACTGTATCTTATCTTCTGCAAATATAAGGCTGAACGCTGTTAAAACAAAGATAGAATGAAGTGAAACAGCCAATTACCCACGTTGCTGCTGCCATTGCTGGACGCGAGAATGTCTATGCTAATCTTGTATTTGTTTTTCTGCAGTGGGTTATCTATCGTTGTTTCATCTCAGTCTCTAGTGGAGTACTTGCCAGGTTTCTCCGGGAAACTTCCCTTTACTCTTGAGACAGGGTAATTGCTTTCTGGGAAGTTATACTTTTGTTTTCTTAATGGTTTATTTTGGTAATAGTATATTGCAATTGAAGGTATGCTGGCGTCGGAGAATCAGAGAATGTGCAGTTTTTCTACTACTTCGTTGAATCGGAAGGAAATCCCGACGTTGATCCTCTTATGCTCTGGCTCATGGGCGGTCCGAGCTGTTCGGGCTTGTATGCCCTTGCCTATGAGATTGGTATGAGCAGAAAAAACCCCCAAATTTCTTGCAGCAATTTGTCCACAATCCTTTGTAAGCTCGAATCTGACTTTTATTAGATGGTTTATTACTCTCTGGTGTGAGTTTCCCACAGCACAATGTATCAAAAAAGATAAATTCAAGTTGGGAGATTTTGTTGAAAATTTTGTTTTTGCTGCTTCATTCTATAGGTCCCATGAGTTTCGACTTGACTGATTCTGGTGGAAGCGTGCCAAAACTCATGTATAATCCATCTTCGTGGACAAAGGTTACGTTTAATAATCTTACGGACTACACTGGGTAGACTAAACATAGTGAGGTTTTCAACCAATCTTCTGTGTAATATTATTTTAGGCGGCTAGCATCATATTCATGGATCAACCAGCAGGTAGTGGTTTTTCTTACGCTAACACTCGGGAGGCATACAATACCAGTGATTCACTGAATTCGGAACACCTTCATCAGTTCCTCAGAAAGGTCGGTTAAAGAAATTACGGATGATTCACATGATTATGTAAGAAACTTTAACCTTTGCTGTGGTAATGGTTTTCTTTCTTGCAGTGGCTTATGAATCACCCGAAATATCTGGGAAATCCTCTTTACATTGCAGGAGACTCTTATGCAGGCATCTATGTTCCTCTTATTCTAGATAAAGTATATAAGGGTAATTTAATTCGATTCCTTTTTTTTGCTTAAATCAAGGTTTGAATCATCGAGTACAGCATCTTTCTCTTAACTTTTGCAGGGAATGATGCTGGAACTGAGCCATTGCTGAATATAAAAGTGAACCTCTTTGTTGGCCTTCGTTTGATGTTTTTTATTTTTTATCACAATGTTAACGTAAAAGTTCTTGAAATAAATTCTGCGATATATGTTTGAATTTTTGTGTAATATGCAAACAGGGATACATATTGGGAAATCCATCGACTGACGCCATCGCCAGCCACAATGCAAAATACCCTTATGCTCATCGAATGGGTCTCCTCTCTGATAAACTCTACCAGGTTTGTTTCATATTTTATGATTGATCACTCGGTCAAATAATGTCTTTGACATCATCTTCCGAACGAAGTCTGCTGTAGAAAATTGCAAGGGAGATTTTGTTAATCCAGACAGCAGTTTATGCCAGAGAGATATGGAGAGAATAGAAGGGGTATCAATCTTTTCTTTCTTGTTCTTTTTTTAGTTCCAGTTAGATTGGGTATTCATTATTCAGCTGAGCTTTCGCCTGTTTCTCGTACGAAGTGTCTCGAGAGAATACCCAACAGTAATATTTTAGAGTTATGGTGCAAACCTAGCGATCGAAGCTTGTTGTCATTAAATACAGTCCAAGGAAATCCAAGAACATTTGGATTGCCTGAACCGCCCGCTAAGAAAGGATGCAGGGTAATAACTTTTCTATACTCTTACATCACATAAACATTTGCTCTTCTGTTTTTCTTAGAGAGCATGGCCTGTTTTATTTTATTTATCTAGGATGATAATTATATACCAATGGACACATGGGCAAACATCAAGTCTGTTAGGGAAGCTCTTCACATACGTGAGGTAGGCTCATTCCATCATGCTGCTTTCATGTTCGACTTGCTATTTTATTACAGATATTATTATTACATTTCTTACAGTTTAGGCTTATTCTTCTTCGGTTCATATTCATTGGCACGACAGGAAACCGTAGGAGAATGGGTGCAATGCAACTCCAGCTTCCGATACACTTTTAAGACGCTCGAAACTAAAGCTTACAAGTTTGACGTAAATAATGTCGTGCCCTATCATGAGAAGTTTACGCATAAACATTGCAGGGCTTTACTATACAGGTAACGTCTATACCAAAGTCTCTTGTTCGTTGCTGTGATCATGAGAATATCCGTATTAAAAAATATATATATATATTGTAATAAGGATTTGAACCCGTGATCTATTACTTAGATGACTGACTACACAACTACTGTTCTACACCCTACTCGTCCACCCTTAAACGCAGTGCGTTCAACATAACCACATAGACGGTTACTTTGGGCCCTAGCTAGTCAGGGCAACACTTGGAGGTAATATTTTTTTTTAAAACCTCTATAGGGCTAATTCCCAAAATTATCCTTTTTCTGTGTGTGCAGTGGTGATCATGATATGGTTGCTTCTCATTTAAGCACCGAAAGATGGATAGAATCCCTAACACTGCCCGTCGAAAGCGACTGGAGGCCTTGGTTCTTCCGAGGCCAAACTGCTGGGTTCGGTCTCTCATCCTCAACACATCATAATCATCCATTTTGTTTTATTACCATTTTCATTAATCCTCTTTGTCTTTGTCCCATTGTATTTTTTTTCTTTCTTTCTTCGAAGATACACGACGAGATATGAAAACGGCAACTATACTTTAAATTATGCTACTGTCAAGGTAATAAAATCGATCTCCAGCCCTTACTACTACTAACCCGAGTGGCTCCTCCATTTGAGATTTTGTGTATTTGTTTGTAGGGTGGGAGTCACACAGCATCAGAGGACAAGCCTTTGGAGTGCTTTGCCATGGCTCAGAGGTGGTTAAGCCACGCAGATCTTTAAATATGTTTTACTTTTTTTTTTTTTTTTTTTGGGATGATAAAAGTTATCAGAAAGTTGTGTTAGAAGATAATCAAAGTTTATTATCTGAGATGGATGCAATGCATTACACTGTACCAAATAAGCCATCCAAGAAAAGTCCTACAAGCTGTAATAATTCATGGCAACGATTCATATAAGTTGCTATATGTTAGCAATGGCCAATGAGTGTATGTATATATAAGTTGCTATTCATCTGACCAACCAACCGACCGACAGCTCTCATATCTTGCAGTGGTAATAAACGTACCCGTCGACGGCGAAAATGGATCGACATTTGACGATTTTAACGAAGGACATATATGTGTTGTGTGCAATAAGAACAAAAAAATAACCTCAACCATAACTAGAATTTCTCAATGTGAAAACTGGCATGGCCCCATTGAATTCCTCTGGTATGAATCAGGACGAATATGTAGATTGTGTTTCTCTTTCATACGCGAAAGAAGTAATGTTCAAGCAAAAACCAAATAAAAAAGGTAGAACGTTTATTTACTTATTGATTAGGCAGTTGACAAACGGTTTAGAAACTCTATAAATTAAGTAATGAAACTATCAAACTTTATTAATTAATATATAAATTAATAATTATTAATTGATAATGAAATATTCAATTTAAAAATATATTTCAAACATCCACTTAATTATTTTATCATATAAGTAATTCAAATGAATGACCAAATTTAAAAGAATCATTCAATTTCACACATTGTTACGCTTCTTATGTTCAATGTTTCACTCTATGGATATTAAAAAATATATTTTCAATATAAACACACTATCAAACTATAATAACACAAACAAATCATATACACATGACTTCTCAATACAAGAAACTTTCGTAATTCATTCGTAAAATATTATGTAGTATATAGAAAATTATTAATTTATATTTTAAATGAGATCTATAGAAATTATCAAAGTAATATCTTATAATTTTAAAGAATATTAATTTAACAAGTCGGGACTGGCAAAAAAAATTATCTTAAAGAGTTTATTAAATAATCGAATATTAATTTATCGAGTTTCTACTGTCACATTTCATTATGATGCACTTCCTAAAAAATTGAAATTTGACCCAATCATCTCAACAACAATCATAAGCTTTCTTTTCAGCATTACTCCAAATAGGTGAAGTTAAAATAATTCATGACAAATAATAAAAAAGAATTAACAAAAAATAATCCCATAGGGTCAACACCCTTTTTCATATGAATTGACTCTCGATTCACAAAACAAAGGAAAACTACATAGATATTAATTACAACTGCACATTTAGGCCAATAAGATAAAAGAGAAGTTATTTCTGAAAGTAGCAAAAGCCACACCACACCCCTAAAACAAAAAAAAGATAGAAGAAGAAACATGCAGACAACCTCTTCCACAAGCTGTACAAATAGTAAAACCACCTATCAAAACATATTCAGGTCGGAGATGTCATCCATAGGAATCTCAAGGCCGATAGAGTCATAATCTTGAATCCCATCGACGTCAAAGTTTAACCAAGAATTCAAATCTTGCGGTGCACCGAGCTCAGAATCTACTCCTAGTTCATCTATGCTATCCAAGTCGTTAAGCTGCCCAAACTCCGCAGATTCTTGGGCAGTGGCATTGTTGTTGTTAGCAGACGACATAAATCTAACATCCTTTCTCTTATTACCACCTGCCAACTCACCCGAACCACTAGGACCATCTGTTAACTTAGTATTATTACCCGGAGTAGAGAGCTGGGCAGTTTTGTGTTTGGGCTTGGACTTTGTCTTGCGCTCGCCCTTTGAGCTTCCCAGAGACAACCGGCCCGACTTGGGAATAGAATTTCGGCTGTCTCTCTCGCTTCTCGTCCCCTTTGCTCCACCACCTGAGGTGCTAAGAGAGTTAGAGGACGACCTTAAACTAGAACCATAAAAAATATCGAGCAATGTTTTCTTTTTCTTACATCTATTAAAGGGAGGGCCCATTTTAACCACATGATCATTAGTCTCATATGATTCTGCTAAAGGTCCATCTGCACAAGTATAGGGGGGAAAGGGTTTAATTTTATACTGATACAAAACATGGTGCCAAATTTTAAGAACCTACGAATATCAAGAGCAAAGTTAGTACCAGAAAGTAATTCCGTTTCAGCAAACCGAGGAGGCGGTGCATAAACAATCTCATGCAGAGCAGGCTCTGAGAAACAGCTCACTCCAGTGACTTCGAATTTACGGCATCTAGCAAGAGTCCTTTTAGCAAAACCCAAGGCAACTTGTTTTGACAATGACCCCTTGGCGTTTTTAGAAGAATAGTTTCCTCTAGTTTCCTGTAACTGATACAAAGGAATTCTTCGATGAACTAGGAAAACCTACTTCAACGTTACGATAAAAAGAAAAACAATAGAGAACGCAAATTATGCAGAAAGAGATTCAAACAACATCAAGTATGTGAGTTGATTATGATTGATGAAAAAACAAACACGGTGAAAGGACATACATCAACTCCAAAATAGAGCCAAAGCCAAACTGAAGGACCAATACCAATTCGTAAAACATCACTAGACCGTGGTGTGGCAGAGGACCACTGCATAGAACCTATGCGTATGCAGATTTGTTTTTTTAATTTCATTCGAACAAAAAATTGGGCCTATAACTGAACAACGAGGTCATGTCAAAATAATAAAATAAAAGGAAAAGAACATAAAATCAAGACTACCGAGCAGGGAAAAAAAGGGAATCTCAAAATCTTTCTTCCTCCATAATCTGCTCTCACTTAAATTCAACCTACACACAGAACATTCTTTAAATGGACCCTATGCACCGTCTAGGCAGATTTGACCCTCGTAGGGCGCCTAGGCGGTCTGCTGCCAAATAACACCAATTTCATGCTAAACGCATCGTTCTGGTGCCAGTGCACTTAGTCAAACACCGAGGCCGATTATCACAACACTGATCAATACATTTTCCTGATTTCATATTATGACAGGCTTCCATTAACTAAAGAATATAATTCATGAAATGATAAAAAAAAAAAGGAACATAAGCTTCATAGTTCATGAATACATATCCAAGGACTGCAATTAATACTCACAGGAAATTTCATGTATGCCAATTCAACAAGTTTGTCCATTGCAATCTTCTCCGGGTTCCTGAAGACAAATTGCACCGAATCAAATTATTTAAGTTTTATTCCTTGATTGCTACAAAAGTTTATGCTAAAGCAAAATTCCAGTTTTATGCTGATATTTACCTTTCGATATCTTTGCCTTCTTGAATAGCCTTCTGTATTTTATTCAAGCATTTCTTTTTACTCGCTATCTGAAGAATGAAGCACAAACCAGTTTAATGTGCTTGAGTCACACATGACTGATAGATAACAGTTATCACACACAATGAGATAAGTTTTGGGAAAAGGGATGAAGGCCGTGTGCACAGAAGCGATCAAGTAAGGATCTTTTATGAGTAGATCATAGTATCATACGAAATGTCAACAAGAAATCTCATTGCCAGCTGACCTTTTCATTGATTTCCATCTTTAACTGGGCCATTTCTTGGGTAATAGCTGCATCTTCTTTATCGTTCAATGCCGGCTGCAACAAGGCCATAAACGACGGAATCAGAAGTGACTAATGCCATACAGATAAAAATGTTGAATAACAGTATACCCATAAAAAATCCATCTAATTATTCACAAGCAGGAACATACCACAGCTTCCAAGAATAAACCAACACTCTGCAGTTCCAGCACAAGTTTTTCTTCGAGACACATTTTATCGTAATGGGAAGCGAAGTAAGAAATTTCACCATTTTCTACATGATCCTGTCGTGAGAGTCTAAACACATCAACCTCTGAGTGCCCGTATCCATTATCTCTATGCAGCAACTCCCCATTACAAGCACGATCTTGGGCAGCAGGGCTCCTGACTCTATCAATATATCCATTTCCATTAAAAGGAAAAATCACATTTGGTTTATCATTTCTCAGGGTCTGAACACCAAATACTGGCTCATACATGTCAAGACTGCCCATATTTGTACTTCCTGTATCGATAAAAACACAGGATTCATCGATTAAATTCCTTGATCTGCCAAATGCACTTTCTTCTGAGTCTTCAATTTCCTCATCTAGGATGAGAGCTGATAGCACCCTTTGATAAAGTGGAGTAACCACATTAAATCTTTTTTCTACTTCAGAAGATCCATAAGGAGAACAAATATGAGGCTGTTTCAAATTTTCTATTCCGTCAGATGGCTCTTTTGCTGCATTATCAACTTTTCTGTTCCCATTTCTTTGGAAAGAGAGAGAACCAGATCCTTCTATTTCTTCATGTACATAGTCATTCTGATGAAAAAAAATCGTGGAAGATATAAGTCAAGGAGAAAATTCAATTCTGCCTAGGATTTGAATTCCTTAACTATCAATGAATTATAGCATATCAAGAACATCCAGGGGCCCAAAAAATCGAATCACAAAAAATGGTCTGGTTGCAAGAGAAAAGGATAAGTTCAACTTCAAACAACTCTCTAGATGCTCGAGGAATGAAATTACCATTACTCAACTGTAAGATAAAACTGTATTCAAAATAAAAGGGAAGTAAAAATGATAAATATTTCAGAGGACAAACTAAAATCACCTGCTGAGATAGAAATGATTTTTCCTCAGGACCGACAGAAGCGAATAAGGCTTCAAATGTCTTCCAGAATGGATTTGAACATGCATCAACTGGATAAGGAAAACATAGTAAGACATCTTGACACTAAGTTGAGAAAATAAAAAATTATGGCATGCTGACGCATACCACTGGAACTGCAAGCAAGATTTGCAGCTGTCAACAGTTCTTCATGGTCATCATCTGATTCCCCTGAAAAGATAGTGTTCGGCTAGTTAAAATACAAGAAAAAAATTCAAGAGCAGAAATCAATATCAGTTCCTTGTAGAGTAAAAATTAACCATAAAAAAGCAAGTAATAACAGCTAAGGACATGATATATATCAAAAAGCAGATTCAATTAGAAACATCTATGGTTAAGGGAGCCAACATAACCCTCCAGAGTCATCACTCATCAGTTAATAGTCCATCAAAATGAGAGGTAGATTACTGCGAAGCAACAAGCCTAGATGATGACCATACAATACTTTCATTTCTGGACACACTAAAATGGATCACATGATATAGTCAATCTAATCTTGGTACTTTGGAAGCATGCAAGACACATAAAAGGAGAAAATCTATATCCTATACGAGATAATAGGGTTACCACTGAAGCAGGGAGAACCCCCATTTGCCAATTGACTATTACGGGAAATTTTGCGATCCTTTAACTTCTTCAAAGGACGACCAGACTTGCTGCATAAAAGCAAAAGAATAAAGGGTTTAACAACTACATAGATAAACTAAAGGGTCAGCTTCACTCAAAATCATACAGTACCTCCCATTCTTCTCGGAACTTGGTTTGTCGTTATGAAGCGGCTTGTTTAGCATCATACTGTCAATTACTTCTCTTGCAGGAGAAGCACTGGCCCTTGAAAATGACGATGCCCTTGCACCATGCCCTTGTCTCTTAACAATATTACCACTTTGTTCCTTGACCATCATCTTGTTCTTTTTAGTGGGAATCGTGGAAGATCCCAAACCATGTCCAGAGTTTGGAGGCCTTTCACTATCATCTCTGCTTCCGAATGATTTGTCATTCATCCTGTTTTCCACAGCACCAGATTCCTCGCTTTCCGAGAATCTCATAGGAGACGGGGCATTTTCGGATTTTATTTTGAAGTTATGGCTTTCAGTGACCGCACTCTTAGGGGTAAGAGAAGCATTAAACCCAGTAATACTTACCCGTGGACCAAATTCCGATGGGGAGCAATCTTCACCTAGCATTTGCATTTCTTCGTTGTCTGATACAGGAACAAGATTTGTCCTCCTTGTTCGAGATATCTTTTGTGGCCTTTGACCAACCCACTGTGTTATTGGTGGAGATGTTGATCCTACCGACATAGAACGCTTCCTACTATTAGCCCCTCCAACGGAAGAAGTTTTGTTTGCAGCTTGGGTTTGCTCCCAGCTCTCCAAAGTTCCAGTGGCACGAGGAATATTAGCAGGTGAATTAGCTGCTTGAGCTATCGAGCCACTTCGTGGTGTCCTTGAAGCCTTCCCCTTCACAATTGGACTGGGGCATATGCCGTGGTTGTCATCACGATTACTCATCCTTTACGAAGAGTTAGGGAAAAAAACATTGTCAGTATAAGCCAACTACACATGAAGAGGGAAGGGAAGGACAAGGATTGTATTGAATAAGAACCAGCAAAAATGGGGTTAAAAATTTGGAAGCATAGACAAATGTGGGGACATACCTAACATTCACTTTTCCCAAGACCCGCTCTTTCATTGGTCCTGCAGGAATATCCCTTGTGGGAACATATTTTTCCTGATCAATTTTCATATTTGCCCGAGCAGTAGAAGCAACAGGAGAGGATGCAGGATCCAACTTATTAATTCCACTGGATGTACCATTTCTGCCAAGTAAGCTTCCGAAAGTAAGAAAAAATCACCAAAAAATAATACAACTGGAAGAGCTGTTGCCATAAAGATAAGATATTTGACATTACAAAAACACAAAGAATAACTCATGTGTAGTAATTTAACCGCCCCTAACAAAAGCGATATCAGTTACCAATTGCTAGACTTGTCCATTACATTCTTGAATTAATGATAAAAGTATTACCTTACCAAATCGAAAAGAATAAGCTAGAATTAGAAGGACAAGAAACTTCTCATGTGTGAAACTATAATTAAGGATATCCGCTAAAAGTGAATTTTGCAACAAAATGTAAAATATTATCTAGATCAAGTTGTTCTCAGAAGGCTCGGTAAAATTCAATACAATTCACTCCCATTAAAACAATAAAGTAAGAAAACAACAAATGTGAGATCTTATTTGTAGCTATAAGTAAAACATCAGCAGTATTGCAAATAATGGAGCATTACCATAGGCTCTAAACAAGAAACATTGAGATTGACTTGCTACTTCTACGGATCATAAATCGTAAGCAGCAGACAATTAGTATATCATCGAACAATGAAAAGAAATCAATTCAAATCAAATGTCATCCACGAAATGAAAGCATGCAACCAAAATATAGTTGGAGGACATCAGCTTCAACATAATCTCTCGTTACTTTTACATAGGATGACAAGCATCAGTTGTCAATCAATAAGATGAAAATAGCATCTCAAGTTATTTGCATAAAAAATTGAAGGTTCTCCCAGACAGACCTGAAACTTTGTGTAGATTCACCGGATTGCAGACTAGATTCCAACGTAAGCTTTTGATGCATAGTACGTTTAAGTTCACCTTCATTGTCAACAGATCTTGAAAAAGCAGCACCAACAGATCGCTTTCTCTTCATCTTTTTGTCCCATGACTCTCCACCGGCAGGTAATCTTCTAATTTTTTCCTCCATTTCTGAATCTGCATTGGAATCTTTAATTGCATCTCTTTCTTTGGTCGTCACCATCGGCTGACGCATTACACCATTGCTTCTATTATCTGGCTGGAAGATGGATAAGAATAATACTTCTTCAGAAACAGTCAAAATACAATAATGATAGAGAAGTAACTTTCTCATTGTCCAGATCAACAGATATAATTATTCTGTTCCATTTGTGAAAGCGGATGGCATGAATTTAGTTGAACAGCTATGTTAACTCGGAGGCTGCACATTACAGACTTCCACAAGGTCTATGAGAAATGATGTGCCATTTTACAAGCATTTCCAGATATGTTTGATGCCTTCCTAATGAAAGTTAATGAAATTCCACAGTGGAATGACGAAACAGAGCCATCAGACCAAATTGAAACGTGTTTAAAAGCTATCTTTATTTGGTTAAAAATGGAGTAGTCGATAACTAGCACATACTAGGAAAAAAAGTTACTAGAAGAAGAATGTCTACAAACCCGGGTATCTGCCACTGATGTCCGCAACCGCTTATTCAGAATGCCATTCTTAGGCCGATCATCAACTTTCGGAGTTCCAGACTCTGAAATGTTCCGATGTGATAGAGATCCAATCTTCAGAGTTGACCCACCGGATCTCTCATTTGCCAATATCTCGCTGCGCTGCTGCTTCTTAGAGGGCAGAACCTCAAAAAGTTTGTTCAACTTGCTTATATGTTCATCCAACTTTCTGCCCCTACCACTGGTACAAACGATAACACAAGATTTCAGCATAATCTTCCATAAAAATATGATTTTTGATGGATTTCACATTTAAGTTAAAATCAGTTTAACAGCTAATGAGGAGTAATTATCAACTTAACTGTTATTTATCGAAAAGATTCTAGTTCCAAATTTATCTCGTAACAACTACATAAAGATGACACTTACTTAGCTTTGATACAGGAATCTGCAAAACTTGCTCTCAGTCGTTTAAGTTCCTCAACAGTTGCCGGAGGAGTGTTCTTCTGATGGGCAACCCCAAAAGCATTCTCTTCTGAACTGGAAACACCTAGAAGCCTCATTAGTTCACCAGTTCGTGCCTGTTTGTGATCACCACCCATGGGAATTGGGTCCAAAGTCAAGTATTGAGATAAAGAAGGCACATCCCCAGATGAGGAAGCATTTCCCCTGAAGTTAGCCTTAGAAGAGGCAAAGCTTCTACCATCTGCACTTTCTCGGAAACTCGAAGACCTTCCTAAACTGGGAGCAGAGTATCCCCTTTGACCATTTTGGTAGTTTCCAGTAAAACCAGAGTCAGGACTGGCCGATCCTAACTCAAACCTCGCGTTTCCGTCCATTATTCAATGGAAAATCGTCACATACAATGAGACATTTCTATCAAATCATCGTCAGGAGCTTTTCCAGAAGCAAACTCAAAAATTCGAAAGGAAGGTCACCAAATCATAACATGAAAATTCCCATACAACACAATAATAAGTAGCGACCACTTCAGAAGTTCAATCAAACCCTTAAAACTCCCCCTAATTCAATAAAGACCAAAATTAGGGTTTATCCGCGAACCACCTTCTCAAGCGAAATTCAGCGCAAAAAATCAGCTGCTATCACAATTCAATCACTTAAACTACACGATATCCCAACGACGGACCTGCATTAATCCATCGTGGACTCGGATCGACCAGGGATATAACGGATTACGCGGCAAGAAATAAAATAAGAAAATGAAACAAAAAAGAAATTCTGTAGGAGAGAGAGAGAGAGTTTAAGATTTTGCAGGATGGGCCTTCTTTTCCCTTTGAGCTCTTTTTGGACTGAAGTTTCTATGGCTTTTTTAATTAAATAAATATTTTTTTAGTTTTTATTTATAAAATAAAGATACGAGTTATAACTCGTATCTCAAAGATACGAGTTATGGCCCTTTTTTAAAAAAATGGACCCCACATAAAAATAATATTTTATTATATATTCCACCAAATCATTAAATCATCGTTACTTTATGAGATTTATGTTATAAAAATAAATAAGCACATCTAATTTATTCATTTTTTCATGACGGTCAAATTGATATCCATATCTTATATTTTTCGATATTCATAAGAATGATATTTTTTGATAAATTGTGAAATATGGAACATGGAGTGAACATCGTTGTATAATATCTGATTAAATTTAAATTAGGTTGAAAATGCCAACCCAAACCTGTTATTTTCGTGTGCGGTTCGTGTCAGGTTGGCGGGTCGGGTTAGATTTTAGCAGCCCTATATACAATAACTGGGCGTGGATAATGCAGAACGATACAATACAAGCTTAACATAGATCTCAGCGGTACAATAACGAGGCGTGACTACTGCATAAGGATACAATACAAGCTTAACATGTTCAAATTTAAATTTAATCAGATATTATACAACAATTTTCATTCCAAGTTCCATATTTCACAATTTATCAAAAAATACTATTCTTATGAATATCGAAAAATATAAGATATGGATATCAATTTGATCGTCATGAAAAAATGAATAAATTAGATGTGCTTATTTATTTTTATAACATAAATCTCATAAAGTAACGATGATTTAATGATTTGGTGGAATATATAATAAAATATTATTTTTATGTGGGCATTTTTTTTAAAAAGGGTAACTGGTACGAAAATACTTATTTTATTAATAATTATTATTTTTCATTTATTTTATAAATAAAAACTAAAAAAATATTTATTTAATTAAAAAAGCCAGTTTCTATTCTACCAAAGGATTTGCAATGGGCCTTTTCCTTAAATAATAATTAAAAAATAAAAAATAAAACTCTATTTGGGTGGATAAAAGATTTAAAATCTCGGCCTTAATTCATGATGTATTTTTTATAACTAGGTTTGACCCGTGCATCACACGGGAATATTTCATAATTTAGAGAAAACGGAAAATATTTTTATTAATAAAATATTGAAGATGTCATTTAGAAAAGAAATAATAATAAAGATAATTTTCTGTTGTAAATCGGTTTATGACAGAATTATGCAAGACGTTGACTCTTTCGAAGTATTTTCCATATATTTTGTTATTTGCCAAGCAGAGTTCTACAAAAATGTCTTGGAAACTTTATTATGACTGATTTATTATGGAAAATATATTACAACGAGCCTTTATTAACTTTGGCAATACCGGTTTATGTCATAATATATTTCGAAGTATTATGTCTTGGAAACTTTATTATTATGACCTTCTCAGAGGTTTGATGATGCCAGAGCTCGTGCTGTCGAACTATCAGCTTGTTTATACGATATCATCTGTTAGATGTATTCATCTATCGAATTTCCTCCTTAAGGTCAGCAACGTTCTTCACTTGTAAGTAGTCAGCAAGCACCCCTTATGTTTTTTTCTCTAAAGCTTGTTCATCGTTGAGAAGTGCTTCAGCCTTGGTATTTTCATCTTTTACATAGGGGTGATGTAACTTATTGTAAATCTTTGGCAATTATTCTTAGCTCGTATGCTGTTGTCGGATTGGCAGACAATTTAGTGACCGTTCAGCTAAGTATATCGTCATTTGAAGCCCAACGTCCTCTTGAAGTGATGGTGGGCAAAAGCTTAATATCCCTGAATGGGCATCCTCGGGTTGCTTTGTATAAATAAATTGTCGTTACATCCAAGCATTGATGGTGTTGGTGTTTTGATGATTCCTACCTTATTGACTGCAATTTCTGTATTTACTATTGCCTTCATTGCTTCTCCTCCAGTAGATATTGATGGTATTCGTGAACTTGTTTCTGAATCTCTACTTTACGGAAACAACAATATATCAGGTGCCATTATTCATACGTCTGAAGTTGTTGGTTTGCACTTCTACCCAATCCGGGAAGCAGCATCCGTGGATGAATAGTTAGTTATATAACGATGGTCCTTATGAACTAATTGTTTTACACTTTTTGCTTGTTGTAGCTTGTCATATGGGTTGTGAGTGAGAACTTAGTTTCTGTCTGGGTAGACGGCGCTTGATTGTTGTTGTATATTCAGCTTCGTTCTACATAAGCTTGTTACAAACTTTGTTGCAACATCAAGGAGACATTAATGTGCGATCACCTATTCGAAGAAAAAATACCAGCATTTGAATCAGACTGCCAAAATTATATAGTGATTTCATATGACTAATAATACAATGGCAGCCAAGTATTTATTATTACCTTACATGGATGTACAATTTCTCCTACAAATAAACTTGTATATTGTTTATGTTTGATTTTTGTTATATTGGTAATGTATTGAGAAATGTCTCTTATTAGTGACTGTAGAGTCTACACACTTCCTATTTAGCCAAACTAATATATCGGTCTTCAGGATGTCGTTTCTCTAAAACTTAATGGTATACACAACTGCAAAACAAAACAATATTTATTTTTTCAAAAGATCATCCGAAGTAATAAAAGTTGCATTGTCCGACCGGAAAAAGCAGCTCAATGTCTTCTAAACAATATCCGAACCAACAAATAACGAAGTCATCATTCAAAGAAGTAAAATAATAACAATGAATACATCTGCCGAAGAGTAGAAATAGTGAAACTATTATCTGAAGACAAACAAATAAATAAATAACGGAACCCTTGGACATGTACATGAAGATCACTTAGAAGGATCAGCAATAGCATGCATAACATACTTCTTGAAAGCAAGTCTTTTATGACGAAACTTTGGATATAACCGACTACGTTATAGATGGCAAATTACATAGTATTTATACCGAACGTGCAAAATAACATATTCATGTCTCGATCGTTTTGCCAAAAATAAATACAACCACATCACATAAACGTTCCCTATTTTTCTTTTTTAATTTTCTTCCTCCTGCTGTAAGTAACATCATGATTAATTGTATTGTAAAAACTGAAACGTCTCTTTAGACATTGCACTCAGAGAGTCAGAGGAGCTGGATAGGGCAATCGGATCAACACTTAGACCTTTGTTGTTTGCATTTTTTTTTCTTCCAAATCAACAGTAGCAGATTGAACACCACCAGATATGACATTTTGCAGAACATCAATTTTTAATTCATTTTCGGAGCCTCGATGAGTGGTTGCGAGTGCGGCACTAATGGTCATCTCAGCCTAAATGACCGTAAACGTATTACTCAATCAAGGCACATATGGAAACATTTAAAAATAATAAATTACAAATTCACATATATCATAGTAATAAACGCAAAATACTTTTGTATCTATTAACGAATCGAATGCGTTATTAAGAAGCATGATATCTGATACACTTAAAATAAGAACGTTCCTTTAAAAAATACATTTGTCAACAGCTGTACATCAGGAAACTTTTCACAAAGCGAACTTACCATAGAACCAGCCAGATCTTATTCGGTTGTATTTGTATGTTTCCTAGCAGCTGCGTCTAATATTACAAAATTTGCCGACTCAATCCCATCATCAACAATTACTTTTATTCGAAACCTAATACAGGAAGAAAACATTATTTAACATGAAACCTCAAACCTTCCCTTATAATATCCAAATGATATGATTTATTGCCGCAACACTCCAACTGCATTGTGGTTCATACACTTATTACAAATCAGGGTAGTTATGGACTTTCCCAACTGGGTGAAACATTTGGTGCAAGAAACGTTATTCCATCCGCTTCGGGTAACAATCTCGGTAATCTTTCCAATGCAATTAATATCCCGCTCATGCTCAAATTCAAAATATAAGAGACGACAAAACTATATGTTATAGACAGCGAGCATGTATTAAAAAAATAACGAAAAACAAAAGTCAACAAACCTGTTCCATCTCAGTTCGCAGAAATTCACAGCAATACCGCACAAATAGAACTTATTAATATATTTACTAATTCAGTAGAACCTTTTTTTTAATTATTTTCATTATGAATAATGTGAAAACAATTAATATACGTCGCCTAAAAGTCACGACGCAAATATCGTTGGTAGTGTATAATAAAAAATATCCCAATATGTAATCGTTCGGTTCCATATAAACTAATTATGCATATCATCAGGCCTGTGAAACATGTCACATGTCAATTATCATTATTGAAATATATATGTAAGTATCGGATCTCTGCTTCAATACCATTAGTATATGACTATGTACGTTTATGTTACAATACCGCAACACTACTATTATATCCTATTATCGTATCGTAGTTATGTTCGAATTGTTTGGAAGTACGACTATAAATCATTTGAAAGTAATTCATTTGAGGGAAATCATTCTACACTCGTGTAGGGCCTCTCCATGAAAAATAAATTAATAGTTATCCATATAATAATCATGTAAATGATTTAATCAAGTAGAAAAGTTTTAAAGCACAAATTTATTAATATGATTAATTGACATGGTTGTTCAAATGCAAACGATATATATTCATAATGGTCTTGGAAATGCGTAAATAAAAACATCAAGTTTAGAAATAGGAAACAAACGTCAAACCCATGTGTTACAAAAAACACAAACGGTAAGATATTTCCTGAAGTCCTCAATTTCCACAGGTGTGATTTGATGGATGGCATCACCAGCAATCATCAAAGAAAATGCAAAACGCAACATGTAGATTCCACATTCACCCCTGAGGAAAATATTTTAAGGATCAGATTTAAAGAAATCAGGTCTAACATGATAGAAGACGGTGCGGTGTTCGATTTAGTGCGGTGTTTGATGTGATTACTTACATGACAGTCTGTTGGGGGAAGTTCGCATCTCGATCAACCGTGAAATTTATCATCCCATCTGTTATGCCAAGATCATGTAGTAAATACGGTAAAGTAATCTACGTAATATGAAAAGCCTCCCTGCAAAACCTCATGTCCTTGTCGCAAGAGACGTCCGAGTCCTGGATTGTAACACTTCCGTTTTTGTGGTCAACTATAGCGAGAACCCAGTGGCAATTGTTTACGTTAACTGGGATGCTATAAGATCAACATTGTACCAGGGCGTCGATGGCCAACTTTCCATAATTCCTTGTGCGTAAGGACGGAGAGACGCAACGTCAACCTTGCCGGAACTCACGTACTCGAGTGCAACAATTTGATTAAAAGCAGTGTTCATAAAGGCAGCGTTAGCGCTTGCAAAATTTGTACGACGCTGCATCTCTATGAATCCTCGAAGACACTCGTCTACATGCTTTTGGAAATCAAAATATACATGACATTAATTAATAGGAAAAACATTATAAAAATAATACTTTCATGCACCTCATCAGTGAGCCATGCAGCTTTTCTCATAAGTGTTGCAAAGAATCGTGGTCCATGATGACTCCCTGTAATACCCGTCATATACGATCCTGAATTCATCCCACTTATCATAGATAATATATATGGGAACATTTTCACGTTGCTATTGATACTGAAATAAGGCTGGGGGGTCATCGGTTGATTTATAACCGGATTGGGCGAAGGCTCTAATGAAGACCTTTTGCGCTTTGACAACATAGACATACCATCCTGTTTTTTTTTTTTTTTTTTTTTTTATCGATGCTCCTTACCAGAAATAATGTTGTTAGATTTGACAACATCTTTCTCCGCAACTACCCGCTCATGAACAGATCGGATGCCCCCTTCGAATTATTTCAAAATAATGTCAACGAATAGTATGGAACGTTATTATCATTTTAGAACAAACATAAATCAAAAGACCTACCAAGCCTCCTTTCAATATCTGAAAGCCTTTCGTGGATAGCCAAAGAGTTTCTTTCGAGAGTTCTCGTCAATTGATTCAATGCATTTGTCTGCAAATCGCACTGAGACTGCAAAGCATCAAAGCTTAATCCAGCCGACTGAACGTAGGAATCTATTTTACGATCAATTCCGGCCACCAATTCAGATACTGAATCTCGTATGTTTTTGAACCCACTGTTCAGGAAATCTGTCAGAAAACATCTTTATTTGCCTAAGTAGAAAGTAAATCCTTCGAGAAAAGTCGACGTTGTTCTAAGATTGTGGCTCTGAATTATAACCGTACGTCCATCTTATCGTCATTTATACAGGAGTAAATAATGCATCTAATGAGGAATTATAATGTTAATTAGTCTTTATTCAATGAATTTGTTATTTAATTTCCTTTATACATAGTTATTATGGACTGTTGGTAAGTACACAGTAATGATCATTTAACTTTCTTAATTACCATTTGTTATAAACAACTTACGATTCTAAGTATGTATTAAGGCAATGTAACGTGTTATGTGGTATACATGGGTCACTTCGAGTCCTACCATGAGTCACATAATTTTCATTTATGGTTAAATGTTAAGCAATTAGTTACTATGCCGATTTTATATCAATTGAATGATATATTGACTGATGTATGGTTAGAATATTTTGGAAACAAATTTTGATAACATTGAACCGTTAAATAAGATGCACATTAAAACTTAAGAATTTATTGTATCGAAAAGTCTGTAAGTATAACTTCATCACCAGTCGCTCAGTAATGCGTCAGTCTATATTCGGTTTTGATGGCTCAGTGTTTACCATGAGGTTACATACGATTGTTCTCGAAAAATATATTAAACTCTATTCAGCCAATGAATGACCTTTCCTAAGGTATACTGATGGAGTTGAGTGTTACAATCGAGCATCTTAATATGAACAACACTGGAAAGATTACTAATCGCCAAATACATATATTTCTCAATATAAGACGTCAAACATCTTTGCACATGCGAAAGAAAAGCATGTATTCCTTCGAATACTGGTATGGAAGATATGCGATACTTCAAAGTTCCAGCGTGTGTTTCAGAAATCAAACAATATTTAATTCAATAGTAGGTATGGAAAAGACATGCAAAATAATACATGAAAAAATACATGCAACAAATATTTAAAAAATTATCAGTAAAATGATCTATAAAGGCAACCCATTCAACATCTAATACATACTATTATCGATAAAGCAATGAGGAAATGTAATTACACACAACTCCAAAACCTTGTCCGCGAGTTCCATATAACCATCATACGAACGAAACCGAAATTTCTCGACATTGATGTTATAATCAATATTACTAACAGAACTCATGGTTGTACGATCAGTGAAACGTATCATATGCCGGTGTTCCGCAATCCGAAAGCGGATAGAAGCATTCACAACATCACAATAAGATATAGCAAATATACCACCATCCACAAGCAGGCGCTCGAAATATTCCACTCGCGAACAATGAATAGACGCTTGTATCGATGTATCCTGTTACACAACACATCAACAAAATACCGATGATATGTATATATAATTCAAACAACAACTAATAATAATGCTCGAAACCTTTTCATCCAACAACATCATATCAACCTCATTAATTCCTCATTCTTTTTCAAGTTTCGTGCCTTCCACGACCGCAACATGCAAACTACAATTCTGGGACATTCAATCTTAGGACCAAGTGCATCAAGCATGCAATAATTATTCGAAGAATTCCGTGGATCCATAAGATTGGAAATTGTAGAATACTTGCAAAGAAAAGTCTTACAACAAAATAAACAAAACCCGACCAGTTGGACGATTGAGTATGATGGTACTGAACCTTATTTATAACCACACATATAAAAAAGGGTTAATTTATTTAAATAGATTGCATGCGAAATATACCTTGCAAAGAAAGAATTAATTAGGGTTAGTGAATCTTCAAAGAGGTTATATAAGATGTATGAACATTGATCACATACGAATAAGTGCAATGATTAGGCCAAATACAGTGAATGGAACACTTCGTTTATTACATCAAACAGCAAAACATGGATGACCAAGAGAACAAAAATAAAACAGTCTATATGCATTTCATATACTACTTACTAATGATTATAACGATGCTTCAGTTACATACATTGAATGAAACACTTACGATGCATGATATGGAGAACAAAAAATAGGCCATTTACTAAGTCATCCTTATAATATTTATGAGAATTTATGATAATGACACATTTATTTTCCATGAATTGGAGAGTACACACGTGCATGAATAATCTCTTAACCCATCGTTTGGACGTCCAAGACATGATTTATCGTGTTAATGACAATTTATGATAATGACACATTTATTTTGCATCGATTGGAGAGTATGCATGCATGAATAACTGCCTTACTCATCATTTGGGCGTATTAGACATGATTTTTCATGTTTTGCTGACGTGTCGGACGGGGGTGAGATTTGTTTTGCTGACGTGTCAGAAGGGGGGGGGGGGGAATGGGCTTTGCTGACGTGGCGCAGCGGGAAGCCATCTATCAAACTTTTATAGTTATATGATTACAAAATATATTCAAGTAAGATAAATATTGAAAATTGTTTGAGAACTATTCCAAAAAAAAAAAACTTACTTTGGAAAATTACAAATGATGAAGCTATTCAATATTTGAATAAATTAAGGATTTTTATAGTCATTCTATATTTAAAATGAAAATATATGTTATTGTTAGAAAAATTTGATTGAAATTGTAAGGCAATTATACTATTTTTTATGCGATCTAATAAATAATTGTAAGTGTTAATTCTTTCACTCTCCATCTTCTCGTACTATCTTGTTTGGATTTATCAGAAAATAGCAAGACTAGGGGGGAAAAAAAAAAAGAAAAAAGCTAATCGATCGGAGATTTGATGGCAAAGGACGTTAATGACCCGTAGGTGGCATTTCCATATCTTCTATCTTTTATTATATTACGGTGAAAAGTTGATAGTAACTACTTTCTAATTAATTGGTATGACATTTGTAATTACTGTTTTGCCATTTACTTTGTTAGTTAAATATTCAAATAATATTAACTTCACAAATCAATTTTTTTAATGTACATACAAACAATATATAATTAAAATTAAATTTATGATTTCATCTATTATATATTTTGAATTGTAAATGACAGTTAAAATAGAAAATAATATTATATATATAGCACATGCATCGAGTGTGCCTTTACTAGTGTATATTATTATTTTGATTATCTATATCTATACTATATATTAAGGGTCATGAGTATATAATAACTATCCAAATTAATTGGTATGTCAGACTAAATTACAAATATACCCTTAGATTTATCATTTATTCTATTTTATCCTCACAAATTAATTTTTTAAGATATTTACAAATAACATATAATTAAAAATAAATTTATGATTTTATTGATCATATACTTTGAATTTTAATAAAAATTCAAATATAAAATAATATTATATACTTATATATATAGCACACGGATCCGTGTGCGTTAAATACTAGTTTACATAAATGGTGAGGGTTGTATAAGGAAATTACTCATATTAATTAAATATTTAGTGTGTCAAGTATAATTATTATTTTACTCCCTTCTAATTTAAGTAATAGTCATTTTACTCTTTAATTTTTTTGTTATTTTAAGTATATCCTGATAAATAAAGTTATATATATATATATAAATAATATACAATCAAATTTTAAATTATAATTTTATTAATTAAACATTTTAGATTACAAATAAATCAAAATATAAAGTAATATTATATATATTTATTTATTAGAGCATACGCATGAAAGTTTTTTAATAATATATGTAGTACAAGACACCGATAAGTGGGTATTTGATAATTGCTAAAAGATTATAGGCTACAAATATAATTTCCAAGTCAAGAAGGGCCTGACTGAACAAATATATAGTTACAAAGATTTAATGTAATAAAGCTTTTGTATCAACATTGTCATCGACTCATCGCTAACTTTCGCATCGCTCGGTTCGGAAAACAATGACGGCCATGGCTCGAATCCATCATCTTCATCCATTTCCATTCTTCAAAGCCTCACCAACGTTACCAAAACTACGAAACGCCTCGCCTATCTTGACCATCAGCGGAAACGATGACGGCGGAGTCAAACTCCGCCACGTCAGCATACGCCGTTCGCTCTCCACCACTCGACCACTTCGCTGCGCCTCTCAGGTATCCTCTTATCAACAAGTATGTGCCTTCATAAGCAATTATTTGTGCGTTAGTTATCAATTTTGGGGAAATCTAATTGCATTGTGCATATGACTATACAATTGCATCGTTTGACCACAGAGCAGTACCGATACCTCGAGCACGACGGAAGCAAGCCATTCGATTGTTGGTGATCTTCTGGATTACCTCAATGAGTCGTGGACTCAGTTTCATGCCACAGGTGAGGTAACATATCTACTGCTCAATCACAATGTGGTATTGGCACAATAGTTAAGAAGTGAAGTTTTACGTGCATAAATTTAAATATGAGGAATCACGTCCGATGATTATGTGCTTTTTCACCTTCGTTTCTTTCGTTGAATAGCTGAAGCCAAGCGGCAATTGCTTGCTGCTGGATTTCATCTGTTGAATGAGAATGATGAGTGGGAACTACAGCCCGGCGGTCGCTATTTCTTCACGAGAAACATGTCTTCTTTGGTTGCGTTTGCTATTGGAGAAAAGTGAGTAACATGAGTTTTTTGGCCTTAAGTAGAAACTCTTTTCAGTGCTTGAATTGGATATGCCAGTCTATCTCTGTGCATTCCTCCTCAAAATTAAGAGTTTCTGTAACTTTTTCTTTTCTTTTTACTGGTCTTTTCTTTATTATCTTTGGTGTGAGACTTTTATATGCTCTATCTACCCCGTCGGTGATGTTAGTTACTGAAGGTAACGTATGAGTGGTGCAGGTATTCCATTGGTAATGGTTTTCATGTGATTGCTGCGCATACTGATAGCCCATGTCTAAAACTGAAGCCAAAATCTACTTCATCCAAATCGGGATATCTTATGGTCAACGTACAAACTTATGGGGGTGGTTTATGGCACACTTGGTTTGACCGAGACCTCAGTTTGGCTGGAAGGGCTATCGTTAGAGCTGATGATGGTTCCTTCATGCATAAACTGGTCAAAATAAAGAGACCTTTGTTGCGAGTTCCTTCTCTTGCTATACATCTTAATAGGTATTCTGCCTCTTAACAATCCAATACATACCTAATATGATTGTGCTGTGTACCAAAGTCAGTCTGTTTAATGTGTTCTAACGTTAAGTAATGGCTACACGTGGTGTTGTGGATGGTTTTCTAGTTCAGATCTCATTTTTGATTTGATGTATTTCAATAATTCAAGTTATTATAGCTTGTCGTGACCCGTTAGATCCGAGAACTACTGTTTTTGGTAGATATTCAAACGGTTGAAGTTGGATGGATCTATTTAATTTTCTGTTGAGCTACTGTGTTAGGTTGCTTGCGCCAAGAATATTTAGGGAAAATGTTCTCTAGCTGGATTATATCATTATGAGAAAAAGTAACAGTATTTTGTAATGTGAACCTCTTACAGCTATTGCCTTTGGGACTATACTTTGCGACTGCTTTTTAATTTCCAGCTTCACATTTGTTAGTCTGTGCCGCACATTTGCTCAATATGATTCGTTGAAAAATATTATGACCAGTTTGGTCCTGGAGCAGCAAATATATAATCTTAGGATTTCTTTTTTGTCTTCAATTTATCTAGTTTGGGTTTCATGAGTTCTATACCACGAATGACACAACTTCCTTAAGGTATACTGTGCCGTACGAGATGTTTATTTCCTAATGCCCGTGGCTGCTTCTTGATTGATAGGACAATAAATACAGATGGTTTTAAGCCAAACCTTGAGACTCAGCTTATCCCTCTTTTGGCATCAGAAGCTGACAAAGTACCTTCCAAATCGGATGAGAAAACTACTGATTCGCCATCAAAAGATGCGCATCACCCATTGCTCATGCAGGTATCATCTGATCTCATTTTTATATGTTGAAATATCTGAGAGTTTTCGCTGTCCTCATTCAGTCTCTAACCACTTTAATCTATGGTTGGCATGTGAATACAAAATGTCAAAGTAACAGATTAAATATCTTGCAAGGATGTTTACTGCATTGTCTCTGTTAACTTATGACTGTGCTCTGAACTCCTGAATGCCTTGAAAGCCGAAAGTGTATAAGCATGACTTTTTTTGGGTGTCTTGAGAATTCTCCTCTCCCTAAATATCTTGACAATATTTTGCATGTTTTCCTTCCAGATCTTATCTGATGAACTGGGATGTAAAGCTCATGATATTGCAAGCATTGAGTTAAATGTATGTGATACTCAACCCAGCTGCATTGGAGGTGCAAATGATGAGTTCATATTTTCTGGACGGTTGGATAATCTGGCTTCAAGTTTTTGTGCGCTGAGAGCTTTGATTGATGCTTGTAAATCACCTGAAGATTTAGGAAATGAGGATGCAATTCGAATGGTTGCTCTGTTCGATAATGAGGAGGTATATTATTTGAGTTTTCATCTTCATTCAGCGTAAGAACAAGGGGAATGTATCTGAATGAAGCCAACAATGTAAATTACCTTGCTGGGCAGGAGCCAAGAATACATGTTTTGGGAGCACGTTTAGTATCTATGTGAGAGAGGTCAATAGCGTAACAATAAATATTTGTAGAATTAGCTAAATAAATGGGGTATCCGGAAATCGACTTGAATAACTTGTAGGTCTATATCTGCTTCTTCTTCATTAAGGTCTTTTATTGAACAAGCTTGTTGGAGGATCTATCTTTAATTTTTTTCTTTGCCGTTCGTTTGACCAAAATCACCTTGTTTTCAAAAGGTAGGTTCAGATTCATACCAAGGAGCTGGTGCACCAACTATGTTTGAGGCAATGAGAAGAATAAATGCCTGTCTGGGTCAACAATCTCTTAGCGAATGTGGATTTTCACGAGCTATACGCCACTCTTTTCTTGGTATGACTTCTATTGCATGCTTCAACATTTTTTTATCTCCTACAAAATGATTTTCATCACGTTGCTTTAGTTTTCATGGAAAACTAGAGATTTATGCCTATTGATAAAGGTACAACTAATCAATACATCTTTTACCAATCAGTTAAACAAATTATCATATCAACGATTTGCTTTAGCTGCCAGTTTGTAGCTGCTTTTAATTAATGTTCAACTCACTATTCCTGAATGAGTTACCTTATATTTGAGTAGCTAGTCCTACAATAGAACAAACCAGCAAATGTTGATGACAATTTCAGCAACTTTTTACCAGTGGCACATTGTGGTGTAGCGGGTATGTTACAATGTTTGTTCAGCCGAGTCGATGATATGATTTTTTGGAACTATAGGAAGATAGACTGGGGAAAATAGTCTGTGTGATTCCGCATTTCGTCTTTCTTTATTAAACTTTCCTTGTAGCGGGCATAACTCTGCTCTATCTTTAAATGCTACGACAGTGTCTGCTGACATGGCTCATGGTGTCCACCCCAATTTTTCTGATAAGCATGAAGAAAATCATCGCCCGATGTTACAGAAGGGACTTGTAATAAAGCATAATGCAAACCAACGATATGCTACAAGTGGAATTACGTCTTTCCTCTTCAAAGAAGTTGCTAAAATTCATAATCTTCCCATCCAGGTATTTACTTAAAACTCCATATTTAATTGATTTGATCAATGAAGTTCCTTAATAGAACCATGGGTGAATACTAAGAGATGCATTGATGCTGTTCTTAATGTTTTGCTCTAACGTCTAACTTACAAATTACATCTGTAACCAGAACTTCGCATGAAATCATGACTATATTTCATCTGTAACCAGAACTTCACATGAAATCATGATTATATTTCATGATATCAGGAAGTTTGAAGAACTCAATACTTTGGTAAAAAATTGGAAAGATACAATTTTCCTACTTTATTATAGTTTCCATTAAGTCCACAGCATAACATATCATTTGCCGATAGTGACTCGAGTTGATATGGCAGGAGTTTGTTGTCAGAAATGATATGGGATGTGGATCCACTATTGGTCCGATACTGGCTTCAGGAGTTGGAATTCGGACAGTAGATTGCGGTATTGCTCAGCTATCCATGCACAGGTGAGGATTGATCTTCAACAAAAACCATGTTCTATGTGTCAGGATAAATATTCTTTTACATTCTGATATAAATATCTCCGCATTAAATCAGTAATATATAAACTGTCCTCCTTAAGTCTTTGACGTTCATTTTGTACCATTCCAAACCTGAATGTTGGACCATACAACTGATTTTAATGGTCAAGCTGATCTGTTTTCATGACACACATGCTTCTATGTCTGATGGGCAGTGTGCGGGAGATCTGTGGAAAGGAGGACATAGACATTGCCTATAGGCACTTCAAGGCATTCTACAGAACATTCTCAAGCATTGACCAAAAGCTGAATGTGGATTAGTAACTTTCCGCTGAAGCGGGAATTATCGACATTGCTTAGAACTTAGACTTCCTTTCGAATTTCTGTTTCTTTTCATTCATGTTTTTCCATTCGTCGGATGGGGGAAATGTTGAAACAGATACGTGCATTGGCACATTCATACACACCATGAGAGTAAGAGAAGCCATTAGAGGATCATAGACGACTTATATTAAGTATTTTTATTTTCAATAGCAGAAAGTTGTTACATAACATAGATGGAATGCTGTGAATTACAGTATTCACTCAAATTACATCCATCGGTAATATCATACTATAATATATTGCTTAATAATATAACTAGGTAATGCAAGGTGGTCCCGATATTTCTTGGCTTTCCATTTCAGTTCTTTCTCTGCGGGGGAGGTGGTTGAGCACTCTTCATTGCCGTTGCTGAGCTGGAGGATTCGTTGAGTTGAAGCCCAGATAACTCTTGGGTGGTTTGTTCCAGAAGCATTTGCCTCATTGCGGCTAACAAAGCTTGGTTCTCCTGCTCAAGCCTTTCTGCTCTCCTTAGTTCTTCATTCACACGGATCGCTTTCTTATCCGCCTCCGAAAGCTGTGCCCTCTGATCCTCCATTTTCAAAGTCCCGACCCTGTGAATCAACGCCAAACGTGAAAATCAGGTACACATAAATCAAAAGCGAAACTATCATACTTAGTGTTGTGTTTAGTGGACATTCTACTACGCATTAATGTGTGTGTGTGCGTGTGTGTTTGTTTGTTAGGAGATGCATGAAACTTCTATAACCATGACATTGGAAAGAAATTGGCAACTTACTGCTGATATCTTTGTGTATGAGAAGTTGTGTAATGTTCGAGGGGAACTGCTGGCTATTTATAATGTCTAGAACTCTCTATATGGAAGCACACGAGAAGTGCGGGGCCTTCTTTAAAAGCAGCGAAAATCCCGTCGTTAAAGCCTTACATTTGCCCTTTATGCCGTGATGAAAGACGTGGTACGCATGCTTTAACCATTTAGACGGTATACTTTATACGCATGAATTGTGATATCAGCGTTCTTTAGACCTTTAAACACGGTTACCGCGTTGTGCATAGCACGAGTTTTACGACGAAAAAAACGGGGCAGGAAGCTGTTGCGTGTGTGTGTGTGTGTGTGTGCCTAGGAGGGAAAAAAATTATCATGTGTTTGCAGAAAAAAATTATATTGTCTATGACATGACATGATTATCTTTTTACTGATTAGGTTTAGCCATTATTGTTGGTAATAATTACAGTCTTAGGTTGTTTATGATCTTTGGGTAGATTGATTATTAATTAGAATTTCATAATTATGGTCTTTAAGTCATTGCTAGGGCTTAAACGAGTCGAGTTCGAGCTTAAAGCTCGAAAAATAAAAAATTTAATAAAACGCCCACAAGTTGACTTGTGAGCTTTCAAACAGTTATGACGAAGCTGCCTTGAGCTAGACGGTTGAGCTGATTCATCAAGCTCATGAGCATGTTCGACTTATCTTCTTCGAGTAGAATGACTTTTGTATGCGCTGGCTACCAATTGAGTTGAGAAGAGTTTCACGTATAGAATGATCCCTACTAGAAACAGTGATTCTACCCCGAAAGCACAATTGTTCTGCCTTTATGCGAGTATCGTCGCCAGTAATAGTGAATTTACGAGCCGATATACGTTAGGACACAATCAAAATTGGGAATGTAAAGGACCTAACTGAACGGAAAGAAAAGTATGAGGACCTAATCGTGCGTTTTAGGATGAACTACTGGACATTGTTGTAAAAATCGGCCTAAGCGCTAGTCGGGCGCCCATCATGGCGAAAATCACCTAGGTGGACTGATTAATCGGCGATTAATCTGATTAGTCTGCTCATAACATTTTTTTTGGGAAAAAAATTTAATAATTACAAAAAAATGAATGATTATACTAATATCATTTTATTTCATTGTTTGAATTGATATTATATATTTAGAATGTATGGATAAATTAGATGCACGTTACTTTGTTAGATAGTTCGAATATTTGATATATGAAAAAAAAAATTAATGAAAAATTGGTATACTGTCTAATTTCTGCCTAGAAACCATCTATGCCGTCTAGGCGCTAACCTCCTCTCCGAGCGCCTAGCGAATTTTATAACATTGCTTTTGGATTCAGTTGTAAATAAATATATCGCCCAATCGAACGAATCTTATGAAAAGGTTTAGGGTCCATGAGACTAATTTGAAAATAATTAGAACCCAAACAAATTAGAAGTTAACTTTAGGAAAGTATTACTATAAAACTGATTTGAAAAATCTATTGTTTCTTTCATCAGTCGTACTGCAGTTTAAGTCCATTCGATAAAAAACAAATGTATATAATATCTCATTGCCATTAATTAAAATTACTTCATATCGTTACATTTATATATATATATATATATGTATATATATTTTTTCACCTAACTTGCAATTCAACTCTTCCATTCCAAAAGATAAAACAACCAACAAGCAACGACAAATCTAGAAATATTCCACTTTCTCATCGTCGCCACGATCAAAACCCCTCGGCACATACGGCGGCGCAGCACACCTCAGCAGCGCCCAGTTCACCCCGTCGAAAAACTCGTGGCACTTAATCGCCGAAGCGCCCATCGACGAGCCCATTCTCTTACAAGGATCCTTATTCAGCAGTTCGGACATCAACCGCTTAGCCCTCGGTCCAACCTCGGGCTCCTTAGGAAACTCGAGACCACGAGCCACAATGTTAGACAGCGTAAAATCGTTGTCCCTGCCTTTAAAAGGCGTCACTCCGTAAAACAATTCGTACATGAATACCCCGAAGGTCCACCAATCCACCGCATTGCCGTGAGCTTCTCCCGACACTATCTCGGGCGCTAGGTACTCGTGGGTCCCCACGAACGACATCGACCGTGCGTCTATAGGCTCGGCTACGACTTTAGGCTTGTTGGTCGTGCTTCTATGGTTCTTACAAGGTCCCTTTTTGTTCCCTTTCTTGCGCCCCGATTTCATGCAGGTAGGCAGGATGCAAGACGAGATGGAAAAGCGGGAAGAGGTGTTATTGCTAGGGTTTTGGTAATGATGATGGTTGGTAGACGGTTGCTCGTATACGAGGCGAGCTTCCGACGATGAGTCGTTGCATTTTAGAGAGAGGTCGAAGTCCGTGAGCATTATGTGGCCGTCTTTTCGGACGAGAACGTTCTCTGGCTTGAGGTCACGGTAGATTACTCCTAGCATGTGGAGGTATTCCAATGCGACCAAGACCTCCGAAGCGTAAAACCTAATAGTATTTTCGAAATTTAGTTAATTTAGATTGTTCGAAATAAAATATTAAATACTAATGTTATAACTTTGTTGGAATTAAAATATATAAAACTAAAATATGATGCACTTCCTTCAAGCTTAAAGCTTTTAAGTGGAGTTGTCATTCAACATGATATCACAGCTCAGCTCAAGAATTAATGGGTACGAATCCTCACGATCGCACATTAAAAGAAAATTTCACGTGTAAGGATAGATAAGAAAGAAAACAGACGAATTGAAAATAAAATATATAAAATTAAAATATAATACACCATCTTTAAGCTTAAGCTTTTAAGTGGGATGATCATTCAGCATAACGTCAGTTTTTAGGTGAAATTATCATTCAACATGGCAATGACTAACCTGACAGCATCTTCACAGAATCTTTTATCGGGCTGTCTCTGCCGAAGAACATGAAGGTCACCGCCGGGACAAAACTCGGTCAACAAACAAGACAACCTCGGACTATCCAAAGCGCCGTAGAGGGACGGCAAGAAGGGGTGGTCCAAGATCTCGAGTATCTCCCTCTCTATCAAAGCCCTACCCTCTTTGTTCCTATAAGCCAACTCTTCTCTATCCATCACCTTAGCTGCGAAAAAGCAACCTTTCGACCCCTTGACCTCCACCAAATACACCGTGCCTATATCGCCGCTTCCCAGCTTCTGCACGAAAGTTAGGTCCTCGAAAACGATCTTTTTTACACTATTCGAATCTCGACTCGAAGTTTCATTACAACAAATGTGGTCGTTCTCCGTCGTCGAGGTGTCGACGCTAGTTTTTGAGATCGACCTAGGAGTTTCTTGGTTGGTCGACATTCGATCATCTTCGTATAACTCCATCGAATTTTAGTGGAGAAAAGATATATTATGGGTGCGTAGATATATGCAATGTATATGGGTAAAGCTTAAATTCTTGTAAGAGTAGGGGCGACTCTATATTATATATATATATATATATATATATATATATATATATGTAATGTGCATGAGCTGATAGATAAGAGTGGAATGTTTTGGGCCGGCTGGTAAGGAGGCTGAGTCATTCTCTTACCGCCGGCCGAGCCTAATGTATTACTTAGCTTAGACGGTTGTAAATATTGAATAATTTTAATATTTTATAGTTTTTCCTAATTTTTAATAAATAGCTGTTGTTGTGAATGATCATTCAATCTATATAGTATAGACTTGGCCAATCATTGATCGTTTTTTGTTCTTTTAATAAGAAGGATATTGGCATGTTAATTCTATAACATCATAATCACCTCCAAATCTTTATTGATTTTTCAGTTGTAATTACTTATTTATGTCGTTTTCATCGTTTTCTAGCTATTGCTCTTATTTCATGACAGCCTCGTTTCTTGTAAGCTGTTAAGTAACTAATTAGATGGACGCGTTGAAGACTTCAACTTAAGTTTATGCTTCGTAACTTATTTTTTTTTTAAATTTATTTTGTTAGTTGTCTTGATTGTATAAGTTTTATTAACCATTCTTTTTGTTATTAGTATCCCCACGTTCCGACTAAATTCAGGATGAAGCGAACATAAATCTTATTGTCGGCTATTGGACAAACCCAGCTTCCAGTGATACTAATCTCTCTAGCATATGTGTCTCGTCCCAAGTCCATACAAACTACGATAATAAGGAGTAAATATATTCGAATTTATGGCCTCCACCTAAAAATGTCATGACCCGACCATTTGACTTATCCTGATAACTTTTATTCAGTCATTTAAGGTATGAGAGAGAGTTATGACCGGACCCAACTATCAGCTCCTTAGTGGGCCAATTCTCTGGGCTTTTATCGTCGGTGGTCCAATATTACTTACTTTTTTTCTTCCGAAATGATAGCTTTTTAGATAAATACAAAGATACAAGCTAAATAGTCCAACAAAGCTTCTAGATACAGTTAAACATCCAATAGAGGCTAGAGGCCAAATCTTTACTGAGAGAGAAACTCGAAATAAAAACAAGAAGGGTTAATTACTTTTTTAGTCCGGTGATTTAGGGAATGTGGCATTATAGGGACAAAGAATTGAGGAGGTAACATTATACGGACAATAACTTTCAAAATTAAGCAATTTTGGGACATTATATGCTGGAATCCTAAATTTTGTCCGAATAAATTGTTGGACTATTGAAAATGACATTATACTACAGCATTCTTCACTAAAAAAATAATTAATCCAAAGAAGAATTAAAGTTTGGACAAAAAGAACTAAAGACACTACTATAAACAAGCCTAACACTCCATCCAAATGCCTGTCATGATCAGATTTACAACATTCTTCACTTTATTCTATCTTCGACTTAAAAAAAATTATATTCTTCGGAACTGACACTCCCACAAAGGAGAAAAACTCTTACAAGAGGAGAAAAAAGTTCCCAAATCGTAGACATACGAAACAAGAGAGCAAATAACAAAAGAAACTCGTCACGAATAGAAATGAACAAGAAAAAAAAAAAAGCTCCCCAACCTTCGTTAATGAAGAAAGGGGGAGATGAGACTTTTAGCTTTAAGATTTTTTTAGAGAGAAGTTGGAGAGAATACGTGGTAGGGAAAGTAAGTTTGCCCAATATAAGAGCATATCCAGCCAATGCTCATTTTACAACGCAAACCAAAAATGTTGTTCCAATCGATACTCAAATTCACACGCAAAATAGGTTTATTAGAATTTTCTCTCACCTCATAAGTCAAATATGCGTTGTTACTATTCATATGCTCATAAATGTTTAGCTCTTACAAAGTGACCCCTCTGAAATTAATAATTAGCTCTTATTACTTATATGATATATTTATCTATTTGGAACTATAATACAACTATAAAATTTAAAAACAATACCGTTGAATAAAAAAATTAAAATAACATACATGTACTAAAATAACTATGAAAAATAACACATGTACCAATATTTTTAATAAACATTTTCTCCATTTTTTTTATATGTAAAGATGACAATATTTTATTATTTATTTTATAAGATATTTTCTCAACGGAATTTAAAATAATATCGTGGTCTAATGTGTAAAGTTTTAAATATGCGGATAGTAATGAAAAGTTGTAAAAGTTGGTGTGAAAGATAATATTTCGAGAATATTCTTTTGAGTTTGAGAATGGATTTAATGGTTGGAGAAAAATTACTGTTTGATGTGACAGTTACTGCATTTTGAGTTTGAAAATGAGTTTTTCGATTGGAGATGATCTAACTCTTACAAAGCTCAGATTACATCTTAATACAATTGATAAACGAGATTTCATTTTATATGAAATTGACACAAACACATTATTTTACGGACAATAATAAAAATTTCTTCTTTTTTTTCGTGATTACGTTGTTCCTTGAATTTTCCATTAAAGAGTATAAACATTCAAATTCTATCTCCAATTCAAATCGTCTACCTAATTTTTCCACTCAAATTTCAAATCTGTATATCTCCATGTTCAAACCGTCTCAAGATTTTATCTTTATTTGTTACCATCCATCCATTCCATCTTTGTTGCTTCCCCTATTTACTCTTTCTTTTTTTTTTTTTTTTTATTACAATTTGTTTATTTCAGTCTTTGCTATTAGTCGTCTGATGTAGTTTGACTTCCTTTCTTGCTCACAATCACAAGTTTTCCACCATGGGTTATTTCGCCATCGTTGGTCTCCACATTTCCCAGAAAATTTGACTCTAGAGAACAAGAAAATTTTCACGCAGATGGTGGAATTAACAGTGTAGGAGGAGATTAGAATTATTGTGCATAGAAAGCTAATTATATCCATTTTTTGAGGTGGGCCATCTTTGTTCTTCGGTGGGAAACTTACAAAAGAGTCTGCTGTTATCCCAAAGATCCAACCTTTTACAGATTTTTTCTTGCACGCTTTGATTTATGGGAGGGTTTTGTTTGAGGGTTTGAATTTCTATAGCTAGGAGATGGTCGATAAGCTAAGTTAGTTAATCGAGTTGGGATTCTTGGAGTGCTGTCTATTACAGCAGAAAGTGAAAAAAAAAAAAAAAAAGAGAGCAAAAGATGACATCTTCAGAGATGAACTTGGTTATGACTGTGATAGGATTTGGTCTGAGTGTTATGTTCATAGTGTTTGTCTGCACAAGGCTCATTATTGCTAGAATATATATCCACGCATCGAGGCGGTCTGGGGCACCTAGATCTGATCTTAGCATTGTAAGATCTGAATCTTTACTCTTTGCTTCATCTTTGTAGGCAATATGTTTGTGTAATTGCTTTAGCTTGGAGAGTTTCGAATTAGATCGTTATGTTGTTATTACATCTCTTTGATATTTACCGAGGTTGTTCTGTTCTTCGGTTATGCATAGTCGACTTGTTCTTTGATCCCTAACACAACTCTGTTTATGCATCTGTTTTTGATATCATCGCAGTTGGAGAGAGGTTCTCAAGGTCTTGATCCCGTGAATGTTGCCAACTTCCCTACGAAAAAGTATAGAGAATTATGCTTCTCCTCGAAAGAAAATCATCAGTAAGTTGCGTATAATCCTTCTTTAATTATATCTAAGGCAGTCCTCGATGCTTGAGTGGATTCGTTTGTATATCAGAAAATTCACTTAGTGTAATGATTCATCATTTCGTTAGGAGATAGATAGAGGTTTAGTGCAAATGCAAAATCATCAAAGATTCGTTTTTTATTCACTCAAATGCCTTCAAAGGCCAATGTAGAGAAACGAAAACTGAAAAACACTTAGCTACCTTAGACTCCTAATTCGCCCGTGCCGTTTGGTACTGTGATTGTAATTCTTCGGTCCATCTCTTTCATACGTTTTCTCTATTGGTCTATTTGTTTGGTTTTCTTGCGGTTTGAGTGTCTTTGGACTTCTGTTGATTTAATAGGAAATTGATGAAAAACGAGTCTCCAATACAATGTTTTCGGATCAAACCCGCGAATTTAATTTGAGGGTTCGATTCGATATGATACTACAACCCATTATTTCTGAACTCTTTATCAAATCATACAGTGTTTGTTCATACAAATTCGAAGTGAATGAAAGAAAAAAAAAAACAGTTTTTTATTACCAAAAGATTATGTTCTTGACTCTAGCATGTTTCATTTACCACTTAAATGTCATTAAAAATTCTTACTATACAATACATTACAGTTGCACGATATGCCTCCACGACTACCTGGAAGAAGACACACTGCGTATTTTGCCATCGTGCGGGCACTCTTTTCACCTAATGTGCATCGGGATATGGCTGCAGAGAAACTCAACGTGCCCCGTGTGCAGAACGTCTCTGCGGGACCCGCCCGAGAAGAAATGGTTCATGCAGCCCATGTTCTGCTCTGCCCTTCGTTCTCAGTACAGCATGCAGTCTCTGACAGCCCAACAACGTTGTTGTCGCTGCATGGAAAACGAACAACGTACGGACGGGTCGAGGTCGCCCGGAACTACTAACCTAGTAATGGATCGTATTAGTGCCGAGGATAAGGAATGCAATGATAATAATAGTAATAGTTATAACGATGATAGCAGCAATGATGTAGTGATCAAAGTTTCTGTGTAAAGGAAATTGAGAGGCTTTGCAGTTGTTTTGGATTGCTTTGCTAAGATATTAAACTTGTTTTTTTTTTGTGTTTTTTTTTTTGGGTTATTGTTGCTGTATATATTCCAATTGTTTTTGTTTGGTTGGGGCAGATATGTTGCTATATTTTGAATTAGATATTTGAGGCTTGAATGTTGAATATTGAATCATTTCACATTCTCGTCACATTGTCATGCCGGGTTATAAAATGTTCTATGTAAAATCTGTGTCTAATTTTAACTTTAATTATTTCAAATATTTAATTGCGAATATATTTTTTTCTTTAACTTCTTAGTGGTTACCCTTATTTTCTAGTTTCTAAAAAGTATAAAATATTTTATAATCCTCTTCTTAAAATTAAATATGGTTGGACAAAAAAAAAACCCTAACCTTTGAGATGGCTTTTGCCATTATGTATTACTACATAATGATATCATTGGTGAGTATAATGCATATCTTCAATTGCTATATACTAATTTTAAACTATAGAGATTAAATCTCAAAAAACACGTGATATTATTAGAACGGTACAATGTTAGAAATTTAGAGTCAATTATTTTTGTATCTGATTTATATTTCGATAACTAACTAAAATAAAAAAATTATTCCTTATCATTTGTTATTGGGTAATTCTATTGGCACCCCCATTTTTTCTATTTGCACCCCCTAATTAATAAGTGAAATAAATTACTAAATACTTACCAATTCTAAAAGTAATTATTTTAAATCATTAAATACTTATAAATTTGAAACCATTAAATACTTACCATGAAACTAAACAAATTCTAATTTCAACCCGATTTGGAACCGCCGGTTCCGATTACACCAAAACCTCAAACCGTAACCGAACTGCGGTTAACCACGGTTTGGAACATTGGTTATTTTCATTATTTTTATAAAAAAAAATTCAATTTTTTTTTCAATTTTTTTTTTTTTTTCGTTAAAAACCGGCAGTTTTAGGTAACCGCCGCCGGTTTCCCAACGGTCAGTAAATTATGATCGTTGATCTTCAATGGCCATAAGATCTGGACCATTAATAATTATTTTTTTATTTTTTATTTAGAAAAGGCTTAATATTTTTTTGGTCCCGTAATTTAGGGAGGGTGACGTTATAGGGACAACTAATTTAGGAATTGGCAAAATACGGATAATAACTTTCGAAAAACTCCCTAAATTACGGGACCAAAAAAAACATTAAGCCTTTAGAAAATAAAAAAATATGTGGTTAACCGGCAGTTTGAACAGCCAATTTTCGGTTGAAAATATAAAAACCGAAAGAGAACCGTTAACGGTTCGGTACCGGTTATAACTGGAGTTGTTGACCCCAGTTAACCGAACCGGTGACCGTCGGTTCGGTTCCGGTTTTCAAACCGTCTGAACATCTCTAAATATAATAAAAAATAAATTAAATATGATTTCAATGTATCTTTGGTAAAATAACTTAATTAATATTGTTGAATACCTCATGCAATTAATGTTGAATTTTATGAAAAATAAATTATAAAATAATTATTATTGAATTCATGTAATTAGTGTTGTCAAAGATTTGAACAATGAAAATAGATGGCGAGTGCTGGGAGTGTAAAGGTGGTGTGAATAGTAGGACCATTTGTTATTATATGATAAAGAACGACCCTCGAAAAACACGTGATATTATTCTCAATCATTTTTATCAATATTTAAAAAATGTAGCTCATATTGTCAAATCAATAATAGAATAATCATTCATTATTTACTTTTAAGATCATCCACTATCATAAACCTAATAAAATCAGATTTTTGTGGCGACTCCTAAAAAAATCTCAAATAGTTTTAACTAAATAATCCCATATCATAACTTTTATTGACTCTACAAATTTTCGAGTCAAACAACTGAAAAAAGTAACGTTGTCAAATGATATCCTAAATTATCACAATTTCAATGCTAATACCCATCCGTGCGATATGTTCAAATTTAAAAAAATGATCAAAATAATCTCCACTATAATTTTACTCATAATCAAAATTTCATAGTAATGGCAATAAACATAAATGCCCTAAATCTAAACAATGCATGTTAAACTAGAAACAAACGTAGGGGGGTTTATTGACTGTGACGAGTGCAACATGTATTTGGGCCGGTGGAAGAGTCATCATAGAGGGGTATCAAACCTAGAGTTAGTTGAAGCAATTGCAGCAAGCATATCCTTATCTATAGCTCTACAACGTGATTGGGCTAATATAATTTTTGAAGGGAATTGTGCGTCAGTTCTAAAAAAAACCTCCAAACTTGAAACGTCCATTCGACAACGATTGGATGTGTTCTTGTCGACTGTGGGAAGCGCACAAAATCTTTTATGCAAGTTTCATTTTCTTTATTTAGTAGCAAATTCAACTCCGTTGCTCTCTACTTGGAAAAGTTTCTAGATTTTGATGGGGAGGGATTGTTCTCAACCGACACAAGTGATTGTGGATATGATGTGTTTAAGATATTTCTATGTAGAAATAAAATCTCCAAATAATGATAATAATAATATAATGATGATAATAATAATAATAATGATGATGATGATGATGATGATGATGATGATGATCATAATAATAATAATAATAATAATAATAATAATAATAATAATAATGGAAACATACTTAGGCAGCTATTATACCTCTTAGATAAATTTAGTGATATTTGAATAGCTATTCTAAAATTTACCTCACATGTATTTTACATTGTGGACTACTCCGTTAGTCATTGTTTAAAATTCGCACCGACAAAAATGTAGCTCATGTTGTCTAATCAATCATAGAATAATTATTCATTATTTACCTTTTAAGATCACCCACTATCATAAACCTAAACAAATTAGATTTTTGTGGTGCCGCCTAAAAAAATCTCTAATAATTTTGACTAAATAAACTCATATCGTAGGTTTTATTGACTCTACAAATTTCGAGTCAAACGACTGAAAAGAGTAATGTTGTCAAACGACATCCAAAATTATCACATTATTTCAATGTTAATACACATCCATGTGATATGTTTAAATTTAATAAAATATGATCAAAATAATCTCCAATATAATTTTACTCACAATAAACTTTCATAATAATGGTAATAAACATGAATGTCCCGAACCTAAACAATGTGGATTCAACTAGAAACAAACCTAGGAGTATCTCATGTTGTTTTATCAATCATTTCATTATTTAGCCTTTTACGATCATCCACTATAATACACAATTTTCTTGTAGGATCTTTTATATAAGCACCACTAGAAGAAAAACTATAGGTTTATCTTTCTCTCTTCACTTTATGTTTGCTTGTTTTCATTTTCAATAAGAAAATCGTGCATGAAAACGAAACATTTACGTTTTACGTTTCAGGATTAGCTTTCTTGTATGCTTGTTGGAGCCGTAATTGGAGTTTTTAACATACCATGAATGCATTGATTGGGGCAGATTCATTGAACATCTAATGCTATTATAAGTGATATTTGATTTGAGATGATTTTCATTTGTCATAATCTATATTACATAGTTATGCATTAATGATGTTTAGAGGTTAGTAGATCTTGTTAATTCTTCAAATATAATCGTTCAGTAAGAATTAGAATCATAAAAATCTCGCCTTTTTGTTGAGGCTTTCATGAGGAATAACTCTCTTGATGGAGTGTAGGAATATCAACATATCATCAGTGGGATGTATATGATGGACAATATAAAAGCTTTCAAGAGTCATTTTCTAACATTTTTGTAGTTCCCAGATTTCATCCAACATATGATTAAACTTGAGAATTAAGATGATCGAATTTACCTTTTATGATTTGCGCGGAAGCTTATGGATTAAATCTTCAATCAATCTTCATTGCAATCCAAGTTTCTCTCTACAATATACCTCACTTTCTCTCTCTACAATTAAACCCTAATTATGCTAATGATGAGAGAGAAATCTAATCTAGTGAGAGAAATTAAAACTCAAGTTATGTGTATTTTACACACACTTGTCCTATATATACCAAAGCATATTTTGGTATATTTATACTTTAGTCCCTATATTTACATAAAATACAATTAAGTCCCTAGACAAAGATAACATGATTATTGAACACTAGAAAATATTCCTAACAATCTCCCCCTTAGTGTTCAATTGTCATTGAAGCGTCGGTTGTCTTTGTCTTTGATAATCTTCAGTCTTCATCATCATTTGAACACAACAGAAAGATTCCTAACAATCTCCCCCTTTGCAGCAGAAAAGATTCCTAACAATCTCCCCCTTTTAAAATCTCTGCATTTGTGTTCAACTTTGAATTTGGCACGGTCTTCTGTTGCTGTTTGAAGAAAATAGCTGAGAGCATCTGGAGAATCTTCAGTCTCCCCCTATTTACATGCACCCTCTTTTTCTTCTTTGCAACTTGAATCTTCGTCACCTTCTTGCATCTATCAGAGTCGCGCGGATCGTCAGCATTGACTTGTCGTGTACGCTCGAACCATTGAGAGGGGTCTTGTTTGTTGTGGTTCAGCACGTGCGTTGAAAGCTTGGCTTCTTTAATGATTTCACATGCTTGGCCTCCTTGATATACTTCCACCCCTCATGGCGATTCAGTTGTATCGTCATGCTGTGTGATCAAGGTGAACCTGAGTGGACGCTGAACGTGTTGGCGTTGAATGCCGGATGAAGTACCTGAAAACGGGACAGACGACCGATCATCGTGAAACATCCCTTGATGTCACTCTTGGTCGTTGATGCAAAGTCACACAGACTTGCATTTGAGGGGACTACGGGGCCACATAGGTACCCCGTTGACATCGTTCTAGAGTCGTGCTCCAAAAGATGGCCTGCTACCGTTGTTGTTTTTATGTTGCAACGGCAGGACTTCCTCCTGATCATAGAAGCACATCATTTAATGATGCGTCTACAGAAGTTCTGGCATGGTCACGTAGACCTGCAATATGTGTGTAAAAGAATGTATGTGTCCTAGAAAATGTAAAAAAAATTTAGGCTATGAGGACACACTAGACTCTTAAGTGTTCAAGAAAGTCGTGGTGTGGGGCTGTGGACCACTTTGTTCAATATCTCCCGCTTCCAAATGAAACGGTGATAGCATATGCGGTTTTCCGTGAGATATTGAAATATCTGTCTTTAGGGAGACAAATGAGTAGCTAGGAATGGTCGTGCATGCGCCTTTGGACCAGATGAAGCGTCTTCTACCCGGGATCTGATAAATCAGTCATGTACCTATATGGTTATGGCCCGGATAGTTTGTGGTTGAGTTGTAAGGATGTCATCGTGATACGCTCAATACCCTCACATACACTCGGGGTTTGTTCCTGGGTTAGGATCAGTTAGGTCTACTGAACCACCTTTGGAACAAGTATGTGAACAACTCTTTTGTGTCCATGCGCTTGTTGGCATTTAGGTAGCTCTCCCTCTTCAAAGCATGAAGGTTGTCTTCAGGGCATTCCCTTTTAAGCTCTAGCGCTGTATTTAGGTAACACTCCCCCTAAATACTTGCGCTAATTCTAATGTGATGCCCGTGCTCCCCCTAAATAGATGCACCTTTTGAGAGATTGCATATTACAAAAAAAATCAAGCGCCTTTTGTATTTGAAGTGACACTCCCCAATAAATGTGCCTTTTGCACTTATAAGTCTCACTCCCCCTAAAACATATGCGCTTTTTACATTAGAACTATGGTAATACGCTCTTTTGAAGGTCATGCACCTTGTCTATCTATCTATCCACTCCCCCAAAATAAAAACAATATAGAATATGAAGACCGACTATTCTATAAAATTAAGCGCTATTTATACTAAGTCGAACTCCCTATGATAGTCAAAAACTGAAAATATAGAGTTTGACTCCACAAAAATTCAAGCGCTTTTTGAATTTTGAAATCGGCTCGGCCTTCTTTAAACATTGTAGCTCAAAAGTTTTTCTCCCCCTTTTTTTTTTTTTTTTTATGGCCTCTTTTATATATATATATATTTTTTTTTTTTATGGCCCTTTTTTTTTTTTTTTTCATGGCCCTTTTGTTTTTGTTTTTTTTTTTAACGAAAAAATAAAAATAAAAACAATGTTAAATCAAGAGCTTTGGAATAGTCTTGATTTGGTGTGTTTGCTCACGTCGCAGACCGATCACGTGTGTGGAGCAAACCGAATACCACACGTGTCGGGGTCTTGTGCGACTGCTCATCATCGCATACCGACCATACATGTGGAGCAATCGTCGTCTATTTACCATGTACGATCGGGAAACTGCAAAACAAATTATCGGGACTTTGGTACCCATTTTTGGACGGGTCCTCCCTGGTTAGCAGTGAAACAATTATGCATATAAGGTTGAAATTTGGAAGCAAAATTATCACATAAAGCAGTCATAGGAATCCACATTTGTCGATGACTACTTATTTCCATTTGTAGCTTAGGTTTCCAAATTTGTTGTACCTTTTTTAAATTTAACTTTTCAGCATCGGTGAATGTGTGTCTTTTTGTAGAAGAGAAAATTTTCTCTTTCGCCAGTCGCTTAAGATGCAATTCGGATTTGACTTTGACCGGGTACTTGAGAGAGGAATACGAGCTTATAGAATCAATAGCATTAAGTATAGAAGTGTCGTATTTCCTACCTTCTAGACTCACATCATTCACTTTGTAATGTGTACTAAATGAGCTACTTTTGTTTAGACAATTATTACTTTTGGACGTTTCAGTTTTAATAGAGAATGTGTAATTATTGTCTACTTTAGTTTTAGTAGCTTCTTTCTTTAATTTTGATTTTAGAATGACTCTGGGTATTTTTGGATTAGGAATAGAGGTAGAACCAAATTTAGTCGAGGCAATAGAAGATAATTTGTCTTCCTCTATTCTTTCTTTCTTAATAGCTTTAGTCATTCTTGCGCCTTTTTGAGAGGAATTTTTGAGAATTAAATTCTCCTTTAAAAGCTTATTTATTTGAGCTCGAAATCCGTCTGGAGTGTAGCAATCCTTAGGTTCGGGTTTTATTGATAGTATAGAATGTTCCACAGTTGGCACTGACTCAATTATTTGAGTCGACTTATTTAGAGACAAATTTTTCTCAAGTTGATCTTTCTTTACCAGAAGAAGCTCTAGTTCTTTAATTTTAGAGTGTAATCTTGTGCATTCTTCAGAAAGATCTTTATTTTGAGCTTGGTAATCTTTATTTTCCTTTAGTTCTGTTGTTTCAGAATTTGATTTAGCAAGATCATTGTTAAGTTTAGCTATTTTCTCATTAGCTAATTGAAGCTTTATTCCTAGATTGGCTTCTTCTAATAGATGTTTTCTTAGGACAACTTCATTATTGGCTAATCTTGCTTCTAATTTCTTGACCATTTCTTTTTCATTATTTGTGGATGAGAATTTTTGCAATATTGAATTGTTTGCTTCATCACAGGCAGACAATCTTGTTTTCAACTCACATATTTTTTATTCATGTTCTGTGGTCTTAGTCTTCAACCTTATAATCTCATCCTTTGCATTGGTCAATTGACATTCAAGACTAGCTTCAATTTCTAGATGTTTTCTTAAGACACGCTCGTTATTAGCTAGCCTGGTTTCTAGTGTCATGATCATTTGTTCGTGAAATAAATCCATTTTAATCTTTTCAGTTCAAATATAGAATTTTGAAAATTTAAGTTCAAATAATGTTGGTAATTAATTTCTATATAGAATGTTGGTAATTAAATTCTATATAGAATGTTGGATTTTAAATTTTGTTCAAATAAAATTGTTGGATGTATATTGATCGTTGACGTGTTTTAGAATTGATTTAATTTTTGATCAATATTTTTTTTTTTATTCTGTTTAGAAAATTTTAGATATTGATATTAACCGCAAACTTTTAATTTCAGTTCAGTTCATAAACTTTTCAGCACAGCAAAGTTTAGATACAAAATATTAATTATCGACTTAGATTGTATCTTAGACTTTGTATATTATTAAAAGAATGTAAGTGTTTGCGGTTCTGATTTTACACAGTATTGGTTTACGAATGAAAGAGAAGCTGTAAACAGTGCTTTTTAGTTTACGAGTATAGAGGGTTTACGAATGAGAATCGCTCGTAAACTTTTAATCGTTCGTAAACCTTTAAGAATGTTATCGGAGTAAGGTTTACGTTCGTAAACTGTTATCAGGATGAGGTTTACGAATGAAATAGTTTTCAAAGACTAAGTCTTGAATGGTTTACGAATGATGAGTATTCGTAAACTTAAGGATTCGTAAACAGGAAGGTTTACGATCGTAAAGATTCGTAAATTCTTTTACGAATGAAAGTGATTCGTAAACTCAAACAGGAATAGAGGTTTACGATTACCTCTGTCGTAAACTCGACTTTATGTTTACGATTGAAATTCGTTCGTAAACACTGACACTCTACCACTTAGTGAATCGTAAAACTCAGTTTATCTAGGTTTACGAATGAATCTGAGATTCGTAAAATTATATTCGTAAACTGAGTTTGTCTTGGTGTAAACACTAAGATTCGCAAACTATCGTTCGTAAACTGAATTTATCTAGGTTTACGAATGAAAAATTATTCGTAAACACTGTTATTCGCAAACTAACGTTCGTAAACCTTTAATCGTTCGTAAACAGTACTCTTTAGTTTACGATTGAATCGTATTCGTAAACAGTGCCTTCAGATAGTTTACGACTGAAAAAGCGTTCGTAAACAGTGATTTCAAAGGTTTACGATAAAAAAAACGTTCGTAAACTGATTTTATCTAGGTTTACGAATGAATATCATTCGTAAACTTTCAATCTGCAAACTTACGTTCGTAAACTTTGCGTTGACTGTAAAGTTATTTCGTTGACTAAGCTGTTTAAACAGATAATCAACGTTCGTAAACACCTCTAAATGACAGTTACTTAAGATTTTAATCACTGTTCTTCGATCGTAAACCTAGTTCATCGTTCGCAAACACTGTTCATCATTCGTAAACCTAGTTCTACGATCGTAAACTATAAGAAGCTATCAATTTTCTCAATCAACACCTTGTTTTGGCCAATTAACAACTAAATATTGATCAGAATATCACGATAATCAATGCCTAACACTCAATTAAGAGTAACTAAAGCAGATTATTAACAAATTAGCCAAAAACTTGTCGGCCAAATTTTCGAACGTACAGTAGCAATGATCGTAAACACATTTCAACCAATTCAATCACACGCTCAGCTCTGATACCAATTGTAGTTCCCAGATTTCATCCAACATATGATTAAACTTGAGAATTAAGATGATCGAATTTACCTTTCATGATTTGCGCGGAAGCTTATGGATTAAATCTTCAATCAATCTTCATTGCAATCCAAGTTTCTCTCTACAATATACCTCACTTTCTCTCTCTACAATTAAACCCTAATTATGCTAATGATGAGAGAGAAATCTAATCTAGTGAGAGAAACTAAAACTCAAGTTATGTGTATTTTACACACACTTGCCCTATATATACCAAAGCATATTTTGGTATATTTACACTTTAGTCCCTATATTTACATAAAATACAATTAAGTTCCTAGACAAAGATAACATGATTATTGAACACTAGAAAATATTCCTAACAATTTTAGTTGAATCTGAAATGACCACCGCCGTCGTTCAAGTTGTCTGCCTTACAAAAAAAAAAAAAAAAAAAACCATTTCTATGCCTTGCAAATTTATGTACCACTTATGTAGTACGATTAGGCAAATTTTTTAGAACGACACTAGTTTTAGATTCAACAAGCCAATTCTATTATGATCGGATTTAGTCCCAACTCCTAACAGTTAGTAGGGATGTCAACGGGGCGGAATGGGGGCGGGGATCTAATCCTTGTCCCCGCCCTGCGAAGCAAAACGGGGCAAAAATCGGCCCCGTCCCCGCCCCACCAATATTTTTAAAAAAATAAAATTTTATAATATAATATATAAATTTAATATATTTTTTTGGTAGAATATATTATAAATTATATTTTAATCTTATTTATATTTATTTTTGTATTATAGAAACTATATTTTAATATTATTTATGTTAGGAATCCATTCTTGTGTTCAATCGATGATGAAGACTGAAGATCATTAGAGACAAAGACTATTGGCGCTCCAATGACATTTGAACACTAAGGGGGAGATTGTTAGGAATCCATTTCTAGTGCTCAAATGTCATGTTATCTTTGTCTAGGGACCAAATTGTAGTTTATGATAATATAGGGACTGATGTGATATATACCAAAGTATGCTTTGGTATATATAGGGCAAGTGTGTGTATTTTACACATAACTTGAGATACCAAGCGAGACTTTCTCTCCTTAGAAAATCTCTCTCATCATCATAGTAGAATAGGTTTAATTGTAGAGAGGGAATTGGATTGCTTGTAGAGAAAGCTATTGGATTAAATGAAGATTGATTGATTATTCGCCTATTGCTTCCGCGCGTATCAACAAGGTGAGTCAATCGATTTAATTCTCAAGTTCATCTTCGTTGGGTGTTTAATCTGGAACCTACATTTGGTATCAGAGCAGGCTTGTTAGTTGATTAGGTGTTGACTTTACATCGATTGTTTTAAATTGAGCTTAATTGCTGATTTTCGATTGATCGTTGGTTTGTCACTGTTGCATCCTAATTTGCCTGATTTCTGTGTTAATCCTGTGTTAATTCTGTTAATCGAGTGATAGGTAAGCTAAGTCGATACCTATTAGTCGATAATTGTGTACCGATTAAGCTGAAATTAGGATCTGAGAAATATCAGAACAGTTTGGTGGTTTTCGCTACATGAACAGTGGTTTTCGCTACATGAACAGCTGTTTTCGTCACATGAACAGCTGTTTTCGCTATTAGAACAGCGGTTTTCGCTACTTGATCTAGTATTTGGTGTTAAATCAGTGTTTACCTCTGTTATTATTTGATTAATCTGATTTTACTTAACGACGAAAACTTTAAAGTTCTCGCTGATAAGAATCACTTAGCGAAAACCTAAGCTTTTCGCCAGAATTAATAGCGAAAACCTAAAGCTTCTCGCTAATACTGTTCACGCGAGAAGTTTAACTTTTTAACACTCAGCGAAAATCTAAACTTTTCGCTAGAATTTTTAGCGAAAACCTCCTAAGCTTTTCTCCACATACTGATTATCGTGATTAGCGAAAAGAGCTTTTCGCCACTTCTGTTAGCGAAAACCTTGAAACTTTTCGCAATTTACTGTTTGAGCGAAAACCTGAAACTTTTCGCCACTTCCTTTAGCGAAAACCTCAAAACTTTTCGTTAAGAATACTGTTTCAGCGAAAAGTAAAGAACTTTTCGCCACTTCACATAGCGAAAACCTAAACTTTTTCGCCACATAGCGAAAACCTAATACTTTTCGCCACTGTGTTCAGCGAAAACTTAATATTTTTCGCCAGACACCTAGCGAAAACCTAAACTTTTCGCTACATATCTTAGCGAAAACTTCATACCTAGCGAAAACAGTGGGCAGCGAAAACTTAAATCTTTTCACTATACTGTTTCAGCGAAAACCTCGAAAGTTTTCGCCACATACTGTTCACAAAGCTTTGGACGGTTTTAGGTAGCAAAAAAAAAAAAAAAAAAAAAAAAGTCCTAAAATTTTTATTTTTCACTTTGAGATTTTTTTTGTACGTGCTTTATATAGGTTCCTGGTTCATACGAAAAAAAAAAGTTTCGTATAACGAAATTTTTTTTTGGACTGGTAAAATTTTTCTGTACAAAAATTATTCTCAGTACAAGTTTTTTTTCTTTCTAAAATCGTTTTAAAAAATATATATATATATATATAATTTTGATACCTAAAACTTCCGAAAATTATTTCAATACAAAAATACAGCATAAGTTGACTAAAGTCAAAATAAAACAAAATAAGTTGACTCAATATCTTTTTAAATCAACGAAACAAGACGATCAATATAACATCCAACATATTTTGAATCAAAATTAAAATATCCAACATTCTATACCAATTACAATTTTCGAACTTTAAATTGGTTTGAACTGAAAAGATAAAAAAAAAAATGGAAACATATATGAGCTCTCATGAACTAACAATTAAAAGACTCGAAGATAGACTAGTTAACAACGAACGTGTTCTTAGAAAACATTTACTTAACGAGTCTAGTCTTCAATGTCTTTTAACAAATGCACAAGATAAAATCACAGACCTTGAACTAAAATTAGGACGTTATGAAATAAAAGTCTGTGAACTTAAAAAGAGCCTTAATACATATGAGGAAGAAAAGCAACAGTTCAACAAAAATTCTCATCCACAAATAACGAAATGGTCAGAAAATTAGAAGCTAGGCTAGCTAATAACGAGCGTGAGTTAAGAAAACATTTAGAAATCGAAGCTAGTCTTGAATGTCAATTGACCAATGCTAAAGATGAGATTACTAGTTTGCTATCTAAGGCAGAAAATTATGAACCGAATATTTCTGAATTAAGAACAAACATAGCTGCCTATAAAGAAGAAATTAAAAATCATCAAGCTCAGAATAAATGTCTTTCAGAAGAATGCAATAAATTACGCATTAAAAATAAAGAACTCGAAATACTTATTGCCAAGAAAGAAACTGAGCTAAAATTGTCTCAAAATAAATCTACTCAAACAAATGAGACAATGCCTATCAAAAAGGAACATTATATACAAACTATAAAACCCGAATTTAATTGTGAAAATCCAGAAACCGAACGCAAAATTGCCGAGTTAAATTCTCTTCTGGAATCGCAGCAAAAAGGGTTTCAAGCTAAAATTGATGAACTTCAAAAGGAGAATACATTTCTCAAAAATTCCTACAAAATAGGCGCAACCTCAACTTCTTACTCTGTTAAAAGCGAACCATTAAAAAACATATCTCCAAAACAGAATAAGAAAACACCACGAATGACTAAAGCTATCAAGAAAGAAAGAATTGAGGAAGATAAATCATTTTTTATCAAAACAAGCGAAAATGTTTCCTCCTCTATTTCTAAAAAGGTAATTTCTAAAGTCATTCAAAAGATAAAGAAAGAAAGAATAAAGAAAGAAGCTACAAATATTAAAACAGACAATTCTACATTTTTTACTAAAACTGAAATATCCAAAAATAATAATTGTCTGACAAATAAAAGTAACTCATTTTATGAAAACACCTATGTGAATGATGTGATTCTTCCTAATAGGAAATACGACAATTCTATATTGAATGCTATTGATTCTATTAGTTCGTATTCCTATCTCAAGTACCCAGTCAAAGTCAAATCTGAAAAACATCTTCAACGACTGGCGAAAGAGAAAATTTTCTCAACTAACAATAGACACACATTCACCCGTGCTAAAAATGATAATTTCATAACGGTACAAATTTGGAAACCTAAGCTAGAAATGGAAATAAGTAGTCCTAAACAAACGTGGCTTCCTATGACTACTTTATCTGCTAATTTTAATTCCAAATTTGAACCTTATGAGCTTTATAAGATTACTGCTAATCAGGGAGGACCCGTCCAAAAATGGGTACCAAAGTCCCGCTAATTTGTTTTGCAGGATCCCGCTTATGCGTAGGTCCTCGGGTTGCTTCACACGCATAATCGATATGAGCTGCAGGCAACCACCAATTCCCGACACGTGTGGTATTCGAGATTGCTCCACACCCGTGATCGGTATGAAATGTGAGCAATCATACTATATAAATAAATATTTTTTTAGATTTTACATTAAAAAAAAAAAAAAAAAAAAACTTTTCGCTAACTTTTCGCTCACTATTTCAGCGAAAACCTTCTCTTTTCGCTAACTGTTTTCGCCATTTTTTTTATATATAAATATATATATATAGGTATAATAAAAAATAATAATAAATAATAAAAAAAAAAAAAAGGAAGGCCATCAAAATAAAAAAAAGAAAAAAAAAAAGAAGGCCAAAAATAAAAAAAATAAAAAAAATAAAAAAAATAAAAAAAAATAAAAAAACTCTGAGCTTCATTGCTAAAAGAAGATGACTTGAATTTCATTGTCAAAATAGGTACATTACTGTCCTAGATATTAGACTTCATCTTTAGTATTGAGTTTCAAAGGAAGTCTAATGTATCATTCTTAGTACCTAAAAATTTGTCTATGTCGTCTTTACATTCTTTATATATTTAGATGGGGAGTGGATAGACAGATAGACAAGGCGCATGAACTTCAAAAGAGCACATTACTATAGTTCTCATATAACAAGCGTATATGGTTTAGGGGGAGTGATACTTATGAGTGCAGAAGACACATTTAAGGGGGAGTGTTACTCCATGTATAAAGGGCGCTTGATCTTTGTAATATGCAATCCTCAAAAAGCGCATCTATTTAGGGGGAGCAGGGGCATCATATTGTTACAAGCGCACCATTTTAGGGGGAGAGTTACCTAAAACGGCGCAAGAGCTTAGAAAAAAAAAAAGGGGATGCCCTGAAGACAACTTTCGTACTTTGACGGGGAGTGCTACCTCAACCCAAAAAGCGCAAAGACACAAAAAGAGGTGTTCACATACCTGTTCCCATGGTTCAGTTAATCCCAAACTGTACCTATCCCAGGAACAACCCCGAGTGTATGTGAGGGTTTTGAGCGAATCCCGATATAATCATTACACCTCAACCACAAACTATCCGGGCCATAACCATTATAGGTACAGGACTGATTTTTCAGATCCCGGGTAGAAGACGCCTCATCGGGTCCAAAGGCGCATGCACAACCCTTCCTAGCTACTCATTTGTCTCCCTAAAGACAAGTGTTTCAATATCTCACGGGGAACCGCATATGCTATCACCGTTTCACTTTGAAGCGGGAGATATTGAATCTAGTGGTCCACAGCCCCACACCACGACTTTATTCTATGCATTTAAACGTCTAGTGTGTCCCATAGCCTAAAACGTTTTCTATTTTTTTACGACACATACATTATTTTTACACATACTATGCAGGTCTATGTGACCTAGCCCGAACTTCTATAGACACATTTCTGACAAATGTGCTTCTATGATCAGAAGGAAGTCCTGCCGTTGCAACATCAAAACAACAACGGTAGCAGGCCATCTTCTGGAGCACGACTCTAGAACGATGTCAACGGGTTGCCTATGTGGCCCCGTAGTCCCTTCAAATGCAAGTCTTTGTGACTTTGCATCAACGACCAAGAGTGACATCTAGGGATGTCTCACGATGATTGGTCGTCGGTCCCGTTTTCAGGTTACTTCATCCGCACTTCAACGTCAACACGCTCCGCGCTTACATTAGGAATCACCTTGATCCGAAGACATGACGATACAATTGAATCGCCATGAGGGGAAGAAGTATCTCAAGGAGGCAAAGCACGTGACATCATTAAAGAAGCCAAGCTTACAACGCACGTGCTGAACCACAACAAACACGACCTCTCTCCATGGCACGAGAATAAACAAAGAGTCAATGTCCTTAGATCTACACAACTCTGATCTATGCAAGAAGGTGATAAAAAAATTCAAGGTTGCAAAGAAGAAAAAGGGGGAGCATGTACATAGGGGGAGAAAGAAGATTCTCCAGAAGCCCTCAACCTTTTCTTCAAGCAGCAACGAAGAACGTGTCTAATCCACAATTGAACACAAAGGGGGAGATTGTTAGGAATCCATTCTTGTGTTCAATCGATGATGAAGACTGAAGATCATTAGAGACAAAAACTATTGGCGCTCCAATGACATTTGAACACTAAGGGGGAGATTGTTAGGAATCCATTCTTGTGTTCAATCGATGATGAAGACTGAAGATCATTAGAGACAAAAACTATTGGCGCTCCAATGACATTTGAACACTAAGGGGGGGATTGTTAGGAATCCATTTCTAGTGCTCAAATGTCATGTTATCTTTGTCTAGGGACCAAATTGTAGTTTATGATAATATAGGGACTGATGTGATATATACCAAAGTATGCTTTGGTATATATAGGGCAAGTGTGTGTATTTTACACATAACTTGAGATACCAAGCGAGACTTTCTCTCCTTAGAAAATCTCTCTCATCATCATAGTAGAATAGGTTTAATTGTAGAGAGGGAATTGGATTGCTTGTAGAGAAAGCTATTGGATTAAATGAAGATTGATTGATTATTCGCCTATTGCTTCCGCGCGTATCAACAAGGTGAGTCAATCGATTTAATTCTCAAGTTCATCTTCGTTGGGTGTTTAATCTGGAACCTACAATTTATATTATTTTACATTGTGGACTACTCCTTTAGTCATTATTTAAAATTCGCACATAGAAAAATGTAGCTCATGTTGTTTAATCAATCATTTCATTATTTAACATTTTACTATCATCCACTATAATACACAATTTTCTTGTAGGATCTTTTATATAAGCACCACTAGAAGAAAAACTATTGGTTTGTCTTTCTCTCTTCACTTTATGTTTGCTTGTTTTCGTTTTCAACAAGAAAATCGTGCGTGAAAACGAAACATTTACGTTTCACGTTTCAGGATTAGCTTTCTTGTATGCTTGTCCGAGACGTAATTGGAGTTTTTAACATACCATGAATGCATTGATTGGGGCAGATTCATTGAGCATCTAATGCTATTATAAGTGACATTCGATTTGAGATGATTTTCATTTTTCATAATTTATTTATATTACATAGTTATGCATTCATGATGTTTAGAGGTTAGTAGATCTAGTTAATTCTTAAGATATAATCGTTTAGTAAGAATTACAATTGTAATAATCTCATCTTTGAGGCTTTCATGAGGAAGAACTCTCTTGAAAGAGTGTAAGAATATCAATATTTCATCAATGAGATGTATATGATGGACAGTACAAAAGCTCTGAAGAGTCGTTTTCTATTATTTTAATAGAATCTGAAATGACCACCGTCGTTGTTCAAGTTGCTAGCCTTACAAAAAAAAATTCCATTTCTATGCCATGTAAATTTATGTATAAGTTATGTGGCACGGTTAGGCAAATTTTAGGGAGTCACGTTGGTTTCAGATTTAACAAACCAATTCTATTATGTTCCAACTTAGTCCTAACTCCTATCAATTAGCATCAGATGTTAATCTTTTTTGCTTTTAACGATTTATCAGCATTGCAGTGAAGATTTGATGTTGTGGAATACTCCTAGTCATTGTTTAAAATTCGCACCGAGAAAATGTAGCCCATGTTGTCTAATCAATCATAGAATAACTATTCATTAATTACCTTTTAAGATCATCCACAAAAAAAATTAGGTTTTTGTGGTGCCGCCTAAAAAAATCTCAAATAATTTTAACTAAATAAATTCATATCGTAGCTTTTATTGACTCTACAAATTTTTGAGTCAAACGATCGAAAAAAATATAGTTGTCAAATGACATCCTAATGTTTCAATGCTAATACCCATCCATGCGATATGTTCAAATTTAATAAAATACGATCAAATAATCTCTAATATAAAATACTCATAATCAAAATTTCATAAGAATGGCAATAAAAATGAATGTCCTAAACCTAAACAATGTAGGTTCAACTAGAAACAAACCTACGGGTATTGTTTCCAGTGGCGAGTTCAACATGTGTTTGGGCTGGTGGACGAGTTATCATATATGGTTATCAAACCTGGATTTAGTTGAAGCAATTGCAGCACATACATCCTTATCTGTAGCTCTACATCATGGTTGAGCTCATATAAGTCTTGAAGGGATTGTGCGTCGGTTATAAAAAAAGCCTCCAAACCCGAAACATCGATTCGAATACGATTGGATGTGTTCTTGTCGACTGTGCGAAGCGCACGGAATATTTTAAGCAAGTTTCATTGCCTTTATTTAGTAGGAAATTCAATTCCGTTGCTCCCCACTTGGCAAATTTTCTAGATTTTGATGGGGAGGGAAGCTCCCTATTGACACAAGCGATTGTCGATATGATGTATTTAAGATATTTCTATGTAGAGTAAAATCTCCATTTTAAAATAAAAATAATAATAATGGAAACATACTTAGGCGGCGCCTAAATCTTTCAGATAAATTTAGCAATATTTGAATTATTATCCTAAAATTTACCTTACGTTTATTTTACATTGTGGACTACTCCGTTGCTCATTGTTTAAAATTCGCACCTAGAAAAATGTATATCTTGTTGTCTAATCAATCATAAAATAATTATTCATTATTTACCTTTTAAGATCATCCACTATCATAAACAAAAACAAAAAACAAAAAATAGATTTTTATGGTGCGGTCGAAACAAAATTTCAAAAATAAACTCATATCATAGCTTTTATTGACTCTACAATTTTTTGAGTCAAACAACCGAATAGAGTAATGTTGTCAAATGATATCCTAAATTATCGCATTATTCCAATGCTAATACTCGTCTGTGCGATATGTTCAAATTTAATAAAATATTATTAAAATAATCTCCAATATAATTTTATTCATAATCGAAATTTCATAATAATGGCAATAAACCATAATGCCCTTAACCTAAACAATGTAGTTTTATCTAGAAACAAACCTAGGGGTATGAAACGTGGAGTTAGTTGAAGCAATTGCAGCAGCACACACATCCTTATTTGTAGGTATACATTGTGGTTGGGCTAATATAATTCTTGAAGGGGACCGTGCGTCGGTTATAAAAAAAGCATAGAAACCCGAAACACCGATTCAACTACGATTAGATGTGTTCTTGTCGACTATGCGAAGCGAACGAAATCTTTTGAGCAAGTTTCATTTTCTTTATTCTGTAGGAAATTCATTTATGTTGCTCCCTACTTGGCAAAAGTTCTAGATTTTGATGGGGAAGGACGCTCCCAACCGACACATGCGATTGTCGATCTAATGTATTTAAGATATTTCTATGTGGAAATAAAAGCTTAATTTTAAAAAAAAACATGCTTAGGCGGTGCCTAAATCTTTAAATTATATTTAGCAATATTTTAATTACTATTCTAAAATTTATCTTACGTTTATTTTACATTGTGGACTACTATATTAGTCATTGTTTAAATTCTCACCTAGACGGCTCTTAAATCGTCATTTAAGCAAGTTCTAGGTAGACTTTGAAATCATCGGAACACCATTCCCAATAACAAAATGACAATTTTCTCCACAACTCCAGCACGAAGAAAGAGAAATACATGAATTCCCAATTCTCCAATGAAAAAAAAAATCTACATTCCATCTCACGAAGAGAGCGAAAAACTTGAATTCTCAATTCTACTCCCTGATTTCAAACCCTACCTAGAACTTGCTAAAAAAAACGATTTAGACGTCGCATAGGGTAGGTGTACCCCCTTAGTGCAAATGGAGAAGAAAAAAAAAAGAAAAATCACCGTAATATCAAGTGGCATAAAACCAGGCGGGAAACTCAAATACACTGCCAATACTTCCGCCGAGATTTTTCACGCCCAACAAAAGTAATCCGTAAACAGGCAACGCGTGGCTCTCACTTGCATGCGGCTTGGAGTGTACATAAGCGTTATTGAGTGGTCAAAGACATTTATTTGCCTGTGGCCGGGTTGATTTGTGATCTTTCTCGTCAACAATATGAACCTCCATTACATGATTTGTGATGACAGTGGATAAGCAGTTTTGATGGGAATACAATAGATTTTCGAATGGAATTACTCCTTAAATAATATTGTACGTACTTTTACAGTGATTTTGCTCGATGTTTCTTTTTTCTCCTTGGTTTATATTGAATTTTCAATTATTTTGACTTGGGCTTATTAACTTATTGGGTTTAATGCAGTTTATTGTTGATTATATATTCTTCGATGATAGAAAATTTGAGCTACGGTGTAAGCAATCGGGGAGTATTCCACTAAATGCCGATTGGTGAGGGGGTTAAGTTTTTAAATTTAGCATATCTTCTTGATTGTTTTATGATATTTGTTAGAAGTTTTTAGAGGTTAATTGTATGAAAAAAAAAATAAAAAGTTTTGAGGGTTTTGTAGGATCTTTTATATAAGCACCATTTGAAGAAAAATTATAGGTTTGTCTTTCTCTCTTCACTTTCTGTTTGATTGTTTTCGTTTTCCACAAGAAAATCGTGCGTAAAAACGAAAAATTTACGTTTCACGTTTCAGGATTAGCTTTCTTGTATGCTTGTTCGAGATGTAATTGAAATTTTTAACATACCATGAATGCACTGATTGGGGCAAATTCATTGATCATCTGATGCTATTATAAGTTATATTCGATTTGAGATTATTTTTCATTTGTCATAATTTATATTGCTTAGTTATGTGTTCCTGATTTTTAGAGGTTAGTAGATCTTGTTAATTCTTTAGATATAATCATTCAGTAAGAATTACAATCATAAAAATCTCGTCTTTTTGTTGAGCCTTTCATGAGGAGTAACTCTCGTGATAGAGTGTAGGAATATCAACATATCATCAGTGAGATGTATTTGATGAATAGTAAAAACCTCTGAAGACTCGTTTTTTATTATTTTAGTTTAATCTGAAATGACCACCGCCGTCGTTCAAGTTGTTTGCCTTACAAAAAAAAAATTCCATTTTTATGCCTCACAAATTTATGTACCACCTATGTAGCACGGTTAGGCAAATTTTTGAGAGCGACACTGCTTTTAGATTCAACAAGCCAATTCTATTCTTTTCGGACTTAGTCCCAACTCCTATCAGTTAGCATCAGATGCTAATCTTTTTTGCTTTTTACGATTTTTCAGCATTGCCGTGAAGATTTGATGTTGCTGGAAGAAGACGTATATGGTGCGTTTGGTATGCGGAATTCGTGTGTGGAAAACGCGATGGAAAATAAAGTTAGCGCATCAAGCGATTGTACTTCGCGCTTCGACCGTTGTACATCTACACATTTCGTTTTCTTTTACTTAACGAAACCCGCAAACCAAACGAAACCATAGTGAATAATGTCATTTAGGAAAGATGGATATATTTGATGTGAATTAACTTCTTGACTGTACTGACAAACAGGTAAACACACCACCATTCAAAATTAAGAATTCAACTTTCGCTCTTGCATAGTAACGCTCTTTCCGATCTTCTATAATGTTCTTCCTTCCATCAGCTTCGGTTTTTACTTTGGTATTTGCCTTTTTTTGCTCACCATACTTATAATTTCTGCTATGACGTTTGCTAGAAATAGGCCTTAACTGTGGTGTTCCATTTTCGCCTTGGTGTTCTTGCAATGCTATGGTAATCATTTTTTACATCCTAACCACAGGGAGTTGAATGTCCATGTCAATAACTATGGAGTCTACCTTAATTTAGTCTCTTCTCTGTATAGACAGACGTCTTTAGAATCGCTGTTCAAACTTCTAGACTCAATTTTTTATTTTTTATTTTTATTTAAGGGATTAGTATGAGAAACAGAATATGAAAAATGGCTTATATGCAGGAGAAAACTACATGATTTTTGTTCTGTCAAGTATCTCTTTCTGTTTTCATCAAAGGAATTTTTGTCTCTATTGAAAAACCCTTATTTGCTTATGGAAAAGCAAATAGACCCTTAGCCCTCTTGACAGCAATGTTACAGATTAGCATAATATGCAGTCGTTCAACCATAAATGAGGTTATTTGAAGTAGAATTCAAGCCGAAACAAAACAGCTTCGGAGGATAAATTACACTTCAGAGTATTGATTATGGCGAAAAATTTGTCGATAAAAACTTGTATAGTCTTTTGATGTATATGTCCCTCTATAAGTTGTCCGACTTTATTGGAAGTTGAATAGATGAATGTGAAACAATTGTTAGCTTTCCTATTGCAGTTTTCTTCTGGAGATAGAAGATGCTGCTGGTCTCCCTATTGATTTTTCTTCACCATCTTGCTAGCAGGGAAGTGCAATCTGGCTTTCAGAGGTCTTGGTGATCGAGTTTTTACGTCAAACCCTCTGACACATACGAAACCTGCGATGCATTTTAATACTTGAGGTATGGTTTTCGGGGAAATCTGATGGCTTCAAAATGTAGCATGTAAGAATATGGTGCATACCTTTCCAGAAGCAGAGTTGGATATGTTCAGTTGACATGCCTATAAAATTGCATAGTATATAAGTAAGACAACTCTCTTTTTCTCTGAATCCATGGGCTATTGAAACTTTGTTTACCTTTAAAAATTGTAGAGACTGATGTTCCAAAGAACACTGTCCGTTTTGGCAAATTCCATAATAAACTTCTGGGCACATCAATTGGATTTAAACTAGAATCATGATCTGCGAAGACCTGCATATGATTACGATCATGTTACATATATGCACATAAGACGTCTCTATATAACATAGACCAGGAAAAGTCTTTCTCCTTGCATGTCAAAGGGATCAAGATGAACCTGTTTTTTTTTTTTTCCATTGAAAAATAGATAACTCAAACTCTCTTATGGGTTAGAAATATATTAATACCTCGTTGACCTGGAAATACGTGCCATTTAACGGGAAACTCCCCCTCATTGCAGTTCTGCAAGGTATCTGTATAAAAAATACATCTCAAAGATTATCCAAATGTGTTGGTGTTTCTAACTTTGTTGATGCTGATAATATCTTAAAAGTTCATGTTCACCAGAATAGTTCCTCTGACGGTTTGAGCCTCTGCTTCCTTTGTACCGTTGCATGAGAAACATGCTTCGGTTTTGCACAGACCAAGTCCCTGAGAGCTGCATATATTTTCTGGAGGTTTCACCGAGTCGGCCGTTTCACCTGGTTATGTCGATGGCGATGTGAGAATTGTTAGCAGCCACAACAAATGAAGAAATCATAGCAAGATACGCATCCACAGGGCATTCTATGGGATACTTTAGGTACGGACTGTAGATATAGAATTTACCTGGAGTCCATATAGCAAGAAGGTAAGGACTTGGATCATCGGGCTCTCGTTTGTCCATCTTCATGTTTTAAATTTTTAATCAGTATTCGGTAATGCACAGGCTGCAGATAAGTAACTCAGAATAACTAATACCATATATGCCGAATGGCTTACCTCTTTCAGCAGTGGATGCGAATCGGGGAGTTCATATCTGCGACGGTATAGTCATTGGTCATTTGGGCTGCACTAACATAACACTAAAAAGTTACGTCAAGAATGTAAAAAAAGCTTACACTTGGTGCTCTGTTCGCAGTCGACTGACGTTCTTCAGTTTCGGCATCGGTATAGAAGCGAGTGATGGGCTCAAAGCAACTAATGCTTTTGACATAGCAGCTTCACCTAATTCCATCGTGCCTTGCATAAAGCTCTGCAAATTGGTGGCAAATTCTTCTACGTTAAGCTTTATGACGGGGATTTCGTCAGGATCCTCCCAGAAGAAATCTTCGATATCTGGAATTTCGACCGGTTGCTCTGGGGTTGATGGCTCCTCTACTAGCGGCTCACAATTTCTCGACAACCCTGGCCTCCGCTCTAAGTTCTCAACTTCAGTTAGCGTTACAGCGTTTGTTAACTCACTTGAGCCTTTGTTACTCTGAATGGGATCAGTGGATCTAGCATTACCATCCTCGGCTGGAGTTAACAGTATAGGGCTCCTCAACACACTTGGGCCCTTCTCACACTCAATTGGAGAAGCAGAACTGACTACACGCCTTTCCTCCGTTGCTGGAAGAGCGAGCCTTGCGCTGCAATGAACGCATATGTTGGTGATGTTTTTTTTTTTTTGGTTTATCAACGATCAGAAGCTTTACTATTACGTATCATCATCATCATCTGTGGGAAAATATTTTGTTTTTCAGCGAAGGATGTGACCAAGCTAACCTTGCAAAAGCGCTTGCAAAGTGTCGGCATTCTGCTCTCATAGGACATGCATTGCAGTTGGGATCCCTCTTTGTGCAAAAGACCTGTGTACGTGTCGAAGGTGCGTTTGTTAGGCAAATGCTTTTTATGCAATTAATCTATATGAGCTACTACAAGGATGGTGTTAATCTGCATATACCTTTCCAAAAGTAATCATTTGGTAGTGAAGCTCATATCTGCGATTGAGTAAGACATTTATCAGTGGATCTTTCTTAAGTAGGAGTAATGTAGTATTAGCTAAGAGAGTTAATTTTTCAGCGAGGAAAAGTTACAAGGTTTCTTGGTCTAGTTTGCACAGTCTAGGCCACAGATACTTTTGGATCGATTCTAATACCGGATACCTGCAGTCAACAAAATAAGTGCATGATGGGGTTATTAACTTAGCTTGCTGTTTGTTCTCGTTTGTATATTTTCTTACAGTTCTAGAAGATGAAGCTGGAGTGACTCAGGGAGGGGCTGTAGAGGAACCCAACCCAACCGCACAGCGATTCTTCCCACATTTGTGTCAACCTGACAATAAAACAATTGTAAGTGCCGTTTACAGCATTTTTTTTTTCTTCATACGATCTAATGAGCGAATATGTATACCGGGAAGGCGAGGTGATGAAGCGTTAAAAGGCGCACACACTCCACACTTTTGAGGCCTAGCCCTCGTACGCTCAATAAATAATCCCTGCATCACGGTTTATTTTCAAAATTCATAACAAGGGTAATCATGTGTGTATGCAATCCTTTTTTTTTTCATGAAAACAATATACAGTTTATATGCTTGTGATATCATGCATTTCAAGAATAAGGTTTCTTTTTTTTTTCTTTTTATAATAATTTCAGAAATTGTACTTACTTTGCCTTATCTGGTTGAACGTCTCTCAACCATTCTAACTCAACTTTTCCATGATCTCTTGCTAGACGGTTGAGAAAATCCTGCACAATATTTTCTAATATCTTGGTCTTTGGATACTTTAGAAGTGGTGCCAAATAAACCAATTACTTGCAAACATTCTGCATACCTTGATTCTCTCTGCTAACATGTTGTTCATTCCCCGCTCTTTTATGGCGTCGGAAATCTCACGAACATCTGCATTTCGCAACACTTCATAGTCTATAGAGTCCAGATTTGCATAGTTCCTTTCTCTTATTCCAGCATTTGACTCCGCCTGCACTCTCAAGTGATCCCAATCAATTGGTTCTGGCTTTTCTTTCTCTATCTTCCGTTTTCTTATATTTGTAGCTGCATTGGTGGTCTTATCGGATGATCCGCCAGATTTATCTTCTTGCCCCATATCTGTTTGTGCAATTGCCATATGCTCTGAATGAGACTGTTTATCTGCGATAGTTTTCACCTGCATATTAATACATGTCCAGCGAAAATAGTGATTTCAGGGCATTTATGTACGTTACCTTGCAGATTTCTGCTCCGAGTATCGGACTTTATATCTTGCTGTGGTCCAATATTTTGTTGATACTTCAAACTTCCATTTTCTGTACCTAAAACACTATTCTCTGCAGTCTTTCCTATGTTACTTGCTTGCTCTACTCCTCCTCCACTAGTAATGACTTCCGTTGTATTTAAATACGATTCTCTCTCTTTTCTTGAAAATGTAGGAACATCCGCCTCAAAGTTTTTCAGGCCCGGCATGTTTTTCCCTAAATTAGCGGTTGAATAAGATTTCTGAGGACAAGATTTGTTGGAAATGAACGTCACTGCATGCAATTTACTGCTGGCCGGTCCTGGATTTTGTAGTTGTCGATGGAACATCATGTCCCTGTTATCAAGCCGTAGGCTTTCCATGAACTGAAGCCAATTGTTTGCTGCGGCGGTGACTACTTCGTCCTGTTTCGAAATTCTCAGAGCACCATCGTTTATAAAACTTTGTGAAGACACAAAGTCATCCTCTGCCCAATTGGAGTTATATCTTTTCAGAATATTTGCCGTTCCTCCCATGAAGTCACGTGTTCTGAGCTCAGACGATTCGACGTATGCTGCTGAATTATAGTTGCACACTGGTTGAACTGTCATTTTCTGATTATAAGAAGTCCCATCGGGATATGTTATCCTGACGTCCTGGCGTTTTTCACTACTTTCACAGCGTGACCTTGTTGTGCTTGATTTTGCTGGGAACTTGGCAGCGAGAGACATGAAAGCAGAGCTGCATCGAGGATTCGAGGGGATGAAAAACATAAAAATGCTGTTTGTCACTTTAACAATTCTTCAAACATAATCTTCTTACCTAGAAAGGTGATCTGAAACATTTTGAGTGAGAAAAACTCCTATCACTGAATCAACTACAGATCCTTTCCATTTGGAGAATCGCCTGTCCCCTGCAAAACGTTCTGGCTGTATGAGGTACTGTCACTTTTTAATCAATATTGGCCTTCTATTTGAAGTTAATAATTGCTTATGGAGTTACATTTTACTGAATGCATATTACTAATTTCATTTTATGACTCTGATATGTTCAGACATAATAGGATTGTTCAGACATATGCGAGAATCCTGGAAGAGAGTACCTTGGACTTGATGCATCCTCGCAATAAATGAGTCCACTCGGCCCCTTACGATCTTTCTTTCATCGTCCCACCATTTCTGTTTATCGGCATCCATGGTTTCGGGATCTCCACTTCCTTCTTTACCCATTAAAAGGTTCCACAACCTATTTGTCTCTGGATCAAGCTCTACTCTGGGCCGTGGAATCCGTTTTTTGATTGGATCGAATGCCTCAAACGGTATAACAGCACCATCTCCTCTGTATGGGACTAATGCGCTCTGCTGTCGATGTACCAACTCCTTGCCGCTCGTACTAATTTGCATGACTTTGAGGCGGTCTATGAGGTCATCAATGGCGGGAAGATGGTTTTCCTTTGCCAACACTGTCCAGGAAATGTTAAAACGGCGATCATTTTAATACGGTAACATTATGTTGTCTTAGTAGGATAACGAACTAAAGAGTTGTTTTACCTCCAAGTTTCTTTGAGGAATTTGCTCTACTCCTCTTTGATTCTGTCTGGACAGATTGATCAATAAGAGCCACCTTTTTGGATGGTGCTTGTCCAGCAGTTCGCTTCTTCACAGCAACTCGGTCTGGAAAGATTGCAATTTCATCATTTAATGAAGAGGGCTCAGGCGCGAAGATTGAGTTGATGATCTGCTCTTTGCCTGGTTTGCTGCATTTCTTCTGTGTTGTTTGTTCTGCACTTTGATGCACGTGAGGCTGTTGTTGGAAGTTATGCCTCAGTCTTGGCGAGCCCATCTGCCCGCAGCAAGAAACCTCGCTTGATTCAGCATTTGTGTTTATGGTACTGCTCCGTCTTTTATCTTCTGGATAAATTGGTCCACTTGTTTGATGTATAATGGAGCTTTCTGCGGGGAAATTCTTCTGCCTTCTGCTTTCGTTGTGTTCAGCGACATCACTGGTCATATTAGTTGTGCCGAAAGGCATGCTGCTGCTTGAGATTCTGCAAACTGTCTTTTCAGCCTTGTTTTGCATTGTGTCCGAATGACCTGTCTCAAGCAACTCATTGTTCCATCGCTGATTTCTACCCATAAGGGCAATATTCTGGGACGGTCTCAGCGCGGACTGGGAGTATTCTTTCATGGATCCTTGACGCTCAAGTCTGTCCACATCTTTCATGAGGTGAGGTACAATCTGAAGCACTTGTGGATGCCTTCTACTATTTAAGCTGTTTTCACCTTTATTTGCCTGAGGAGCAGATCGAGCAGCGGTTGCATAGACATTACTGTTTGCCTGTTCATATAGGTTGCCCTCTGCACTTTGAATATTCAAACTCGGGGCAGTGATATTCAAATTATTTTGTTTAGGTGTAGGCTGCATGATTGAAAATGCCGTTTGAGATGACCCTCGAGAATCAACTTTCTGTACAGTGCTATGTGCAATCTTTGTTTGCCGTTCCTCGTTGATATACGTACTGCCATGCCTGTCAACCATTGCCGACGCTAAAACCCTTGTGTCATGAGCAAACGAATCCGAATCACCAGGAACCTTATTTGCTTCATGATTCTCTAACTGTCCAATGTGGCTTCCTTCTGCTTCTTGGTTGAAGCCAAATTTCAACGATCGCTTACACAATTTCTTGGCTGGGCCGTCGTCGTCTGATGCTTCAACCAAATTTGATGCCTCTGTTAATGGAGATTCATGACCTCTTTTACGTACATAGTTCCTCTTTGGACGAGGGGGAACTCCTTGTTCGGTTGTGGTCTTGGACTCGTCAGTGGCTGCCTTTTGACTCCTTTTTGGCGTCTTCCGTTCGACCACTACCTTTGGCCTGATTTTTCTTCTCTTGGGTGGCTTTGGTGGCGGAGTGTTCAGATCAATTTCTCCTACTTTTCCACCGTATTCAAGATTATTGCTCTTTTCCTCAACAAGTGATGCTGAAGTGGTTTCCAGGATTGTTGATTCGTCGTGAGGAGCATTCACCAGCAATTTGTCTTGTCCATTCTCAAGAATCACTTCAGGCTGTGAAGACACTAAGAGTACAGAAGTATTCTCCGGCTTTTCCTGAATTGGGGGTGGCAGTCCACTGATCGACAACACTGATTCTTGATCGATCCCACGGTATCTACTCATCGACTGCTTTTGCAGATTTGGCGTGATCAGATTGAGCTGCGTGGCCACACTTGCTGACGACGATGGCTGAGGCCGTGATGCTTCTGGCCTTGGAGGTAAGTTGAGATTATAGTTCGACCAGCGAGGGACCATCTGTCTATCTGTGAACATATGGAGCATAGGAATATCATTTTCTAATTCTATTACAGAGTATGAAGTAGTGATGGCTAATAATCGGAAATAATCACGCCTGGAACTTCTAAGACAGACCCCGACCCCAAATAGGAAACCGTTTCCTAACACATTCTGATTATGTAGCAGTGCAACAAACAGGGCCAAAAATAGAATTACGAACAGTCATGATCATCGAGCTAGAAATCTTGCAGAATCAAAATTTCGAGGATAAGCAGATGCTAGCTATACTATTACTTTTTTTCGGCGCCAAGTTTAATGCACTTACCATGTGCCATTTCGTGCACGGCTTGATCCCTAACCACAGCTCTGTCCATGCCCATCAGTTCTGCTAATGTATCAACCCTCTGAGGCAGACGTAGATTGTTGGCCCTCTGATTCAAGAACCTGCCTTCTCCGACATTAGGGCTCATGCTGTTCAGTCCTAAAATGGCCAGTATATCGACGTTTTGCGGCAGCCCATCACCTACAGAAATGCCAGAAACTCTCCGAACGTTATATGGATTGACATAGCTTTGCCTCATGAGCATAAATGGATCAAGCAGCAGCCTTTGCTGCTGCTGCTGAATGTGGGTCTGAACTTGAGCAACGCCATTGATGCTTCCCTCCATGCTCGAGCCAAACCTCTGAGGTACAACGTTGGACTGATCGCTGTGTAATAATCCCGAGTAAAGGCCCAGAAACTCGCCCCAATTTTCCATCTCTGCTCCATCGTTGGCTGATCTCTGTGGAATGGGCTTCTCTGATGATGATGGTGGGACCCAACGATTCCCATTTTCTTGATGATTATGCGACCCCTTTCCCAGGTTCATGCTTCAACCTGACGTCAGATTAAATGAAAGAAAAATATTAAAAGACTTTCCCTTCAGCTTAATCGTTGTTCATCCCTGCTGAGAATCAGACCAACCTACAAAAGCCATCAGCTGGGCTGCTTTTCAACAGCAGATTTCTACTTGGTCAAAATCAGAGAGAGAGAGAGAGAGATTTAAAAGAAAATAGCAAAAAATGTACTTCTCTTGAGGTAAGCTTTAAGACAGGAGGAACAGTGAAATTAACGGCATAAAAGATACCCTCGTGTGTGTGTGTGTGTGTGTGTGTATGTGTATGTGTAATTGAATGGAGTGATTATTAGTTTTTCAGAATTACTAAATTTGTCGAACTCAGCCAGCTATCTTATTACCAAGAATGTACCTTTTTACAAAAACCCACGAGCAGGCTGTTATGGAAATAGAATAGGAAATTGAACTTAAATTGAAAAAAACAAAATAAATAAATAAATAAATAAAAAATTAACAGACAGACACACGTTGGAAAGCAAAGAGAGTTCTTTATGCCAAATCAAGGACGAATTTGGATGGTTTAAATTCCGAGTGATTTATATCCATGTGAATAAAACCCATGAAGATTTTCTCATGTGATGAAATGCATTCAGTCTGATACGGTCCTTACATAGCGGTTAAAAGGCATGTCGATTTATGTTTTTTTTTTCTAAATGAGAAATGTATCACAAATCATGGGAAACATGAAATAAAAGGTAAGAATAAGAAATGGAACGCGAGACTTCATGGTCTATAGATGTTTAAATTATTACCGAATTCGCAGTTAATTTTTGTCGTTAATTTATATCATTGAATTTATTTCGATTTTCTCAAAATGATTAAAGTTCAAGAGATTTTGTCGTTGAAATATTATGGTTACACGAATTAAATATGAAAGGAGCGATTTAAAGGCACTAACAATTTAGAGAATAATAAAATGATTATGTTGTACGAACAAAGCCTAGACTAGACTATAAATGTTCTTTTTTATCCATGTGAACATAAGGGATATTTGACTCGAAGTAAATCTTTTATAAATGCGGGAAATCTTGAAATGACTAAGTAATTCAACATTTTGCGAATTATATAAAACAATATTTTATATTAAAAATCTTAACCGTTTTAACGGTTAAATTGATTAAGGTTATTACGAGTCAATTCTATCTGGACTTTGCGAGTTGCAACCTAATTTGATGTGCCACAACATAATTTTTTTTGACTATTTTCGGAATATTTCAACATCGGTCAGTGAGACAAAATTGTTATTAGTTTTATGTCTTCTTACAATATAGTTGATGTAGAAATATAGCTGTCAATGACATCATTAAGTCTTATAATAATAAATATTGTGTGGTTAGACTAAAAGGTGCAATTAATCATTAACTTAATGATTTTTGAAATAAACTAAATACACATACTACAAGACAAGCATAATAATTTATTTTTACCTCTTTGTAAAACTTTATTGGTCATCAGTCACGAATAGGAAGGGATGAATAATGTCATAATAAGATATATAATTTAATAATTCCATCATCAATAACTATTTTTACATGTCCATCTATAATAATTATATATTTATTATATACGGCAGAATGGTAATGGTAGATATGACAGTTGCCTTCAATTCTACATACTTGGGCAATAATGTAATATATAATAACAAAACTAGTGTCATTTCATTTGCATTGCATTGGTTAAACAAAACAAAAGTTTACACAAATATTGGGGGCAATTCCATCATTTACTATGTTATCTGCCGCATTGTACCATTTAATGCTTGCAGTTTACTTTGGCCATGCTGGGCTGGGGCGGCAGTGTTGATTTGTTCGTCCGTCGATATGAAATTTTCTAATTACATAGATATGTAATAATATATACCGACGAGAAAGAAAATAATTATGCAATTTTATTTATTTTTAGCACTTGTAATATTATTTTATAATTAATGATATAGTTGTAATCATCATTTTAAGTTGAATCGCTGAAGCGAATCAAAATTTATCTTTGTCCGTGTTGATGATACGTGCGTTCGAGTCATTGTAGGATGCAGATTATTCACTACATATTGTGTAGATATATATTATATATATCTATTTATGTATATATAGTTAATTGATCATTGCAGGTTTACTAACAAGAAATCAAACAAACATGGTAATCATAAAAGATGATGAGTTTATTATACCCATATATATTAATTTTACCCATCATGCTTATAGATTTTATTTTCTTATCCAATGTTTAAATAGGATGTCACTCTTCAAAATATATTATATATAAAATTAATATAAAGATGATGCTAAACAATACTTGATGAAGTTGAGATCATTATAACCTTATTAATTATATTACAAATTCTATTATAATTAACATCAATCAATATTTACAATAAGATAATCATTTACTAATATAGAACTGCCGAGAATTTTGGTATTGATTTATAATGATAATTTATATTTATATATATATATATATATATATGTAATCACTTCTTGTACACGATGTTCATATAAAGATATTAAAATGTATCCGTAATATAATGAATGTTAAGGTGGTAATATAGGGGATCTTTGAAAAGCGGAACTCTACATATGCAATGAAATAGTATTCTTAGTTATTATTACAAATACAAACTTGATAACGTCGGAAAGCAGCGTTCTTTATCCCAAATCATGATGAACTTGGATGATTTGAATTTCGAGTGTAAATGTCTCAAATTGATTTTATATACGTGTGAATAAAACGCATAATTTTTTTAGTGAAGATTTTCTCATGTGATGAAATGTTAATCACTTTAAAACGGTTCTTACATAACGGTTAAAAATCATGCCGGTTTGTGTTTTTTAAATGAAAAATGTGTCACAAACCATGAGAAGCATGAAATAACCGGTATGAATAAGTAATGGAACTATTAAGGAATTCAGAACCCTTAGACTTAAATAGTTTCGGTGAACAAAACTTAAACAAGCGCCTGATAAAATAAGGAACTGACAGAGCATCTGATCAAGAACGCTTAAGGAACCAGAAACCAATTCTCAAGTCAGGCACCCTAAGCTCAAGGCTGTGGCGACTGGTGATTTACACTTAAGAGTCAGGAACTCAACGTCAAACCAGGAGCCAGAAGCCAAATTCAAATATGCATCGATTAAGGAGAACAATGCAGTACAAATGCATTTAAGTCAAGGCTGCGACCAAAGAGACGTTGGCCTGATGCATGCCCATTTTGGTGAAAGGCGCAGTCTGCAGAGAACCTGAACCAGGTTCTGAAACCAGCCTATTTCAGGAAACGACATTTAATAATGTCTAGAAGCTGGTCAGAGTCTTCACACAACGGCTCAATTCCGAACAAGTATAAATACCAAGAGCATGAAGACTCAACACAACTTTTGAACTCTTGCAAACACAACTCAAGCACAATCATTCAATCTCAGAAGTTCTCTCTCACAAGTTCATCACGAGCGATTAGATAAGTGAGAGATTTGTACTCAACGGACTTTAAAAAGCTGTTGAAGTTTTAGGTGGATTGTTTTTATACAACTGCCTTTGTTGCATTAGCTTTGGTAGGTTACTGTTAGTGAGTAGAGTGCTCCTTGTAACGTGTAAAACCAGTTGCTAGTGATATCCTTCCTCGAGGGGAAGAAGGGGAGACGTATGAGACTTTGCTCCGAACTTTCAGAAACAATTCCGCGCACTCAAACACACAAACAGTGCACTTTACTAACCGGTTACCACTTGCAAAATCAGATACCCAATAATCTGACACCAGTAACCGGTCACATCAGTCACCCAGCAACCGAAAAATAGCAAGTGTTTATTCACCCCCCCTCTAAACACCCTAATCGATCCTAACAAGTGGTATCAGAGCAGGAACCATGAGTGCATCAAACAAGCTTCCCATGTTCAACCAGGAAAACTTCCTTGAATGGAAGATCCGAATGAAAACCCACCTAACTGCTCATGACGAAGACATGTGGGACATTATTGTCTCGGGGCCTCCCAAGCTTACACAGATTATTATAGCTCATGCAGCAGACCAGTCCCTGCCTCAAACGATTCCAAAACCAAGGAGTGACTGGACTCCTGCCGAGAAGAAGTTAATGAACTTGGACAGCGTGGCCAAGGACATCATATTCAAGACCTTGGACCTTGAAACTTTCAGACATGTGATGCTGTGCAAAACGGCCAGTGAAGTCTGGACAACATTGTGCAAGATCTGTGAAGGAAACGACTCCACCAGAGAAAACAAGATCATCGTGGCCGTTCAGAAATATGGCACCATCAAGATGAAGGCCGGGGAAACGATGGCTGAATTTGAAAAGCGTTTCTACAGTATCATCAGCGACCTAACTTCTCTTGGGAGAACTATGAATAAAAGAGATGTCGCTATAAAGGTCATGAAGGCACTGCACAGGGAATGGGACGTGAAAACAATGGCCATGCGGGAGTCTAAGGACCTTAACCAGATGCAGCTACACAATCTCTTCGCTGATCTCAAGGCATACGAGTTTGAACTCCAGACGCGTATGGAAGAAGTCGTCGTCGAGCAACCGGTCAAGGCGCTGGTAGCACCCGAAGCTTCTGCAGCAAAAACGGCTGAGGAACTGTGTGGAGAGGCCATGTCTCTCTTCGTCAAGAAATTCGAAAGATTCATGAGAAAATATCAGAATCTTCGAATTGGTAAGAAAACATCCCCCGATGCTAACGAATCTGATGTCTCCTGTTTTAAATGTGGCAGGAAGGGACATTTTGCATCGGAGTGCAGGCAACCCAAAAAGGGTAAAGGTAAAGAAGTCAAAAAGTACAAGAAGAAAGGCCACAAAGTGTTGGTGGCCGATCTAATATATACATTTAAGTTAGTAAAAAAAAAAGGTTAGGTCATTTTGACTAAACAAAATTAAATTTCCTTTAATCACATTTCTTCAAGATTATTGTAATGTAGTAGCAATAGTAAATATTAAAAAAGTCGAGATTGCAAAATTTCATCCAAATGTGTGTAATTAAACGTTAAGAAACTTTGTTGTTGAAATATTATTGTTTTGCAAATTAAATGAAAGGATCGATTCAACGACTAACAAGATTATACAAGTTATATGATTGACTAAGAATGAAAAGGGTTGTATGTTTTTATCACCGAGTTAATATAGAAATTACCAAAATAAAAATATTCTACTAAATCAACATTGTTCATGATTTGTGTGATTTATGTAGTCATATTCTATCAGTGTTCTTGATATATTAAACAAACATGCTTGAGTGGTCTTTGTGTTGACAATTTCGGTCATCTGTCTTATAAATAAATACTAATACAACAAAATCTTATATTGGAAGTATTAACGATCTAGAGAATTAATTGTAGGATCATGTTGAATGAAAAAATAATTGCTAAAAAATTATTTTTGATTTGACTCGTGATGGCCATAGTATCTTTGTTGCCACGAGTCAAATCAATAACATTGTAGGATCAACAAATTTAATTGCATTAAGAATTTAAGTCGACGTTGACATCTTTTTTAGGTTGGAATATGAAAATAAGATGTTTTGAGTAAAATAAAATCATGTACGTCTCACGTGTTAAATTTCGTCCGAATTAACGATTAAATTAACCGGGGGGACCAAAACACTCCAAAATCAGTAACATTGTGGATTGAAAGTGACATCTCGGAACATATGGACAAAAAACGCTCATACTTCAAATATTGGAAACCAAAAATGTCGTTCTCCCATCAAAATATTGTACGAACAAAACCTTGACTAGAATTTTTTTTTTTACTCATTTTGTTATTATAAGGGATCTTCGAGTCAAAATAAGTCTTCTAGCTAGTCTTGAATTGACTTGTTGAAGTAATTCAATATTTTGCGAATTAAATAAAAACAATATTTTATATTAAAAATCTTGTTTTAAAGGTTGACGAGATTAAAGTTATTACGAGTCAATTCTATATGGACTTTGTGAGTCGCAATCCAACTCAATGTCACACATCATAACAGATTTAATTATTTTTCGGGAGATGGTAGGTAAGACAAAATTGTGCTCAAGGAAAGGGATAGTTGTACGTCTTCTCACAATATAGTTAATAAATATAAAAATATAGTTGTCCATGGCACAATTAAGTATAATAATTAATACTATGTTGTTGGGCTTAAACTTGCAAATTTTTAATAATTCATTTAATTGTCTTTCAAATAAATTAATTAAAGTTACTACAAGACAAGTACAATAATTATTTTTACCTCTTTGTAAAATGTAGTTGGCCGTCACTTAATACTAGGAAGGGATGGACATATATAATTTAATAATCCCATCATCAATGACTATATTTTAATGTTGATATAGTATTAGATAATTATATTGGATAATAGTAGATTTAATAAAAAAAAAAATGAACGTTAGCTTCAATTTTACATATTTGGGCAATATTGTCATCTCATCTACTCCCTTAAGTAATCTTGCATTGATAAAACAAATAATGAAAGTTTATACAAGTTACAATTATTAAATGTGTGGTTTGGGGTAATTTTGTCATTTATCATTTCCTTGGCTGCACTTTGCCATTTGATGCTTGACGGTTTGCTTTGCCTTGTTGGGCTGGGCCAGCAGTGTTATTTAATTACGTCAAACACGACCTTTTTAATAACATACTTGTATAATAATTTATGTTAGAGAATGAATATGATTATGCAATTTTATTTACTTTTGGTACTTGTTTTATGGTTGAATAATTAATGATATGAGTAGGATATAATCATCACATTGAGTTAAATTTGTATCAAATATGATAGTTTTTATTTTTATTTTTTTGCTGTCCCGATGTATCCTCACTCGACCTGGCTATGAACTAGCCCCTAAATACCGGTGTGGGCTTTGCGCCACACAGACCTGGCGGAGCTTGCGCCACACACTCCAGTAGTGGGACTAATCTCCGGGGTCAGATGAATACGTTCAAAATCCACCTGACAACGATAGTCATGGGAAATAATCCCATGGGGACTACTCAAAGAATTGTGGCCACCGCCGCCGACCCCGCCTCCGCTGAATTTCTCTTTTTTCTTTCGGCTTTTTTTCTTGTTTCGTGCTTGGTTGGTTATGCTCCTATGTGAGCCTTTGTTCTCTACCGGCAGATGTTACCGGAGAGACCCTTTGGGCTATTTAGCCCGTGTATTTCTTTGTTAATGAAATTCAAGCTATCGTTCCGAAAAAAAAAAAAAAAATTCGATCTCACGACCTAACTCACAACTCCTTAAGGCCTTCTCCTTGACCATTAGACTAAGGCCTCATTGGCATCAAATATGATAGGTGGATATACATTAATATATAATTTTTTTTACGATGTCCACCTTGTCCTTGATATGTATGTTCCATTGGAGAATGTAGTTTATTTATTTATTTTCAAGTTATGAGGAGGTATCCCTAACGTCATCGTCCATTCTCCGACTAAGTTCAGTCTGAATTGAATTTGAATCTCATTGTCGGCTTTGAAGCGACTCCAACTTTCAGAAGGACCGATCCATCCGATCTGTACGACATATCCCAAGGCACAACAAGCATCAGGGTAAATACAAAACTCGGGCATGCAATGTAAGAGTGCCCTTTGTTATTATTACAAATACAAACTGGCAATCTTAGGACTGCAAAACACCAAAACCTCATCAAGAGTGGCCTTACCCTCTTCACCAAACAAAGACTCCTTACCATCAGGCCTCTTAGCATAAGACAATCCCAGCCTAGACTTAGCCTGCCTCAAATCCCCCACCCCAAAGCTCGAATCAGGGCCCGTAAAAACGCCCATGACTGCCCCAAGGGGCGGCCCGATGATCAGCCCGTCCGCCCCGAACTGAGGCCCGCCTCTTGCGTAGTCAAATAAAGCAGCACCACTGCCGCCTACTTTAGGTAGAATTATGGGCTCTTCTCCATCTTCTGTTGGCCAGTAAAAGAGAAACGAATCGAAGGTATCGTAGTAATCGTCCGTGCTTCGATACCCTTCGGGATTGAACGCTCCGAACTTGAACGATTTGTCCGTGTAGCCTATTATCACACAAGGCCCCTTGAAGTCGCATTTGCCGTGGAAGTTCGAGGCGGTGAATCCATCTATGGTGGCTTTGTAGCAGCACTTGAGTTCTTTTCCTGGTAAAAAGTTAGCAGCTTTCTGATGAGTTTCATTACAAAAGTGTCTGGCTAGTTAACTAATTATTACATAATAGTGTTTGATTTACTACTAACCTTTGAGGAATGTCTTCGAGAGGAGAGAAGAGGGAAACGGAAGATCGACGTCGTCGTGATACTTGGGAGGATCCGCTGATGGGCTGCTGCGTTTGCCGAAATCCCAGTTGAATAAGTTCTTCGGATTGCACAATGTTGATGGATACAAGCATTTTACATTCATAATCATGTTATTTTTTTTATTTTTTTTTAGGTCATTGAAGCAAGAAGATAGATTTATGGAGATATCATCATACCTCTGAATTTTTGTGGCTGGAATATATTTGTCTGGTTCAGTTTTTCCAAGGTGGCAAGATATAGAGCACTAGAAAATATATATATATATATATATATATATTTTCCATTTTGGAAGTATATCAAGTTCACGACGTTATTGTGGTCACCACACTTAAACGAAGAAGTTAATTTGAACTGCATTGTTAGATATAAAACACTCACACCGTCTAGCGTACTAAGTTCATGCAACTATGATAGTTAAGAAATCCAAGTCGACCGCCATTTAGAATGACATGACCCAACTAATTGACAAAATGACAAGAATGTTAGTTATACTATTTGTTTTTCCATGGTCTGAACTAACTTTTTATTTATTTCCTAGTCATGGGTTTAGAATTTTGCAGTGATTTTGTTGCTTTTTTTCTTATTTGAAGAATATTTTATAGCTTTTTTATTAAAAAAAATTATAATATTTAATTTTAGACTATAATTATTTAATTAGATCAAAATAATTTTTTTTTGACCCAAATATCATCGACTAGTTATGGACTTTTGCCACACACTCGAGACCTGCGAATTTATCATCTATACTCTTTTACAAACATGCTAGGCTTCATAAAAACGGTAAATTGGTCTGTCAATTTACTTTTTATTTATTTATTTAATTAATTATAATAAATTTAAAAGATAACCACCCACTACAATTTTATTTTATTTATTTAATTAATTAAAATAAAATTAAAAGAAAACCACATACTTCCAAATTTTTTTATATAAATTTGAATTGGTTTATTATAAGATATATAATTTAATAATAGTATTTTACGCACACTCGATGCGTATGCTTTACTATATAAATTTATAATATTACTTAATATTTTGAGTTATTTTTAATAAATAAAATCATAATATTATTTATAATTGTGTATTATTTTTAAATATATTAAAAAATTGATTTAAATTATATAATTATAATTAATACAAAAGTTAATGATAAAATGATAATTGTATCTGTTATACTAAATCAATTTAATTATATTATTATAAGGTGTTCACCAATAATAAAATAGATAGATATAAAAATAATATTACATTTATATATTAGCCCTTGTGTATAAAATACTAGTTCTCTCCTCCCTTCCTATTAAGCCACCTCGATTAAGCCACCTGCTGCTCTGCGTCTGCCTCAGTGCTCAGTGGGTAGGGTTTATCACGGCGCCATTATATATAAGCTTCGAAATCCACGGTTTGTTGCCAAAACACATATCCCTCAAGACCTTCCACCAGGTACAGCTTTGAAATTCACATTTATTTTTGCGTTAATTTGGACGAGGGACAGATGAATCTGTTCGTTTTTTTTATTTGCTGTTTATTTTAGTATAATTCTAAGGGGTTCATTTCGGTCTCGCTGAAGTTTTCTGTGTTTTAAATTCTGAATATTTGTATTGTTTTCGTCTGTTCTTTTTCTGAAACTGGCGGATGGTGGCTTGAGATGCGGAAGATGGAAGCGAATTTGGAAATCTTTGTTTGAAGTAGTTTGCTTTGGTTGGCTCTTATCCAATGATGTTCAACAATCTACTAATTTCCATATTCTTATTTCTTCGCTTCATTCTTTGTCCATTTTATTTTCAAGGGTTGTAACGTAGCTTACGCTATAGGTTGTGGATTTTCATATTCTAATTCCATAGTCTTCTTTGGCTACTTATGCAAAAATCACATGGAGTTTAAGTGCAATTGCGCACTAGTCCTTACTCTTACGGTTATAGTTCTGTCCTTTCGAAATGTTCAGTTTCATAGAGTAACACTGGCGGTAAGAACTGTGGGTTCAGTTTAGTACATTATTCTGTTCTAAATGCTTGTAACATTTTTGAGTATCTATATGTTTTTTTTTACCTGTGGTAGACCATATCTAAAAACACAAAGTTCTTTTGCATAATCTTATTTTCGTCGATTCTTTTCGTAGGCTTGCATCATCAGCTTTGTGGGAGTATCATAGCGGTCATGCATTCAATCGGAGGTGAGTTGGCTGCCCATACATATGCTTTTGCAGCTAGCAAAAATGAAACTGGCGGTAGAAAGTCAAGGATTCGGCGTTCGAGAGAAGAGAGGAAAACTATGGTGGAATCTTTCATAAAGAAGTAAACTCGCTTTACCCTGTCTTAGTTTCTTTATTCTTTTTCATTGACAATGTTCAGTGTTATTTTTGTTTGGGTGCTCTCTGGTTTATAGCTGTATAATCTTTAATACGTATATATATCTAATCTATGTCAGATTATTACATGGATGCCCTTTCATTTCTTTATGCATCATGCCTAAGTGGATACATTTGATCTTTTCAGATATCAGATATCGAATGGAGGAGATTTCCCATCCCTTAACCTCACGCACAAAGAGGTTGGTGGCTCTTTTTATACAGTGCGAGAAATAGTTCGAGAGATCATTCAAGAAAATAGAGTTTTGGCTCCACCTAAAGAAGATCAGTTATATTTCCTGGATCAAAATCCATTAGGGTCAATCTCTGTGGAACCTGAAATGAGTTTCTTGGCATCTCATGGTGTTCAATCTGAAACACTTAATGGGTCCGTGAATAGTTCCATGTTTCATGAAAGTGACGCCTCGAAATTGGGAAATGAACAACTCATCGATGGTTTACGTGAGGGAACTGAGAAAGACGAAGGAAGCTATAGCACAGAACATACTTTACCCAATCACAGTCACCATACAAATGCGGCGGAGGAATCAAACATTAGCCAGCAACCACATCAACCTGAAGAAATCGTTGCCGTTAATGAAGCTGTTCAAGAAAATGCTCACTTAGATAAACCACATAAAGCAGATGATGTTCCTATCGACGATGTCAAAACTATTGGAATCGTTCTTGCATTCGATCATGTTTCAAATGAACTGGGGAAACAGAAGGTAGTCAACGAGTTGCAGATCAATAAGGATTCAACAGCTGACAAAACTAAAGAATTTGATGAAAGAATCTACAAGGTATCAGAAGTTCTGCAGATTGTGGATGTAAAAACATCTGTATCCAAAGACGTAGAGCAATCGAAAGTTTTTGAATCTCTTGCAACCTCCAAAGTTGTGGTGGAGACGTTTCCCTTAAGACCCGTTGCTAGAGCAGTCATAGTCACAGATGATGATGATGATGATGATGATGATGATGATGATTATGATAAGCATGTTTCGGGCCAAAGCTCTGTTTCTGGTAATAAGAAAGATGAGATAAAGCTTCCAGGGTCGGCTGTGAAATCGAACGACGACTCTCAAGATAAGAAAATTTTGATAAATCTTGGGGAACCCTCTTCCGAAAATGCAAATCATTCATCATCCTCTAAAGATTTCTTGCAATCTCAGAAGAAGGTAAGGTTTTACGTAATGCAGAAAAGGCTTACAAATGTGATCACGTCTAAAGGCAAAGTCTGTTATTCTCGTGCAGGCCAGCAGTTTAAGAACTGAGCATTCCAATACAGTAGAACGCAAAACTACGAAAGACATCAGCAGCACATTACAAAACCATAGCAGCCCGACCCTTGACAGAGTTCACCTGTAAGGACAGAATCATTATTCTTTATGCCTTTTATTACAGTGTCAGCTCAGTTTTTACATTGCTACTTCTTTCTTCGGGCAGTGAAACTTGGGAGGGGACGCCAAAGAAATCCATCGAACACGAAACCAATCCGCTTCTTGCATTTGTCAAGGCATTGGTCTCGGCTTGGACGAAGCTTTGGGCCTGATTTAGCCATCTTTGGTTTGTCCCTCTGCTTACGGCTTCCGTGCTAAGTTGCTTGTAGGAACATTGAATTTGTGCGACAGAGTGTCCTCAGTTGTTATTGGTATGTAAGTTGAGCACTTGAACTGATGAATGAATGGCTTTGCTAAAGACAAAGCCAGAGAGTTTCCCACCTTATGAATGAATGGCTTTGCTACTGTATTATCGGTTAGAAACGAAACATCATCACCTTCACCTCCGCTCTGAATCTTTGATATAGAGAATCGTCGGCATTGCCGTTGATTGCTTTGCGGTGGAAAGGTGTTTGCTCCACGAACAGACACCTTTGAAACGATCGTTTCTTTGGCATTGGCATAGAATTCTCGAACTACGGATTTTGCTGCCGGCGATGGAGTCTTCACAAATTCTTCCAAACCTCTTCGCCTGATTTGTTCTTCCATCCCTATTTCCGCGGAGTCGATTCCTCTTTCTTGAATGCAATATTTTCAAACGCAAGTGTAATCGCCAGCAGGAAATACTGAAGATTCAACAATACCATCGCGCCAATTAATGAATGGAACGAACCCAAATCACCACAACACACAAGAGTATAGTCGGAGTGGCCCAACGCGAACAAAAAATCCCACATTTCCTTTCACCGTCATATGATCGAACTGGTGTTGCTCGTAGTACATCTGGTCGGTGGTAAAAATCTTGTCAGAATTTTGGCTGAATGGTAAGTCGAGACGCGTATTATATACGTTGTCCGTAAGACGAGATCACCCCGATTATTCACGTGCTCTCGGGTTACGTCGATCGTTCCCAAGATACAACGAATTCGTAACTTGGAATCGCAACACTACGACTCGAGTTCGAATTGGACTGAAAATTCAGAATTTTCTTGCTTCGAGAATTGGAGACTTGGATGTGTAATGCAGAGAATGTTGTGGTGTGTTTGAATGATTTTTTCCTTCACTCCAGGGATCTATTTATAATAATGGAAAGCGTTTTGGGGCGAATTTGTGAAGAGAGACAACTCTTGGGTAGGGACTATTCTGTGAATAGTCACTTCTCTTCAAATTTGCCCAGATTCAATCTGGACCGTCCGATTTGGATCCACGATCCAGATCGTGCCCCTTCTCTACAACCCACCACTTCGAACTGCGGGTTCTTGGGTTGGGTCGATCAGTCACCAACGGCTCTTACTATATCGAGCCGTTGTGTCCCATTGACCTAGCGGGTCTTAGCCACCTCATCGTCCTATGCAGCGCTTCGTCAGCTCTACCTGTCCTCGACACGTCAGCTTGCTTGCCACGTCACCCGATTTAGTATGAGGCACGTGTGAGATTTTCGTTAAAATTGATGTTTATCGTGATTGAAGGATCAAATTGGTCCAAAATCGACAACATTAGTGACGAAATTGATTCAGACGAGACATCGATGACTAAATTGGTACATATGGTAAACATTGGGGACCATTTTGAGTTTTATCTATTTATTTTTATATTTCTAATTTTATCCCTCTATTTTTAATTATTTATCATTTTATCTTTAATTTTTAATCTATTATAATATTTTTGTTTTCTTTTTATATACTTATACATAATATTTAATTAAATTTATATTATAATTTCTAAGCAGATTTTAAATTACTATTATCTAATATTATATATATTTTTATATATTAGAAGATTCATGAAATGTGAAAAAAAAAACTAGTTTAACTAAATAGTTGAGTTGATAAGTAGGAAATATCTTAGGGTTAATTAGGTTTCAGACCCTTTTACAGTTTCAAAATAGTGTTCAGGTTCTGTCAGAAAAAAATTTATTTCAAAGTACCAAATTTCTGTAAAACCTAGAAATAATGACCTAAACTTACAAAAATATTATAAAGTGTTATAGAGAGGTATCAGACGTACTTTTTGTGTTATAAACTTACAATGTATAATTATTGCAGTACAATAAAATATTACTATAAAAATTGGGTCCTTAAAACTAATTTTTTTCTCCCAGGGTCTGAATACTAAATCTATATTTTGAAAGGGCCTGAAATAAAATTTGCCTAATATTTTAACTTAATGAAAAAAAAAAGGAAAGTGAAAATTAGGGCAACAGTACTAATCGTAAAAGAAGTTAGTGATGAGATTGACAGATGCTAGTATAGTAGAAACGTCACAGTTACTGCGGCGGACGCCAAATCAGATTCCAATTTGATTTCGTAATCTCACTTTCGGCCCGACGCTCAAATTGCCGCGTTACTGTATACCACCTCTGCTTTAGCACTCTCTCTTCCCTCTCTCTACGCATACGCAGGCGATCGGCAAACTGAGATTCGCACTGATCGAGAGGCATCTTGGCAGTTAGCTTCCAGGTCTGTTCGCATTCTGCAGCGCGTGAGCTTTATTGATTTTTTTTTTCAATATCTTATCTTAATCAGCTTGCGAGGAGCAGCCAACGACGCGAATATGCGTTTGGATTGTTTTGCATTACTGTGTGCTTTTCATTGTGCGTATATTCGTTTGTTTCTTCATGAATTAAACGAATTTGCTTGCTTTCTAAAGTTTGGTGGGGAATTTGAGGAAAAGGTTCTAACTTGCGCGGTGATTGTGTAATCTATTCGTAATTCGAAGCAAATTAAGGTAAACACAGCAAACGTAAAGGTCCAATTTCGAGATCCGTTTATCATTGAAAGAACTTATTTAATATCAGGGTAGGAAAGGGGAAATGGGTCTGAGCAGAAGTTGAATGGGATTGCGTTTTTTGGATCGTATGTTTGCATGGTTGAGCACTTATGATTACAAGTGAAAGCTGAGATGTTTTTTTTTGTCCTATTGCTAATATAATTAATCAGGGATGGGCAATGAACCACCAACCCTTGGATTGGACGATGTGACAATGGATGTTGATTGTCTGCTTGTAGAACCTCAGGATGGAAATGTATCTATGGATAGTGTGATGTGCGTTAGCGAGAAGATGACCGACAATACCTTGGACACTGGAGCAGTTTCTCGCATGTATGGTATGACTCTCCTTTGTCAGCATGAATTCCTCTGTACTTTCAAATTTACTACTAAAAATATGACTAGTGGGGAGGGATAGTCATGTTTTGGTGGGCAGAAAGCATTTGAAAGAAGCTCATGAATTTTCATGCGATTTAGAAGTTTTATCCATGAATTTTTTATTTTTTTTTCCCATATGGTTACCTTCTTGAGTTATTGATTGCTTTATATGTCTGGCATTGTAATTGTATATATTTCTTTTTACCTTTTTGTACGTTTAATTCCATACCTTTTTATACGTTTGATTCTTTTCAGACTATGTGATTTTATATATTTGGTTACTGACTTGTCTTGTTTGTTCAAGCTGAGGTATAATTCAATCTAATTGCTTCTGCAATTTTCAGGCCAATCAGGGGCTGCGAATGCTCGTGATGAGGAAGATAACCACAATGAACAAGTATGTTGTCACATTTTAATCAGCTTTTACTATCTCTTTAATCTGAAAACTTTACTGTGTTTTAAACTTGGTGAATTGCTGATCCTAACTTGTCAGCTGCCTCAAGATTGTACTTTAATAAATTGCTACTGATATCAAAGCATACTATGTTTGATTTTCAGCATGCCTGAGTTTTTCTTTTCATTATTTGAGATGCCTTCTTAATTACATTTAGATATACCTCGTCTTTTCTGAAATATGTGTGCACTCTGAGTCGTGAATTCCGAAGTAGTTGTCTCAACTGATCCTTGATGCAGTTTATCTTTGAATTAAAATAATGAGATTTCTGGACTTCTTTACATATCGGGTCAGTTTTAATTGCTGGGTGGTATTTATTTAGGTCCTTGATGCAATGCCGAGTGGAGATGGATTCCAAATACACGATCAATTTTGTAGCATGGGAGATGATTATCTCCTAGGTTCGTGCTTTTAACTTTGATGTGATTTTCTGTTCCCCACATCTATTCCTTCAAAGACTATTGGGCAAATGCAAAAGATATATTAGTTCGTTTACTGCATTTAGGTGTTGAGTTTGCTGAAAGTATCACCAATATAGATTACGGATCGGGAGAAGGGCTTCAGGCTTCAGTTTCAGAAAGTCAAATACAGGTCTCTAGTGATCACTGTTTCTATCCTTGGAAATCAGAAATCATTGAAACTCCTGAATGTGAGAATGACCAGTTTAATACTGGAAGTTCTAAACTAAGCAATTTTCCAAACACTCGTGGTTGTGGAATGAGAGCTAAAGATCACTGCAAAAATGCACCTGAATCACTTACGTCCAAGGTTATAAATTACAGATCTGGTGAAGGAGTTCATGCTTCAGTTTCAAATAGTCAAACACAATGTCCTAATGCTGTTTGTTTCAATCCTTGGAAATCGGTAATGAAGGAAGGACTTACCTGTCAGAATGGTCAATCTAATACTGGGAGTTCTGGGTCAAGTGACGATTCCAACCTTCTTGATTGCAAATTACTATACGAGAACTCTAACGAGGCTCAGGCATCATGTGTTCTGACACTGGTCCCTGATGCTACTTGTACCAGTCAATTGAAATCAGAGGTGACGGAAGTGCCCAACTTTGAAAATGGCCAAGTTAATTCTGGGAGTTCCATACCAATTGATGTATCCAACCTTCATGTTTGCAAGTTAATATCGGAGAACACTAAGCTTGCATCTGCATCATGTATTTCACAGAATATGGGCAAGATCAATGACAGATCTGGCCATTCTTCTCAAAATAGTTTATCCTATCAGAATGAAGGAATACCTTCTCCTTCAGATGAGATGGTCTGCAGTCGGCAGATTGAGAAAAATGACGAGGAGATGACCGGGAATGTTGATCAGGCAAAAAGATTGAGGCGGCGTAGGTCATCAAAAGCATCAGCTCAGGGAAGCTGTAATGTTCATCCCATGCAAAAGAGATTACGCAAGCCCACACAGAGGTACATTGATGAACTATCATATCCTATTACTTCTAAGAAAAGGCGAGAAGTTTCTTCGTCCCTGGAGGATGAGTCTACTGGAGTCACATTTCGCAAAAAATGTGGTACTGGTTCTAAAGCAACAAAATCAGAGGGAGTCAAATTTCGCAAAAAGGGCGATACTGGTTCTAAAGCAACAAAATCAGATGAGGAGGAGTTTTCTGTCAAGGCTATCCAGGTGCCTTTTGGTTCTATTGTAAATCAAGAACGTCCAGTGAGCCCGGTTAACGTTGTGGTAAGTTAAAAATAATTCGAATTTTTTTTTTCTGCTAATCCGTTGGTAAATAGTGTTTGATTTTGACTGATGTTTTGAGGTTACAATGAAATTTTTGTCACTTCCTAGTACTGAATGAGAGATACCGTAGGAGCTTATAGCAAGAATAATTTTGAAATTTTACACATGAAAAGGGCGAGTAGTTTATTTCAGTTTCATCGGAAGTTTTTTTTTTTGCTGTGCAGTTGCATGGTTCAGATAGGAGATCTTGGACAAATAGGTCAAGAGATGACCTTTGTGCACCAGACAATCAAAAGAGAAAGAATGGAAATGCTGAATCAAGTCGTCTTAAGAGAAGTGATGATCATGCAAGTGGATCGTTTCTGAAGAAAGCAGACGATTGCGTAACTGAATCTCCCGTCAAGAAAAGAAGTACCCGCCTCACAATGGCAAACGAGAAGAAAAGATTTGGCTGGGATATGCCGGTGAGCCCAAAGAAAAAGGATACCCATCTCGTAAAAGCCAATAAGAAGAAAAAGGACGACTGGGTTACATCAATTGGCCGAAAGGCAAAGGATACTAGTCTCACTTTGGCAAACCATCGCACTCCTGAGAAAGTGGTGGACACCCATCTCACCGTGGTGAATCGTCCGAATAAGCATGACATCGTAACATCTAGTAGTCCCGATAAAAAGAATAATAACCATGTTTCAAAGGCACGCCAGGAAAAAATAGATGAGGATGTCTTAGCTGTCGAAAGCCCTCAACAAGTAAGTGGTAGGAGAAAGAACCATAGGCTTTGGACTATCTCAGAAGTAAGAAAATTACTTGATGGCGTCTCCCAATACGGAGTTGGTAGATGGAGTCGGATCAAGAAGCTCTTATTTGCCTCGTCCCCTCATCGAACATCTGTAGATCTAAAGGTCATTTTCCTTTTGAATCCCCCTCAAGTCATACTTATATTATCTTTTGTAGCTAATTGCTGTTGCTTCTGTCTATCAGGACAAATGGCGAAATCTTTTGAAAGCAAGTGGTCTTCATGATCAAGGCAAAAATGTGAGTTTCATATTAGTTATTTCTGGTCCTGGGACTGATGCAGGAGAAGGCAAGTGTGTTTGGCGCTATAACGGTTCTTTTGATTTGTTTTTACGTCTGAAACTAATGCAGGGTGAGAAGAAACGAAACGTGCCATGGCGTCCTCTGCCAAAATCCATACTGAGGCATGTACGCGAACTGGCTTCAATGCATCCTTATCCAAAAGGCGAAGGTCGGAGGGTTAAGATTGCACGGAAGAATAATAAGAACAATGACGGCGAAGATGATGGTGACGATGATGACGATGACGACGATGAAGATGATGGTACGATTGATATAACATTGAGCGACTACAGGAGAATTCTGCAGAGTACTAATGGAGGTTAGTTCCTTATTAGATGTTTAGGACATTGAGTCGTAAATTGTATAAATGTCCCCTAAGATTGAATCGCTCCTTATTACTATTGTCTTCCTTTCTAGTTTTATGAGTTTATGACAAGACACTACTATACTACTCATTTGCTTAGTTATGATATTATGATTTAATTTCCTGCTTGGTCATCATCTTGGTGGCAGATTGGAGAGTAATTAATTGCACTATATAGATTACGGAGGTGACATTAAGTGATATAAATTAATATAGTTACACCAAAAACTATTTATGAATCTGATATACAAAATGTATTATTAAATGAATTTGCAAACGTAGTGTTGTTGAAATAGGAGAGCTCCAAAGATATAGTGACAATTTTTTAAGGTTTTGTTTAATCATGCTACCGACCAAGTGACCTAATCCACCACAAATAACAATAGCAAAACATTCATAAAATAACAAAAAGATTACACATGGGCTGCCTAAACACCACATCAATTTTCTTTTCTTTTTATTTGAAAAATTCTGACAAAAACGATTGAGGCCAGATTCAAGTTGGCGGTGGTCGACTGTAATAATAATTATAATAATTGTTTTAGCATTATTACAAAGTCCAATGGGGCGGCAAAATTTAAGCTTTTTCAGCAAACGTTCTTATCACTCGCCATGTATAGACTATAGTATAAATATCAAGAAAGACTCGCCATGTATAGACTATAGTATAAATATCAAGAAAGTTCCTCACTACATTATTCATCAGCCAAAGAGCTTCACTTCACTTCACTTCACGTCACCAAAATCACACTCAATAAGTAGCAAAAAAATCAAATTTCCTCAATAATATCATCAAATGGCTAAAGATATAGAAGGTGGAGCCACTGAGTACGGCGCCAGCAGGGACTACTACGACCCACCTCCGGCGCGAATCTTTGACCTTGAAGAGCTCGGCAAATGGTCCCTTTACAGAGCCGTGATAGCCGAGTTCGTGGCGACCCTTTTGTTCTTGTACGTCACCGTCCTCACCGTCATCGGCTACAAGAGCCAGAGCCAGGCCGATCAGTGCGGCGGCATCGGCATTCTGGGCATCGCCTGGGCCTTCGGCGGAATGATCTTCGTTCTTGTTTATTGCACCGCTGGAATCTCAGGTAAATTAATTATTATTACCCATATCTATCGTTGTATAATAATCGCTGAAGATTTCCGTACGCTTTGGTTGCGCTTTGCAGGAGGACACATTAACCCGGCGGTGACGTTCGGGCTATTTCTGGCCCGAAAGGTGTCGCTGATACGGGCGGTCTTGTACATGGCGGCTCAGTGTCTGGGAGCAATCTGCGGCTGCGGGCTGGTGAAGGCGTTCCAACGGGCTTACTACGTCAGGCACGGCGGAGGAGCCAACGAGCTGGCCCAAGGGTACAGCAAAGGGACGGGCTTGGGAGCTGAGATCATCGGAACTTTCGTCCTTGTTTACACCGTCTTCTCCGCCACTGACCCAAAGAGAAACGCCAGGGATTCACATGTCCCTGTAAGTAAAAACTAACATATAAGCTTAGACCATTTTCAACCCATATTGTGGTAAACAAAAAATATAGTAAAATTGTCTTTCATTCAACGCTAATTCTTACACTATTTTTCGTGTCGTAGCTCTGTTTTTAGGTATGAGATCATCTGTTTCATTTTTTTGTTCCACCAATTAGATACTGACACGTGTTCATCTCCATGATTCTATCCACCGATGATTAAATAATAAGTGGTCACGTGTCAACACCTAATTGGTGAAACACAAAAATGGAACAGACGAATCAAACAACTATTTTTAGAGTAATACCATCGTTATATTCGTATTTCATATTTTAATTTAATGCCTTATATATTTTATATCAATATATTACTATTATCTACGCTTATGTTTTTATTATTATTATTATTATTTATTTGTAACATTTTATTTTTAATATAATTAAATTAAAATTATATTATTACGTTAATTACAATTCAATTAATCTTAAGCATGTTTAATTTATAAAATTAATTCAAGTTAATGTTGTTTTTGTTTTTATAAATTAGTAGTAATAAGTAAAGTTTGTACGAAATATTACTTTTTAGTGTAGAATATAGAGTTAATAGGTTGGAGTAAAAACACTGCAGCAGCAACAGTATTCTTACGTAAAATCGACTGCATTTTTATTTAATGTCAATTGGCTTTTGACTTGGATCGTTTGATGTCCAGTATTAGACCAGATAACATAACTAATAACTCCACCATATTATGTTTGGTTTCATGTTTTTCAGCCCGTTATTGATTTAAAGCCCGATAAAATAGTACGGGTCTGAGTATAAATAAACTTACTAAAACAGGTGAAATAAGTTATATTGTGATTTTATATCCCAACATAATGATCATCGTCGTTGGCGATGTTCAGGTTTTGGCGCCACTGCCTATCGGGTTTGCGGTGTTTATGGTTCACCTGGCGACTATCCCGGTGACGGGGACGGGAATCAACCCGGCTCGGAGTCTTGGAGCTGCTGTGATCTATGGAAAGGATAAAGCTTGGGATGATCAAGTAATGTGATTTTACCATTCAAACTAATACTCTCCATTGTAGTTATTAATTAATTAATTAATTAATTAATTTAATGTGATTGTAATTATTATTATTACAGTGGATTTTCTGGGTTGGACCAATGGTTGGAGCTGCAATAGCTGCAATATACCATCAGTATATTCTGAGGGCAAGTGCAGCCAAAGGTTTGGGATCATTCAAGAGTAGTTCTGCATATTGAAAGTGAAGAATTTCTTGCTATTGTTGTGTATGTATGTATGTACTCTTGAAGCATCAAATGTAAAATATGTATTGTAATAAAAAAATGGGCTTTGAGATGTTTCTTTCAAGTTCAATTTCAGGCTTTTTTTTTTCTAAAAAATTATTTTTTAAGCCTTTTCTTTGTAATAAGTAAATTAATTAATAAATAAGTTTCATTATTACAAAATAAATAAAATAGATATTTTCACGACCATTAGTAAAAGACATGACGTTTTTTTAATTTAACTGGATCTGCTCTGCACAGTCCATCAAAGAGAGAAAATAAGCTCAGAAAATTGACTATACGAAAAAGATCATTGAAATGGTGTTCAACGGTAGCCATAATTTGATATTAATGGTAAAAACAACATTTTCATGTGGAAAGTAGGTCACAAGCCTCATAAAAATGTTCGTAAACAATTTATTCCATCGCAAAAATGCATTTTATTTTTTAATTTAAACCTCTTTTGTTAATTAGCAGACTTATATTAGTAAAAAAAAAAAAAACCCCTCAATTTCATCGTGGATTGAAATGGGAATCTTGTGAATTTTGTGAACATTAGTTTCTAAAGAAAAAAATAACAATTATTTTCAAATGATTTTATTTTTTAATAGATTAATTGGATAATCACGGAAGGCACCAGCGACATGATTGGGGGCAGTTTAGTTGACATGATATGATACGCACAATAGAAGGCTGTGATTTAAAGTAACACAAAATGTAGCTAATGCTAAGTGGAGAATAAATAAGCAAAAGGTACCTAACCTACCAATTACCATATATATTTTATTCTATCATGTATATACACATAATTTTAGTTAACTATAAGAAAAAATGTCACCTTTTTCTATATGAGAGAACACATTTTAGCCAATCATTTTGATTAAAAAATGTATGAAAAAGTATTTCTCCATTGCATTCTTTGAATATCTTTTGTTTTTTTTTCACTAATTATGAATTAATTATAGTTGAGGAATGTTGAATATAAAGTTAACTAAATAATATCTCCCACAATTATCAGGGGTGGCGAAATTCCCTCCATTTGGTTGGGATGATGAGTTTAGATGATATTAGTTTTAGTTGGATTTAGGGGGAATATGGATTTTTGGCGTGTTTGGTTGATGAGTTTAAATAATGACATAATATAATGTGTTTGGTAGATGAATTTAAATTATGTTAGGTTTAATTAAATTAAATTACAATCTTACCCTTATTTTTATTTAAAAATTTTATAAATAAACGATAAATTTGTCAAATATCATGGGATTAGATAAAGGGACGTGGAGAGACTGATTTAGTTAATACTTCATTGAAGGTATTAATAAGGTATTAACTCAAAACGGAAACCGTAATTAACGGAAGCTCGTTCACGACTTTCTCATTAAATAAACTCTCAAACCAAACATTGCATTAATTAAATCTAATTCATCTAATCCTCCTAATACCTCCAACCAATTAAATCTAAATTGCCCCAATCGTGTTGATATTTATCGTGATGGAAGGACCAAATTGGTTCAAAATCGACAACATCGGGGACTAAATTGATTCAGGCGAAACATCGGGACTAAATTGATCCATAGGGTAAGCATCAGTGACCATTTTGAGTTTTATCCCACAACATCGATCTTTGTTGGATGATTTTTCATCCCCGAATCAATTAGTCAGAAGCGTGAATTAACGAAAATGCTATTTACAACAGGATTATAATGGAAATAATATATGTAATACTAGCTCCAAACCTGCCCGTTGTCACCTTGGAAAACTATTTTATCTCAAATGCAAATCCAAGAAACTTTTATTACATAAAACTATACATATCTCGTTCAAGAAAAATAAATAAATTAATTAATAGCTTTCATAGTAATAGATCCTAAAAAACGATGATAATTAATCTTTTCCTCGAGATATAAATAAATAATTTTGTCACTATCAACTACTTTAAATATTTGACACAAATATGAAAAATTTTAATTACGTGTCACAATCCCCGTAGAACTGGATTATTACAATATGTAGGGAATAACGATCCTTGATAAATATCACTTATGATTGTGATTAGTGTAGGGAAAGAATAATCCTAAATAAATATCAATAATGATTGTGATTTGTGGAGTGGATAGGGTGGCAATGGACGGATTCGGGGTTGGTATTATCATCCACATATCAAATCCTCATTTTAAATATCTTCACCGCTAATTCACAACTTATGAAGAATTGGATTGGGGACGAAAAATCACCGTTTGGGAATCGGGTTCCCCGTAGGAGATTCAGATTCCCCATTTTCATATATATCTAACAACTTTAAATTTTTTTTGCAGCAAATAAATAAATTAAGTAATATCGACAAAGTAGACAATAAAAATAACGAAATATTCACGATAAAAGAAATTGTGCTACGATGTAATTTTTAGGTTGAGTTTTGTTTAGTTTTATTTTTTTAAATGAAAATATAAAAAAATTAATTATAATAATCCATCAGTAAATGATTGTGTATTTATTATATTTAATTTAGATTTACTTTTGGTTTTAGTTTTATTTTTTACAAAAAAAAAACGATATAAAAATTTAAAAAAAAAATACTAAAATCATTAAAAATTCAAATGTATTATTTTATATTATTTATCAATAAATATAATCGGGAATAAGGAATCACCGTTCGATTCAAATGAGGTAGGGGTCGGGGATGGGTGGAGAACATCAATACTATCCCCGTCCAATCCCCGCATTTTCACCTACGCAGAATCACCGTCAATTCTACGTCCCCATTTTGATCGGGAATTCATGTCCCGGGTTCCAATGGGATAGTTCATTGTTGGGATTTGGAGATATAAATAAATAAACCATTGCTTCACGCAATATAAATAATAATACGATTTTGCCCCTTTACATTTCCATTTATATATCATTCATTATATTGATTCTTCTCTCCACTTCTTCACCTTTCTTTTTCCCACCACCGCCCCCGCCCGCAAAGCCACAACATAATACGTACGTATATGATGCGTACGATACATTCTTCATCTCCCTTGCGTGTGTAATAGACGTATGTACATACATAGGAAGGAAGGAATACTTGATAGTCATCCATGGGTAACATCGGGAGCAGCGGATCCCATGGTCGCCGGAGAAGCTCCTCGCGGCGGAGCAATCAGCCTTCCCCTACTTCTGGGCCCCAGCCCCAGCCGGAGATCACGGCCAACCGTTACGTGTTCGCCGCTGCGACGCCGTACCCTCAATACCCACCACCCCAGAACAACCCTAACCTGCCACCACCTCAGGCGGGGCCACCGCCGTACTACCACCAGTATCCCGGGCACTACCCTCCCTCTATGCAGCCTCCTCCGATTCCCCTACCTGCGCCCTACGATCACCACCACACGAATCGCCACCTCCCAGCAAATTGGGCTAACGGGAGGCATCCGTACGGCGTGGCGCCTCCTCCCCCGCCGCCTTACGTGGAGCACCAGAAGGCCGTGACGATTAGGAACGACGTGAATCTGAAGAAGGAGACTCTCAGGATTGAAGCTGACGAGGATGGGAAACACACGGTGGCGTTCACTTTCGATGCCACCGTCTCGGGAAGGTAAAAAGGGAATTAGAGAAATAGGAAGATATATCGAACTGTGTTTTCTATGGGGTTTTTTGTGGGTTCATCGTTGAAAAACAGATATGCCTTTCCCTTAGGTTTGCTTGTTGCTCCATTTTCCTCATTTCTTCAAACCCAAAAGTAGAATTCGGGTCTCATTTTATATGCGGGTCGGATCCTGATGATGAGATTTCTGAATGATTTTGTTCTGTTTTGGGTTTATGGTTCATCATGGTTGAATCTCGATGATAGATGTTCCTTATGTTTTTCATTACAGAGAAGATAAATGACAAAGCTTTTATTATGTCCTCCTTTGTTGTTGATTTTGTACAAACATCATCCTTCTTTGTATCGCAGCATTACCATAATCTTCTTTGCCAAGGAGGGTGAAGATTGCTGCTTAACTCCTACGAACGAGGACATATTCCCGCCCGTCACGGTGCAGTTTCAACAAGGCCTAGCCCAGAAATTCAAACAACCCTCGGGGACTGGCATAGACCTCAAAGCGTTCGAAGAACAACTCTCGAAGATCGAAGACAAAGATGTCTGCCATCTCGCAATCAAGGCCGAAGCACGCCCAGAGGATAATCAAAGTAGTACTGAAAATGGTTCCACAAACTCGCAGATAACTCAAGCTGCGCTTGAGAAGGGCAGAGGCGAATATCATGTTAGGGTGTTGAAGCAGATCTTGTGGGTCAACAGTATGAGGTACGAACTGCAAGAAATTTACGGTATTGGAAACACCGTTGAGGGCGAAGCTGACGTAAATGACCCGGGAAAGGAATGTGTGATATGCCTCTCTGAGCCCCGAGACACCACTGTACTTCCCTGTCGACACATGGTAATCATCTGTTTCTTCGACGGTCTGAATATTACTGATACGGTTTAATGAACATATTGGCCTCGAATTTATGGCCCGGGTCGGTTGTATCTTTTTTTGCAGTGTATGTGCAGTGAATGTGCGAAAGTTTTGAGGCTGCAAACGAACCGCTGCCCCATATGCAGACAGCCCGTGGAGCGGCTCTTGGAGATCAAGGTCAGCGGCAATGGCACCGAGGAATGAATCAATGGCGAGAAACAGTAACAATCATAAAGAAAATTAAAAAAAAACTTTTATTTTTTATTTTTCCGTGGATTCTTTTACACATTAAGATCCCAGGAGTTTGTTGGTGTGGATTATTTGGTGTGGGATATAAAGAAGTGTGTAAGCTTTAACTTTGCAAATACCTCGGAAGAAAAATAAGCCAATGAAGGGAAGAACATCGAATGGAAGTATTTGTTATTACAAGTAAAAATAATTGTAATCCCATGTTAATGATATCAATGAGAATGAACAATAGGGATTTTGGTTCGATTACAAGATCTAACACAAAAGTTAGAGGATTTGGGTAGATATTTTTGGTTTAGCGTACTCGTCTTCGATGATTTTCCATACACCTAGCGATTTGAGCAGAGCTGTCATATTGATACTCCACTTTTCGTAGTTACTTTCGGTGAGCTGCGGGATTGACACATAGGCATCTAATATCCACTTCGTCACCATCGGCACCTTCGGCTCCATCGATACCATCGGCTCTGATATCATTTTGTTGATTTTCGAGTGCAAGATCGTCAATACGAGGGACAAAAAAATATTGTGATATGCTTGAAACTTTCGTATACTGATGAGGACAAAATATTATCTAGCAATGCTTTTCTTTCTTCTTTCAATATTACACAGCACGCTCTCTCTTTCTTTTTTCTCTACTTCACACTTACATTCATGCATCTATATATATATATATATGTATATATTTATCCCACATACATGCATATATAATATAATATATTACATATAAGACAAAACTTACCATGCGTGTTGAAAATATAGAAGACTTTGGGGTTGCGCGTGTATGCGTAGCCCATGCGCTGTCTACTTTCTTTTTTTTTTTTAAATTTCTTCTCGTGGGTCCTACTTTGAGATTATTTTTTTCAACAAATTTCCCCCTTAATCTCAAAGTGTTCCGATCTTTCATCATCCCTTGAACTTAACTCTTTTCCGTCTGTTGTACCTCGTGGCTCGCCACTTGCCGTCTCCGAGCGCCTTCATACACTTCACTTTAACGCTTATCAGGTTCAGTCCAAAGTTTTCACAGATATATTTCATCTGCCTCTTTGAGGCTCTTTTTCCTTGTTTATTTTTCTCTTCTTTCTTTATCCTTATGACGTAGTCCTTCGGGCTCGTCCCCTCATCGCCTGAACCCGTACAATGAATATCGACTTCTTCGCCATTATCGGGCGTGTCAAATCTGACAAGCTTCTTCTCGTTAATCTCCTCCATGGTGGTAGCCATGTACTGCTCCTCCTCGTTGTTCACGAGCACATCGATTCTATTAGCGACCTCCTTCGTGATTTTTCTGCGGTTCTCGTCATACCCAGGGTTCGTGACTTCGTCGATCGGATCTTTCGCCTCGAATCTCTTGACCTTCGTCAGCATCTCAAAGGTCTTCTTTGCGTCCTTATCCCACGCACCATTCACTGTCTTCTTGTCCTTCTCGTCCGCCTCTAGTTTATTGGCGAGCTTGTGGTTCTTGTTGATTCGGTTTTTCAAGTTATTTATGTAGGTCTCGAGGTTGTTCCTCGCGTCGATCCATTCTTGCACATTCTTGTCTTTCTCGAACATCGTCTCGTATGTTTCTCTGATTTTCTTGTTCGTCTTGTGGGCACTATCTTTAGTCTCCTCCGACGACATGTGCATGGCGTCGTCGGCCTTATTTTTCATCTCATCGGCGTTCTCCGATGCCTTCGCGTCGATCTCCTCGATTTTATCAGGTGGTTGTCGCGGCAACGTCTCTTCAATAGTCTCCTCTTTCTCGAGCTCTTGGTTCTCTCCTCGAGCAGCAACTTCTTCAACTTGCTGGGCCGTCAGCTTCTCTATGACGTCCTCCGTGTTTTCTTTCATTTTATCATCGACATCGCTTATTTTCTCGGATGCCGTATAGTCATGATTAGCCTCCATGGCCTTCTCGTCGACGCCCCCGGCTTTCTCAGCTATTACGTCGACGTTTTTCTCTTTCTTTACGGGCTCTTCGCCCTTTGGAGATTTTTCCTCCAATTTCTCTTTATCGGCTTTCGTCTTTGACGCTTCGCCTTCTTCTTTTGCCTCCTCGGATTTAATGGGTGGTTCACCTTTTTTCTTTTCATCCACCGGCTTTGGCTCCTCAGCATGATCTCTATCACGCTCTCTCTCTATGCCACGGGCTACGTCTTCCCGTTCGCATTCTTCCATCTCCTTCTCGTCTTCGGAGAACTCGATATCATCGTCCTCTTTCGTCGTCTCAAGTTTGCCCTGATTTTGTAGCTGAACTTGTTTAGTACGATCAGCGTCCTTATACGCTTTCTCCAGTAATTCCCAGGTTTCCTTCGATGTTCTAGCGCCAGCTATATTCGCACAATTTACTTCGTCTATGGCAGCGTAGATGATGTGAAGAGCGATCGTCTCTTGCAGGTGGGAGTCTTTAAACGACTTGAACTGGGCTGTTGTATACCCGTCGGTATTTTTTGGTTTAGGGTACCCGTCTTCGATGATTTTCCATACACCTAGCGATTTGAGCAGAGCTTTCATATTGATACTCCACTTTTCGTAGTTACTTTCGGTGAGCTGCGGGATTGACACATAGGCATCTAATATCCACTTCGTCACCATCGGCACCTTCGGCTCCATCGACACCGTCGGCACCTTCGGCTCCATCGATACCATCGGCTCTGATACCATTTTGTTGATTTCGACTACACACAAAATAATATATTTATTGCTCACAACCTCGCTTACACGCTCATGCACATTCGGTGCTTTCTTTTAGTTACAAACTCTTCTTTTACACACGCTCTTCTCTGCTCTATACTTACAGACCCCCTCTCGCTCTCTTAGTCTCTTTTTCTATTACACACTCACATACCACCACCTTAATTCTACTCTCTCTCGCATATATATATAAAACTAGATGCTAAGGACAAAAAAACTAAGGGCAATAAATAAAAGCATGCGTGTGTTGAAAATAAAGAGTGGACTTTTGGGGCTGCGCGTGTGTGCGCAGACCATGCGCTGTTTTTTTTTTTTTTTTGAGATTATCCAACAAATAGAGATCGACGCGAAGGCATCGGAGAACGCCGATGAGATGAAAAATAAGACCGACGACGCCATGCACATGTCGTCGGAGGAGACTAAAGATAGTGCCCACAAGACGAACAAGAAAACCAGAGAAACATACGAGACGATGTTCGAGAAAGACAAGAACGTGCAAGAATGGATCGACGCGAGGAACAACCTCGAGACCTACATAAATAACTTGAAAAACCGAATCAACAAGAACCACAAGCTCGCCAATAAACTAGAGGCGGACGAGAAGGACAAGAAGACAATGAATGGTGCGTGGGATAAGGACGCAAAGAAGACCTTTGAGATGCTGACGAAGGTCAAGAGATTCGAGGCGAAAGATCCGATCGACGAAGTCACGAACCCTGGGTATGATGAGAACCGCAGAAAAATCACGAAGGAGGTCGCTAATTGAATCGATGTGCTCGTGAACAACGAGGAGGAGCAGTACATGGCTACCACCATGGAGGAGATTAACGAGAAGAAGCTTGCCAGATTTGACACGCCCGATAATGGCGAAGAAGTCGATATTCATTGTACGGGTTCAGGCGATGAGGGGACGAGCCCGAAGGACTACGTCATAAGGATAAAGAAAGAAGAGAAAAATAAACAAGGAAAAAGAGCCTCAAAGAGGCAGATGAAATATATCTGTAAAAACTTTGGACTGAACCTGATAAGCGTTAAAGTGAAGTGTATGAAGGCGCTCGGAGACGGCAAGTGGCGAGCCACGAGGTACAACAGACGGAAGAGAGTTAAGTTCAAGGAATGATGAAAGATCGGAATATTGGAAATTTGTTGGATAATCTCAAAAAAAAAAAAAAAAAAAAACAGCGAATGGGCTGCGCACACACCCGCAGCCCCAAAAGTCCACTCTTTATTTTCAACACACGCATGCTTTTATTTATTGCCCTTAGTTTTTTTGTCCTTAGCATCTAGTTGTTCTATATATATATATATATATACATGCATGCGAGAGAGAGTAGAATTAAGGTGGTGGTATGTGAGTGTGTAATAGAAAAAGAGACTAAGAGAGCGAGAGGGGGTCTGTAAGTATAGAGCAGAGAAGAGCGTGTGTAAAAGAAGAGTTTGTAACTAAAAGAAAGCACCGAATGTGCATGAGTGTGTAAGCGAGGTTGTGAGCAATAAATATATTATTTTGTGTGTAGTCGAAAACAACAGATATAGGTAATGGGTCGGTTCAACTCGAGACCGACCCATTGGCTAACGAAAAGATCCGGTTTTACAAAAATGAGTTCTGATTCCAACTAGGCTGTAAAAGGGGTTTAGTTTGGCCCATTTTCTGGGCTTAAGCTTGATTATAGTTAATTAAATCGAGCTCGAGCCAGAGTTTTTAGACCGGATCGAACCGACCTGTTCAAATTGTTAAACCACGTACCGGTCATTTTTCGGTTCGATTCAGGTCTGGTCTAAGCTTTAATTTTTTTTAAAAAAAAGTTAAAACAATTTATTGTAGATTATTGGTTGTAGTTTAGTTGTTGACACCTTTGTTATTTTTAAAAGCCTCGATTTAACTTCGGTTTTATATACCGATTTTATTTTGGTTAAATCACTAAAAATTTTCATGTTCGATTCGAAATCTCGGTTTCTGATAAGGGAATTTATATTTTAATCTTGAAATTAGAATGGGCCAATATAATATTAATTTATACAGGGCCCAACAGTCTATTTGTGGGCTCATTATTCTGTCTATAGCATTAAAGGCTTAAACAAGTAAAATTGATCCCTCATAGAAACTGTTCCTCCCGTGATCTCAAGCGGGAACCCAACTTGTTGATTCAGTTTCAAAACCATGGCTCAAAGCTCGAGTTGTTCGAGGTTTGAGGCTCGGTTAGGTTTAAAAAATTTAATATATGTAATTAAAAAATAAAATAAATTAACGATCCATCACTTACGACTGACGTTGACAATTATGAGTTGTCAATATTCAGTAAAGTCGACTCGGTTCATTATCGACTAACTAACGTGTGAGAATTGAAAATTCCTAACGAAGTGAAATCAAACTTCATTTCACACTTCGAGAGATAAACGTTAATCAACGCTCCATGGGCAACATCGGTAGCAGCCGAGTCGCCGGTCGCCGGAGAACCCACCCTCCCCCGCCTCGGCCTGAGGCCACAGCAAACCGCTACGTCTTCGCTCCCGCGACGCCGCCGCACTACCCCCAGAACGACACTTATCTGCCTCCTCAGTCAGCGCCGCCGTACTACTATCCCCCAAACCACCTCAATTCGTCCCTTCCGAATCCCTTCGCGGAACACAGCAAGGCGGCGACGGTTAGGAACCTCGTGAGTTTGCAGAAGGACACTCTCAGGATTGAAGCCGATGGGGACGGCGGGAAACGCGCGGTGGCGTTCACTTTCCACGCCGCAGTCGCCGGAAGGTAAACCGATAAATGGTCTCCGCAGAATTATTTATTTTCCTCGGGATTTGTCTGAACATAAACGAATTATCTCGCTACATAAGCGCAGCATCACCATCGTTTTCTTTGCCAAGGAGGGCGAAGACTGCGCCTTGACTGCTGCAAAAGGCGACTTATTTCCACCCATCACAGTGCAATTCCGACGAGGGCTTAAGCAGAAGTTCAGGCAACCGACTGGGACCGGCGTAGACCTCAAATCGTTGGAAGAACACTTGCTGAAAATCGAGGACGGCGAAGATATCTACCCACTCGCCATTAAAGCTGAGGCGTGCCCGAAAGACGGCGAAGACGGCGCATCTGCGAGCTCCGAGATAACTCAAGCTTTCTTGAGAAAGGACGGAGACGAATATCACGTTGAAGTGGCGAAGCAAATCTTGTGGGCTAATCGATTAAGGTACGAATTGCAAGATATTTATGGGATCGGAAATTCAGTGGACAGAGAATCGTTCGATGGAACTTTCCTTGCAAACGAATGTGTGATATGCCTTTATCAGCCCAGAGGCATCGTCGTCCTCCCTTGTCGGCATATGGTAGGCATCTTTCCGTGGATCTTATGCTCTAACCTAAACTTAGATAAACACTGTTCTTCAATGATTTTCACTGAATGTATTAAGTAGTTGGCGTTTGAATGCGCTGCAGTGTATGTGCGGTGAATGTGCGAAGCTTTTGAGGCTCCGAACGAACCGTTGCCCCATATGCAGACAGCCCATGGAGCAACTCATGGAGATCAAGCTCAGAAGCGACGACATTGAGGAATGAATGACGAGGAATATAAATATGGGTCGATACTTTCATCGACAATATAAACGCCGTTTTTGAGGTTTCGAACGAACTGATGCCCTATATGCAGGAAAGTCTCTTGCCGATTGACGAGGAACATCTTCGGACGAAAACGACTTTGCTTGAGCTCCTTACATAAACTGGCCATTGAAGTGCATGCAATATCAATCAACGTGTGTAGGATCTCTAGAAATAAAAGATCTTTAGGACTGCAATTGATTTAGTTTAGAATGATATTACGAAGTGACAATTACAACGTTATGATGTAAAATTTATATTTGTATTGGGAAAGATATATCATCACAACGTATTATGAGAGGGGCCAACAAGGAAAGCTAAACAGAGCAACTTCAACAAGCTTTTCTTACATCATGCGAAAAAACAGATAGTTAAGTGAGAGCTCAGAAACTGAGTAAATAATCAAAGGTTCTGAAAACCGAAACAATCGACAAATAATAGGTTTATTTAGGGATTAGGATTTTCACGTTCGAGGTGTTCTTGAGCTTCCTTGATCAATAAAATTTCTTGCATCAATGACGACAGCTTTGCCACGTCCACTTCTTGAATGTGTGCGGGAACTTTCTCTTGGTAACCAGGAGCAGTTGTTTTCTTCGACAACGTATCGTATTGCCTACAAAAATAGATTGCACTTAGAAGTGAAGCAGCAACGACGTTCATATGTGAAATACTGAGCTTTGATGAGAGTGGTTTCTCACTTTTGAGCATCTTCCATTTTCTTCTTAAGCTTTTCGACTTCAGCTGCCACGTTAATATTCCCTTGCTGTTTCAGAAAAACCGATAGGGATTCATTTACCACATCCACCAGACAACCCACTGGAGGCTCGTCTTTCTCGCTTAAAACCTACAAATACGTCGAACGGCGAGGTACAAATGAGAATTTGATCAAATTATATTCAAAGACAAAAATGGAAATTTTGGTAACTTACTTCCAGCGATGATACAGTGGCAAGAGTCGCGATATCAAGTTCATGCGACTTGACGATATTACAGGCTTCATCTGTTCTGCAGCGGACAAAAGCTGCTCTCCTGAAAAAAGGAAACCCAAATGGTTAACTCCCCAAAAACATTACAAACGTAGAAATTTTCATTGAGGTAATGTTCATCGTTAATGGAGCGCAACCGAAAATATTACACTTCACAAGTTTGCAATGTCAAACGCTAAGTTGGTTTTAGATTTACCTTTCATGCCTCTCATGTGGTGCCAACTGCGATCGAAGAGACCTCAATGATTTACACACTGACTCAACCATATCCATCTCCATCTCCACATCATCATTAGTCCAACCCTGCAATAAGGAAGATTCAGCATTTATCAGAGTATATAACAATTATCGGCTAAGAAAAATTTACATCTCAGACTATATATATATATATATATATTTTTTTTTTCCAAAACTCGCGCCTCTGGACGTTACCTCTACTGGAGATGGATATTCGGAAATCACAATTGATTCTTTCCTCACGGAATCTTCCTTTGAGGGCAGTCTCTGCCACAGTTCTTCGGTTACATATGGCATTAAAGGGTGAAGCAACCTTAAGCCATAATCCAAACACAACCACAGAGTGTCTTGTGCACATCTTCTTGCTGAAGCCAAAGCGGGATCGTTGCCAGCAAAGTACGGCTTGATTACTTCTATAAATACATCACACAATTGAAATTGCCACCACGAGTACACAGCTGTGGCAGCATCAGAGAATTCGTATGCTTCTAAAGATAGAACCGTCTTAGATATGGCTTTGTTGAGAACAGAAAGTATCCATTTGCAACTAAAAGGCATATCTGCATGAATCTTTGCTGGAGGAGTATAGTCGTCTCCGAGTTTCATCATGGCAAAACGAATAGCATTCCACAATTTGTTACACCATTGCCGATATCCAACCACCCTCTGAATGTCCAGATTTATTTTATCTGACTGAGAAAAAAAAAAGAATAAATGTATCCGAAAATGACAACTAAATTCTTAAAAGAACAAGATTCTGACACAACAATAAAAGAATAAGTTAGTGACCTGTGCAGTGTAAGAGACGAGGGCGAAACGCAAAGCATCGGCACCACACTGAGGAATACCCTTAGGGAAATCTTTCTTCTGGCCCTCTTTCGCAGTTTTCAATTCATTAGGATCCAGGTTGCCTTCCTCGAGCCGTTTGTTAAGATCTTCCAGGGTTACTCCATTAATAACTTCTAGGGGATCAATAACATTGCCTAATGATTTTGACATTTTGAGACCATGCGCGTCACGAATCATAGGATGCAAATAAACCTGTAGGTGACAGAAAAATGAATTGATAATTTGAATTTGCTTCGTATTCATAATGCTTAAAAGAAGAAAACATGGTATCCATGTAACAAAAGTTGACTGCTATTGGTTTTAACAAAACCAATAATAGAAAAGGCTGCTACTACGAGTCTCGAGTCAGCAAAGCCTTCTTTTAGTTTCATAGCGTAAACTAGGTTTCAAGCTAGTGCTAAGCAAAAAAGAACAGCAGAAGATGAAGGTATGCAACTTCAGCAGATAAAATACAATCATAGCATCGGATAATGGCAAAAGTTAAACTTCCTGTAACTCCAACAACTTAGATGAGAACCTTTGTAAAAGGAACATCGCCTCCAAGCTTCATTCCCAACATAACCATTCGAGCGACCCAGAAGAAGAGAATGTCATGCCCAGTTTCAAGCACAGATGTTGGATAGAATGCCTTCAAATCTTCTGTATCTTCGGGCCATCCCAATACAGATAACGGAAAAAGACCAGATGAAAACCAAGTATCAAGAACATCGGGATCTTGAAAAAGCTGAAACTTCTTTCCAGAAAAAATTCTGGTAGCTTCCTTGTGAGCCTCTTCCTCATTCCTGGCCACAACCCACTGCTTATTGTATGCACCGAGTTCCTTCAGTTCATCCTCATCCAACATTGCATACCATGCAGGAATGCGGTGGCCCCACCATAGTTGTCTAGAAATACACCAATCACGAATATTCTCGAGCCATCTGCAGTAAGAGTATCCCACAATTTAAAGCCAAAAAAAAAAAAACTAATGGCATTATGTTATTGAAATGGAATGCACCAACAAAGCAAAAAGAAGATATGCAGTCAATACATCCGTCATACATCCCTACTGAAATCCGAGAAAGACAATTAAAAACACTATAATCCATATATAATAATATATCATAGTATACCTCTGCCAATCAGCTACATATTGTTTTGGGATGATTTCCATCGTTGGGTTTGCATTCGTAACAGCATCCAGACCTTCCTGAGCCATGCTTTTACAGTTCACATACCACTGGGGCTTTATTAAGGGTTCCACTACGTCATTGCTTCTTGAACAAATGCCGAGACGCATCTCATTATTTTTATCACCTCGATAGAGTCCCTTAATACCAAAGAAAACACCCATCAACAAACTGAGGAAAATGCAGATCAATATTTTACGTTATGTTTAATACGTAAAGGTTACCTTTTCCTTTAAAGCTTCTATAAGCGCCACACGAGCTTTAAACCGCGGCATCCCAGCAAATTCTGGACCACCATTGCTATTTATGTTCCCATCATCAGTAAATATATTGATGAACTCAAGCTTGTGACGCTTGCCGACCTCAAAATCATTAGGATCATGTGCTGGGGTTATCTGCCAAAAAGTCATTACTCATTTTCATTGACTTCTTTCAGTGAAGTAAAAAAACTAGAACAACACTCAACATCAAAAGTATTGCATACCTTAACAGCACCAGTGCCAAAATTCATATCTACAAGCACTGCATCACAAACTATAGGAAGTTTCCTTCCATTAAAAGGATGAACAGCATACTTTCCATGAAGATGTTTGTATCTAGAATCATCAGGATGTATAGCAACTGCTGTATCGCCCAACATTGTCTCCACTCTAGTTGTAGCTACAACAATCTCGCCCAAGCCTCCTTCCAACGGATAAGCAAAAGAAGTCAGTACCCCAAACTCGACGGGTTTTTCATATCCAGGAACTCGCAGGGGTGTCCTCTCTTTGATATCTATGTAATCCACCTAAACGCACCAAATAGCTTGCAGAGATTAGAATGCAGACATGTTCAGTAATATAGCAAAGATTTGCTGCATCTCACCTCAATATCAGATATTGCAGTTCTCAAGACACAATCCCAGTTTACTAGACGTAGATCTCTGAAAAGATAATGTAATTAAACTTACATAAACGTAAGTAAAACGACAAAATGAAGATGACTCTTGTCAACCAACCAAACAATCAAACTCGACTGAAAGAGAAATTACTGACACAAAATGGAGTGTTAGCAAACAGACGCTGGAACAGCAAAACCGATTAACAAAAATGGCCATATGCAAACCGATTAATTCAGCGTGGATTAAAAAAATCAATATGTCATGCCGTAATATACCGTAAAGATGATGACGGCAACGTACCTATATATCAAACCCTCCTGGTAAAGTCTGACGAAAGCCTCAGTTACAGCTTTTGATCGCTTCTCATCCATTGTAAAGCACTATTGAGATACCAAAATCAATAAGCGGGGAAAAAAATTGAAATACCATTACATCTAATAGCTAAAAGTTTCAAACATTATACAGTTGCAAAAGATAAAACAATCACCTCACGTGACCAATCAAGAGAAGCACCCAAACGCCTAAGTTGTTTTAGTATGGTGCCACCATATTCTTCCTTCCATTTCCAGACCTATTAGCAAATTTGGAAAGTAAAAACAAGATAGAAAGATCAGGGGATTATTTCTGATGGCCACTAATGACCCAAAGAAGTAAATCACCGAAAAGCATAAACTAGATGAACTCACTTCAGCCACAAATTTTTCACGACCAACATCATGCCTCGTTAATTTCATTTCTCTCATGAGCTTCTTCTCCACAACGACCTAAAGCCGCAACAAGTATTAGCACAGTAAAGAGAACGATCAGCATGTTTTCAGCCAATGGAGTAGCCATGATAAGATTACTAAAGTAGGGAGTAAGAGAAAGTCGTACAACCTGAGTTGCAATTCCTGCATGGTCCATGCCAGGCACCCACAACGTGTTGTATCCAGACATCCTCCTCCAGCGAATGATTGTGTCCTGGGAAAACAATGAAAATATAAGTAAATACGTAAGTTAAGAATAGTACCAAAACAGTATGTTTGGCGTAATACCTGTATCGCAGCAGTAAGTGCATGGCCTATATGTAGGGCCCCAGTAACATTGGGTGGAGGCAGAACCTATGTGTCCAGAAGAAAAGATCAAGGACTGACAAATCCAAATGCACATATTCACTTATAGTCTAATCATTGATTATGACAGACATAATTATTTTTAAGCAACTGAGTATATGCCACAAATGAAAACATAAACATAATCTTTCTTGCATTTTCAGCTTTGTATTCAGGGATCTGCTGCTACCAACCAACAAGCGATTTAGTTGACAAGTAATAATTCTTAACGATCTGTGGCTTTTACGACTTATGATCAATCAATAGTATGATTTCGTATTATCAATAGTGGCATGGTAAACAATGGCCAGTCCGCCAGTGTCTGTGGTGCACCGTCTGAGGTAATTCATAGTTCCATTCACGGATAACCATGTTCACCAAATACATCTCATGGCTAATTCATTCAATTCTTCAGTAAATTTTAAATATAATTCCTTCCCAATAGCCCAGGGTGCTGCAAATCTTAGAGACTTACAATGACAAAAGCAGGTTTTGAGCTCTTAGGATCCGCCTCAAAGAAATTGGACGTTTCCCACCAATTGTACCATCTAAATCAGAATTTAAGCAGGATTGAGATAGAGATAATCAAAATTAACATTCACGTTTTCAAGGTGAAAAAAACTATGACAAAACAGCATACGCATTCTCTACGGCGCTGGGGTTGTAAGTCTTTGCCATCTGTCGAGAAAGTTTTTTCTTCTCCCCAAACGGCGTGTCTGGGTCAATATAGTCCTCCGGATTTTCATCCTCAGCATCCCTCTTCACATTCTTCTTCTTTTCAGACTTTGATGCACCAGCCGGTTGTTGTGCCTTAAGTTTCCAAGAACACTATCAGCATCTACACAGTAAAACATGCAAATTCAGCTACTTTAATGTTTCAGTCCAGCACAACCACCTGAAGTTTGGCAGCTTCCGCTTTCTTCGCAGCTTTGAGTTTCTTTAATTCCTTCTCTCTCGCCTGAATAGGAAATCAAAAGGTATACTCAAGAATATATCTTTGCTATGATTATGAATCCAAAATCCTAACAAAAACAATTACGTTACATGATAGCGATAAAAGAACCATAGCTGAGCTAAAAAAACCAAGCTAAACAACTAGCATTACTTGAATTGAGAATATTATTCACGGGCTAATTGAGTCTTACACAAAAATGCCCTCCCCAAACAAAGTAATCAGAGATTACATTTTAACGCCGCAAGTTGAATACAATTCAAGTGGATTTTTTTTTTAATTACAAATGAGCAGTTCCTTATACAACGAATTACTGACATCCAGGTAAAAATTTAACACAACTCACAACGATAACAATACCAATCAATAAGCGAAGTAAATCAAAAACAGGACAATCATACCTTCTCTTCTTTCTTTTTCTTCTTTTCGAGCTCCTCCGGCGTGAATTCTCGCTCCATTTCTTTCACTCCTATAAAAAAAATCCGCAAAATGAATAATTGAAATTCATACTGTAAATTAACGACCTCGCAGCAAGATCAGTTAGAACTGTACCCGAATGAGGCAACAGGCTAAGAACACGATGATAATTCTCGGCGGCCGAGGAAGAAGAAATAGTTTTCAGTCGTCAGCACAGCAGACTACAAAGCTATGTAGGGTTTACAGTTATTTATGGATGTGATATATCCAGAGGAGTTTTTCTATTTCCAGGGCAATACATCATGTATTTCACAATTGAGACCTTCCTTTATTTATATAACATCTCAAATGTTATACTTTATTTTGTGTTTTTACACAAAAAGTAAATTTTGTTTCAATACAAGTATAAATTCAACACTAAAACGTACTTTAATTATATTTAAATTAGTTTATATCATTTTAATAAAACTAAACATATACACACTACTATGTTTTTTCGTATTTTATATATATTTTTATTTTTAATTTAATATAATTAAAATTATAATAATAAGTTAATTATAATTTAATTAATCTTGAATACTAATTATTATATTATATTGAATTTTAATAATTATAATATTGGTTTATATTAAATTTAAAAACATGAGATATACTTACATTAAAAAAAAAAAATGCATGTATACAATATTATTTTTAGCGTAGGAAATAGAATTAATTGGTTGGAGTAAAAATTTAATGTAGAAAATATAGTTAATAAGTTAGAAGTACGAATACTGTAGCAATTTGTTTAATTCACGAGGTCAGAGTTACTTATTTCAAGGAGTTGGAAAACACAAAATTACTCTTGAAGGGTTATGAACAAGAGATAGCTCATTACGGCTGCAGTGCACTATAACGGCAGATGGTTGGCATGATAAGAAAAATAGAACATTAATCAAATTTTTGGTGAATAGTCCGAAAGGAAGTGAATTTTTAGACTCTGTATTGACGCATCACTTTTTTTTCTTTTTTTTTTTATTTTTTTTTTTCAGAATGGTGATAAACTATTGGAGTTACTAAGTAATAGAATGCTATGGGGTACAAAATGTTGTTCTAAGTAGTGACGGATGATGTGAGTATTATTTTTTAAGAGTGACATTGATATTATTTATCCCAACACATGAATTTAGCTGCTCCAACTTTTCGAGAAAATGCAACAAGTTGGTGAAAGAGATGAACCTTAAAATCAAACTGATGACTAAGCAGCTGCTTTACGGTCCTAATTTTTCGAAGCTTCCGTGTGATATCGCCTTTCTGGGCTAAATTTGCCGTTCGCAAAAGAAAACTTAATTTTCCAAAATGGCTGACCTGGTAATTAAAACTAATTATGTTTGCTAAATATCATTAAACTTTGTCTTTTTATCTTATATTTCTCCTTAAGTAGCAGGTATGGTAAAAGCATCAGTTGTATGGTGACTGTCGACCGGAAACTTTTGATATATATATATCTCGTGGATTAGTCGGGACAAGCTCTTCGAGTTGGGCTTGGTTGAGCGAGTTGATACCGTCGTAAAAGCATGCTCAAACCCTTCAATTGTACGGTCATTGTTCAGTGCTACTTTTGCCTGATTCTGTGGAAGAGTTTGCACGAACAATCATCCACTGCTATGCGTATTATTATTGGCCGGAAGTAAGATTTTTTTATTTTTATTTTTATCTTCTTCTCCATTGCATGTCGGGCGTTCTCTTTCGTATGGAACGGAAAATCGCAAAAGGGTAATGAATCGGACACAACTCAGCTTTTGCAAAGGATTTCTTGTTTTGTACATATTTTAGATGGGAACCTTTTTGTGTGGCTGCAGAAATTCTGCCTTCTGAAACCATAATGCAGAAATTCATCTTTTTGTCTTTCTATTTACTGTTAACTACACTGAGTTAAATCTATTGTTAGTTAACATGATTGTAACAAGATTTTTTTTTTCAGAGTTTAAACCCGCCAGTTCTACAGTTTGTTCAAAGCAAGGAGAGGGCGAAACGAATTATACGACGAAATCCAGGTAGTATTGTCCATCCTGCTTAATAGGGGCGGGAGGCATTAGCATTATACACGGAAGCGACGTTCCATTTTTTTGCGTAACATAGCTAATGTCGAGACGTCCGTTTTCATCAAACGTGGCGACGAGGACCCGTAAATCATTATGTTTTTCCTTACTCTATTTTTTTAATGGCCACTGATCTGATATATATGTCAAGGAATAATAGGTTATCTTCAGTTTCATTTCAATGTTTTTAGGTAAAGGTGAGTTTTACATCACAACTACTATTTGGTGCAGAACAACCAAACCATTTATTTTTTATATGTTCTTTTCACCTTTCTTAGATTTCAAGCCATGACTTACCCAAGCAATCCCCTCAATGATAAATCTAACTCCTTAACTAAACAAATCTCTCTATACTCAACTCTAGACCATTCGACCCACGGCGTATTCAGACGTCACGGTAATTTTCTAGTCGCTGATCGAGTCTCGCAGTTTGTCGCATTTTATTACGATTTATCAATGGGATCTCAAGAAAGATCGAAGAAGAAAGCCCACTCGTGGAAAAGAGCCGTAATCCACTTCATGCTCTGTTTCACGGTGGGATTCTTCACGGGCTTTGCGCCGACTCGCCACAAGCCCTCGGTACTTTCGAGCCACTTCACAAGTTCGTTCGATTCTAGCTACTCCCCGCAGCCCGTCGAAGTATTCCACAAGCCCGGAAACAGAAGCTTGCTGGACGAGACGACGCAAAACACCACGACCTCAACAGACGAGAGGGTAAGAGATGGTTCGGTTAATCGAGGTCGACGGTTAGTGATTGTGGTCACGCCAATGAATACTAGAGGTGGTATTAGTTTGACGAATAAGGTCTTGCTGAGGAGACTGGCAAACACTTTGAGGTTGGTTGGTCAGCCCTTGCTTTGGATTGTCGTGGAGCACCGCGACGAGCCCGCTGAGTCCGAGGTTTCTGAGATGCTTAGGAGGACTGGGATTATGTACAGGCACGTCGTGTATAAAGAGAACTTCACCGACCCGAAGCAAGAAATGGACCATCAGAGAACCATTGCCCTGAACCACATCGAGCACCATAAGCTCAGCGGGATAGTGCACTTTGCTGGGCTGTCCAATGTTTATGACCTCGGCTTCTTCGAAGAGATTAGAGCGATCGAGTATGTTTTTTATTCGTATTTCGAGCCAAGAATATGCTTTTAAGGTATGTGAACTAACCTGCTTATATTCCATTTGTTCAGGGGATTTGGGACATGGCCGATCGCTAAGCTATCTGCAAACAAGAAAAAGGTGACGATCGAAGGGCCGGTTTGCGAATCTTCTCAAGTGATGGGATGGCACGTGAAGAGGACGTCGAGAAATGGGACAGCTGCAGAAGAAAAGCAAACAGAAACAGAGGTTATTAACATTTCGAGCTTTGCGTTCAATAGTTCGATTCTCTGGGATCCTGAGAGATGGGGTCGGACGACGTCTGCTCAAGACGCTTCGCAGGTTTTTTTTTTCTTCTTTTCTGCAAAATCATAACATCGACATTAAATCATGAAAAGCTTCGGAAATAATAATATATTGGATTTGAACACTGTCACCTGCAGAACTCACTCAAGTATGTAAGAGAAGAGGTTCTTGAAGAAGAAGCAAAGCTGAAGGGGATCCCATCAGAAGACTGCTCCAAAGTTCTGCTATGGAATCTCCGCATTTCTCAGTAGCAGAATCTTAGGCAAAAGATTGTTTTTTCCAACCAATATGATAGGGGGAAATTACTGATTCTTTTTACTATCTTGTTCAGTCTATACCAATATGAAATATACATCTTCTGTACAAAAACTATTATTTCTCTTATCCTAAGTAATAATCCGATGGGGGCATAGAAATAAACTGTTTAACCTCGAATTTAACTTTACCATATACAGTATTACTACTTACTACTTCAATCCTGTATATGCAATGGATGCCAAGCCTTCTATTATCATTATTACTGTAATAGTTGTATTTCGAAAATTCTTACACGGCGTAATCTATTATAGCTTGAGATACACGATGTACATGATATTGAGGAACCCTGCGCTTCTCAGCTGCCCTGCAAACAACAGGCTTTCAGAATCTCTCCTATGTCCGGGTCATCTCCTGCCTCTTTGTCCTGTGTAGAAATCGAAACTAAATAAGTGTGTTCATTCTTTTATTACTATACCACACAGCATAAACGGAGAAAAACCCACGAGACAGAACCTTGTGGAGATATGATATGTTGTCTTTTCCAGGTCCTGCCACGATAATACCACCTTGCTGCCTACATAACATCAATGGATTTTACACATTAGACGCTAGTGATCAAATATAAAGCTCGCAGATGATATATATTCTTCACGCAAAAGAGTAAGCAAGAGTAGGGTAAGGCGAGAGGCACTTACCAACCGCCTCTTGTTCTTGTATCCTTCTCAAAAGAAAGGGCCCAGTCTTGTCTGTATCCTTCGAGGTATGCTTGTATAATCTTCAAGCCCGACTGAAGATAGCAAAGCGAAACAACACAATAAGGTTTGATAAAACTAGAATTAAGATTGATGCATGAAAAAGTTGTAAAATATGACGACTGAACATGAATCGATAAAAATGGTTTACCCCAGGAGTAAAGGTGGTTGAAACACCAGAGACAAACTGTAGGGCCTTGTAAGATGAATAACTTGGGTCGGCATATACTTCTGAAACAAAACAAGGAAATCTTTGCAAAATTGATCTGAAACCAGTTTATTGCGCAAAAGTGGATGTCATATCTATTGCACAAATATAAAAAGAAGGTTGTGTATATATACTTCATGGACTTTTTATGATTTAAAGAGCAACAAATTCACGTAGAGAGTTGATCACCAAAACCAGTTTATCACGCAGAGGTGTATACTGCAGTAATGTAAAAAGAATATACTTCATGGACTTCTTATAATTTAAAAAGTAACGAATACATGTACCGTGGGATTCTTTCTAGGATGTTCAGTTTATCTAACAAGTTTCTAGCAAGAACCGTACATGCATAATCTCATATCGATAAAAAAAAAATAATAAAAAACTCACCTCCTTTAAAATTTGTTTGCTCCTGGAATGCTTTTGCCTGCATCAAACAGTGCCCCTAGTTACTCCAATAAGAACAGACTTTAATGATGTAAGAGTCATACGAATCATCAAATCAAACATTTCCGAGAGAAACAAAGCTTATATCTCTTAAATGTGTCATTTTTTTTTTCTTCTCCAAGTACCTGATCAACACTGCCTGGGCCAATTAAAACAAGTGCAACACCAGCCAAATCCATCTTGTCCTGCCAAAGAAAGTTCATCGTGCCGATGAGTTCAAAGGGCATAATCCATTGACTACTGAAACTCTACAGATAGTGAGCAATCAGTCTTTCTCTTCTTTTGTTCTTAATCCGATAAACTATCATATCTACAAGCATTCTCGGAGTTCACTAACACAAATCACTTCACAATATACGACCACGATTACTTCACCTTTTCAGCAGCTAAGTAATCAGCTCTTTTCCTACAAAGCACACATCTGCAAGAGAAGCAGAGGTATCATCAAAATGACCATGTGTGAAAGCAAAGGATGGAAGAACAAGGCTTTCGCAGTACATACCCGAAATGGCGAGCGAAGGCAACTACGGCTTTTCTATCTTTCCATAAATCAGAAATTGGAATTACATTCCCATTTAAGTCATACACAAGCACACTATCCAATGGATTAGCTTTATCCTCTATTGCAGTAGAAGCTTCAGCTCCAGCTTGGGGAAAAAAAATAAAATAAATCAACCGTAACTTCAGAATATCAATTACAGAGCAACAATTGACAGACGCCCATCCCATGTTTATCCGTCTCCATTAGTTTTAATGTAAATAATAGTAACTCAGTTCATCTCAATACCCTATTTACCATATCAATCGAATTATACAACGCTGACAAACAACTGAGAAATATTGATTTCCTCAACCATGGAAACAGCTCAAAGCTTACCAGAGGATCTCGAGTCTGAAGCGGGAGCGACGATGGATTCCCGAGGTGAACTTCGCAAGATCGATCGATATTTGATGAAGCTGTTGTTAGAACTTAGCGGAGCCGTCGCAGATATAGGAAAACGGGGCGGGTCGTGGACGCTGAATTTCACGGTATCACGTACGACGTACGGCGTGGATGTAGAGAGAGAAATAGCCATGTTTGAGAGCATTGAGAGAAGTTAGTTCAAGAAGAAACGTGGTCTTCGTGGCGGGTTGACGGTGGCCATTGGAATGTATTGATATATATTGTTATAAATTGAGATAAAACCCAAAATGAATCTCAATGTTTACCGTAGATCAATTTAGTCCTCGATGTTTCGCATGAAGCACTTTAGTCTTCGATGTTATCGATTTTGGACGGACCAATTTGATCTTTTCATCTTGTTAAACGTCAATCTTAACGAAAATCTCACACGTGTCTCACAATAAATCATGTTTGGATCGATAAAATTGAAATAGTTACTGAAATTATGGTATAAAACTAAATTTTTTTTCATAAAATTCGAAGATGAGCTCTAGATCGTCTACTTCGTCGAGCTTCATTGACTGTAGAAGATAACAGTGCGAACTCCCCAAATCCTTCAGATATTCCAAAATTTGTCCAAACATAATTTAGTGTGAGGCACATGCGATATTCCTGCTAAAATTGATGGTAAACATGACGGAAAGACCAAATTGGTCCAAAATCGACAACATCGATGACTAAATTGATTTAGACGAAACATCAAGGACTAAATTGATTTAGACGAAACATCAAGGACTAAATTGGTCCACATGGTAAACAATGGGGATCATTTTGGACTTCCTCCCGTTATAAATTACTAAAGTAATGATTGTCCCATAATCTTCTTATTCAACCCATGATCTTCATGTTCACCTCATGACTTCACCTCTTTATTGCATTCATCTCCATTATATCATTGATATCCCATGATCTTCTGTGATCAATGAAAATGTTCTATCTCAACTCTCAAGCCTATAAATAGAAGTTTTTTTCTAGTGAAAGAGACAAGTGAATGAAAGAATTACCCCTTATGTCTTGTCTACTCTATCTTAGTTCATATATTGTTACTATAGTTTCATAACATATATTATTTATTTAGTTTTTCTACTTTCTCGAGTTAATCATTACAAAAACATGAACCGCTCAGCGTACAAATTATAACAACCATGTTCGCCGTCGCGAAGAGTTATCGTCCGCAACGGCTCATCTGAAATCGGATTGTCGGCATGTGTGCCAAATTTTAGGTGTGGTTAGTTAAAAAACTAGTGAATCGGCTCGACACGGTCGACATATTGGCTTAACGGTTAAAAGAACGATTATCCGATTAATCTATTTTTTAACCGTTAAACTGAGATATAGACCATCTCAAGCCAATTCACCCCCCCTTTTTTGACGTTACACCGAGATATTGGCCGTATCAACCTAACCCTAGCCACCCCCTGAAACTCCTGCATGTAGGCAATCGATCCGATTCCAGAGCGGTCAATAACTCATCTCGACGGTGAACCATGGTCACACTATATTCACCTTCCAATTATCTTCTATAATCAGCTAACAACATTTTCAAAGTAAAAGTAAAGTTAGGACCCCAAAGGCATGACCTAGTGGTCATGCATGTGATCTTCCAACCTAGAGGTCTTAGGTTTGTTCCAACCTAGAGGTCTTAGCTTTGAATTTACCTAAAATCGTGATTTTCGTTGTTGGGTAGAGAGTGAGACATTATACATTATCCTTTGAAAACTTTTTCTGCATTACCTTTTGCATTGTCAGCTATCTCCATCTCAATACGGGTCGGTGAAGCACATTTAGATACTGAAACATTGGGTTTCTTAAAAAAATGGTCAATTTTTAAAATAATTAGTCTTTTTAGTCAATAGCTTTATTCAGGGTATTTCTATCATTTTACAGTCTGAAAACCTACATTGTTGCAATGAGTACCATGATTTTTAAATCGGACCGGACTGGTCGGTTGGGACCGACTAACCGCGAACCGGTCGGAATTTCAATTCGTTTTCGGTCCGATTTCATACTTTAATTAAAAAAAGATAAAAATCGAAAATATAATAAAACAATAAATATACAAATTATTATTAAAATATATTGCTATGACCCGGTAGTAATTACTTTAGACCCACTTTTTCATGGTTGTCGGTTCAGTTCCTTAGTACATATTAAACTTTATTTTAAATTATTTTTTTATGCTCATTCTACAATTAATTTTTGATCTTTATATACATTTTATTTTTATTTAATTTTGACCCACAATTTATAAATTTAATTTTTGATACATCATTTTACAATTACTTTTTAGTGCCCCCAATATATTTTATTTGATTTATTTATTCATAAAATATAATTTTATTATATCTAGATGCACCGATTTTACTCCAATTTTATACTGATTTTATGCCGGTTAAACAACTAAACCTTCCGGTCTGATTCGAAAATCCGATTTCAAATCTGATGTTGTCCGTGAAATCCGAGTCACCGAGGGTCTTGCTTCGGGTCGCCGGTTGCTAATCTTGTTGGGTCTCTCGTACATCTCTTCTGCAAAGAACACAGGTTAGAAGGGCGACGAGTTGATACCGACAAAGCCCCTCCAATGCTAAAGTCAGTTCTGTTTCTTTCGCTTTCTGGGAATGTTGGAAATATTTTATAGTGTTCAATATCATGTTATCTTTGTCTAGGGACTTAATTGTAATATATGTAAATATAGGGACTAAAGTGTAAATATACAAAAGTATGCTTTGGTATATATAGGGCAAGTGTGTGTGATTAGCACAGAACTTGAGTTTAGCTTTCTCTCACTAGAAAATCTCTCTCACCATTATCTTAATTAGGGTTGAATTGTAGAGAGAGAAAGAGGTAATTGGAGAGAAAGTTTGTGATTAATGAAGATTTGATTGATTTAATCCTAAAGCTTCCGCTCGCATTATCATCGAGGTAAATCTATCGAATCTATGCTCGAGTTCTTCGTTGGATGATAAAAACGGACCTAAATTGGTATCAGAGCCGAATCGTTGTTGAATTGATAAATTTTTGCTGTTGAAATTTTTTTTCGTATGATGTTTTTCGCGCCAATTATCTTTTTCGCATGATCTCATATGAATTTTGCTTGCTGTTTTCGCATGATTCTGAACGAAATCTATTTGCGAATCATTTGATATATGTTAATTGCGATTTTCTTCGATTAATTGAGCCTAATTTGGTCTGAGATTGAACTTACGATCGAAACTATTTTTTTTTTCATCTTCAAAGTGTTCTTCGCTGAAATTGCTAAATTGGAGTATATTTTGGATTCGATCGTGTTAATCGAGTGTTTTCTATGCTTACCCAATCAATTTCGATCGATTAACTGTGCTTAAAGTGAAATTCAATTGTTATTTGAAGTTTTCGCATGATAATTTTCACGTTTTCGTACCATACTTATTAAAGTTTTTCGCACCATTCAAAAGGAAATTTTCGTATCTGATTTTCGCATTGACTAGGATTTCGTATCACTCACATTCACTGAGTTTTTCGCTTTGACTTTATATTTTCGTATACTAATAGCATACGCAAAATATATAATTTTGTCGTATAAGTCTATTTACGCTTTGACTTTCAATACGAAAATAATACACGTGCGAAAAATATTTTGCTTGTGATACGAAAATTCTATTCCGAAAACTATTTTCTCGTACGAAAAAAACTTTGAATACGAAAAATATTTCTATACGAAAATATTTTATTTTTCTCTCGTACGAAAAATTCTTTGATACGAAAAACATTTTTTTTGTCGTACGAAACATATACGAAAAACATTTTTTTTGTCGTACGAAAACATATACGAAAAACATTACTTTCGTACGAAATCTATTTTTGTCGTACGCTTTTAGTCAATACGAAAACTTTTACCTCTGATACGAAAAACTTTCTGATTTCCATACGAAAAGATTTGTGATACGAAAACACTATTCCATACGAAAACCTTTGCAAAAGTTTTTCGTATAAATATTCTATTATTTCTTTAAAGATTTCGCATCCTATCTCATACGAAAAACTTTTCTCATACGACAGACATTTCTATACACATACGAAAATTTATGATGGAAAAAGATTTTCGATACCGCAAAGCTTTCGATAGTTTTAGGTAGTTAAGAGTCTAGAAGAAAAATCTATTCTTAAAAATAAACTAACAATAGAACAAGAAAGGCTGACGAGCTTAAAGACAAGGGTCGCACAACAAGAATCAACTATAAGCGAACTTACAAAAGAATTATCTACATGTAGAGACGAAAAAATAAACAGTGCAGCCCAAAATAAAAGTCTTCTTGAACAAAGAAATCAATTATATTCAAAAATTAAAGAATTAGAAGATGTTCTAGCTAAACGAGGACAAACTGAGCAACGCTAAATAAAAGAAACTATATTGTCTCTAAATAAGTCGACTCAAACAATTGAGTCCGTGCCAAACAAGGAACATTCTTTACAAACTATAAAACCCGAACCTAAGGATTGCTACACTCTAGAAAGTAATCGCAAAATTGCTGAATTACATTCTCTTCTAGATTCCGAACGAATCGGGTTTCGAGCTCAAATGGATAAGCTTTTAAAGGAGAATTCAATTCTCAAATATTCCTTAGAAAAAGGCACAACCCCAGCTTCTTATTCTATTAAAAACGAACCATTAAAAGACATGTCTCCAAAACAGAATAAGAACACACCACGAATGACTAAAGCTATCGAGGAAGAAAGAATAGAGGAAGATAAATCATTCTTTAAAACGAGCGAAAAAGTTTCTACCTCTATTCCTCCAAGGAAAATTACTAGAGTCATTCCTAAACTTCCAAAGTTGGAAAAAGAAACAACAAACATTTCTATAAACAATTGTTATAAATTCTCAAGTAAAGCTGAAACGCCTAAATATAACAATTGTCTGAATAAAAATAAACTTTCAAACAATCATTGTGCTGTGAATGATGTGATTCTTCAATGTAGGAAATACGATTCTTTTATCCATGATTTTATTAATGCTATTAGCTCGTATTCTTACTTACAATACCCAGTCAAAGTCAAATCCGAAAAACATCTTATGCGACTGGCGCAAGAGAAAATATTCTCAAATAGACACACATTCACCGAATCAACATTGTCTCAACCAAATAGGGATAATCAAGTATGGACACCAAAATTACAAATGACAATAAGTAGTCCAAAACGGATTTGAGTTCCTAAGTTAAAGACTACTTTACATGCTGATTTCATACTTGATTCTATTATGCCTAAATGTTTATCTGCTAATAAGGGAGGACCCGTCCAAAAATGGGTACCAAAGTCCCGATAATTTATTTTGCAGGATCTCGATCATACATGGTAAATAGACGACGATTGCTCCACATGTATGGTCGGTATGCGATGATGAGCAGTCGCACAAGACCCCGACACGTGTGGTATTCGGTTTGCTCCACACACGTGATCGGTTTGTGACGTGAACAAACAAACCAAATCAAGACTATTCCAAAGTTCTTGATTTGACATTGTTTTTCTTTTCATTTTTCTGTTCATAAAAAAAAAAGGGCCATAAAAAAAAAGAGAAGAGGCAAAAAAAAAAAGGAGGCCATAAAAAAAAAGGGGAAAAAAAAAAAAATAAGGCCATTAAAAAAAAAAAGAAAAATAAGGCCATAAAAAAAAAGAAAAAAAGAAAAATAAGGCCATAAAAAAAAATAATAATAAAAAAAAGAAAAATAAGGCCATTAAAAAAAAATAAAAAAATAAAAATAAGGCCATAAAAAAAAATTAAATAAAGAAAAATAAGACCATTAAAAAAAAGAAAAATAAGGCCATAAAAAAAAAGAAAAAAATAAAAATAAGGCCATAAAAAAAAAAATAAATAAATAAAAATAAGGCCGTAAAAAAAAAAAAAGGAGGAGAGTGGATAGAAAAGGTGCAAGAGTTTCAAAAGAGCGTATTACCATAGTTTATTGTAAAAAACGCATATGTTTTAGGGGAAGTAATACGCATAAGCGCAATATCAAAAATGCGCAAAATGTTCAAAAGGGGAGTGTGCTTCAATCACAAAAGACGCATAACTTGAAGGAAAGTAATAGGTAAAAATCTACAAGAGCGCACAACTTTAGGGGGAGCAAGGGCATCATATTAGAAATAGCGCAACTATTTAGAGGGAGTGTTACAATGAAAAGGCCCTAGAGCTTAAGGGAAGAATGCCCTGAATACAAACTTCATGCTTTTAAGAGGGAGTGCTACCTAAATGTCAATAAAACGCATGGACACAAAAGAGTTGTTCACATACCTGTTCCAAATGATTAGTAGACCCAACTGATCATAACCCAGGAACAAACCCCGAGTGTATGTGAGGGTATTGAGCGTATCACGATGACATCCTTACAACTCAACCACAAACTATCCGAACTATAACCAATATAGGTACAAGACTGATTTATCAGATCCCGGGTAGAAGACGCCTCATCTGGTCCAAAGGCGCATGCACAACCTTCCTCCGCTACTCATTTGTCTCCCAAAAGACATATGTTTCAATATATCACGGGGAACCGCATATGCTATCACCGTTTCATTTGGAAACGGGAGATATTGAACTAAGTGGTCCACAACCCCATACCACGACTTTCTTGAACACGTAAATGTCTAGTGTGTCCTCATCGCCTAAATGTTTTCCACTTTTCTAGGATACATACATTCTTTTACACACATATTGCTGGTCTACGTGACCTTGCCAGAACTTCTGTAGACGCATCATTAAATGACGTGCTTCTATGATCAGAAGGAAGTCCTGCCGTTGCAACATCAAAACAACAACGGTAGCAGGCCATCTTCTGGAGCACGACTCTAGAATGATGTCAACGGGTTGCCTATGTGGCCCCGTAGTCCCTTCAAATGCAAGTCTGTGTGACTTTGCATCAACGACCAAGAGTGACATCTAGGGATGTTTCACGATGATTGGTCGTCTGTCCCGTTTTCAGGTACTTCATCCGAAATTCAACGCCAACACGTTCAGCGTACACATGATCACCTTGATCACACATCATGACGATACAAATGAATCGCTATGAGGGGGAGAAGTATATCAAGGAGGCCAAGCACGTGAACTCAAGAAGTCAAGCTTTCAACGCGCGTGCTGAGCCACAACAAACAAGACCTCTCTCCATGGTTCGAGCAAACACGACAAGTCAATGCTGATGATCCGCACGACTCTGATATATGCAAGAAGGTGACGAATATTCAAGTTGCAAAGAAGAAAAAGAGGGTGCATGTAAATAGGGGGAGACTGAAGATTCTCCAGATGCTCTCAGCTATTTTCTTCAAACAGCAACAAAGACCGTGTCAAATTAAAAGTTGAACACAAAGGGGGAGATTGTTAGGAATCTTTCTGTTGTGTTCAAATAAAGATGAAGACTGAAAATTGTCAAAGACAAAGACAACCGGCGCTTCAATGACAATTGAACACTAAGGGGGAGATTGTTGGAAATATTTTATAGTGTTCAATATCATGTTATCTTTGTCTAGGGACTTAATTGTAATATATGTAAATATAGGGACTAAAGTGTAAATATATCAAAGTATGCTTTGGTATATATAGGGCAAGTGTGTGTGATTAGCACAGAACTTGAGTTTAGCTTTCTCTCACTAGAAAATCTCTCTCACCATTATCTTAATTAGGGTTGAATTGTAGAGAGAGAAAGAGGTAATTGGAGAGAAAGTTTGTGATTAATGAAGATTTGATTGATTTAATCCTAAAGCTTCCGCTCGCATTATCATCGAGGTAAATCTATCGAATCTATGCTCGAGTTCTTCGTTGAATGATAAAAACGGACCTAACAGGGAAGCAGGAGAATTAGAATATTGATTTGTGTTGAGTTACGTGAGAATTACTTACCTCGTTTGTTCATTTACCTAGTGTATTTATACTATGCTGGTAGGGTTCTTTAGAAGTGGACATCCCTGTTGCAAGATGACGACCCTTCGGTAGGTAGATGGGGATGAAGGGTCGCGACCCATTGGTGGGTGTTATGACGAAAGGAGGTATCTCCTTTCGTGAAGCTTTGTCTCCATGTCCTCGGGGTAGCTGGACGTTGAATCGTATGAAGTCGTTTAAGGTCGGGAGCTCGGCCAAACGAACTTGAGCTCGGGAGGTCGGTCGATTGTCGCCGAAGAGGCGTGCTCGGACTCTGAGCTCGGGTGACTGTTTGGATGGATTTGGAAACCCGGGCCTGCCGACCTTGGATCTTGGTTCGGGGGCTTATTCTGCGAGTTGTTTTTCGGATTGATATCGCATATTTTACGTGTTATTTCCTCCGAGGGTAACAAAATCCATGGTGGGTACTCAACAAGATAACGGTACTCAGCTACAGTAATATGAGATGCTTGCCCTCAAATCATCTTTCTCCCAATCTTCATTTTTTTTTCCGATCATGTAGGTATCCCCCCACACATCGTCACCGTAGTCCTCACACTCCGACTAGGTTTGGTCTAATTCGAATCCGAACCTCATCGTCGGCTATGAAATGACCACGGCTTCCAGCGGAACTAATCCTCCCTGGTCAATGATACCTACTCCAAGATCCCACAAAGGATACTCAAGGACCCAATCTTCATCACTCTCACATTTAATAAAAGATTAATATAATGCAGTTAACTCGTTCTATAAGCCAAGTAAGAGTATAACAATCTTTGGAGGCTCTATTTTTTTTCAAAACCTATTTTTTCATGGGCTACTTACTTAAATATTCCCTAAAACCGAGACAATAATACATGGTATAATGCAGCCTTTCAAACCAATAACTCTTGCACAAAAAAAGATCTCATCTTTCAACATTCGAACTAATCCTCCTAAAAATGTCGCCAGTTGCAGTGACAGATGCAATAATAGCTTCTTCCCCTCTTCACTTCCCTCTGTTGAAGCAGATGGCAGAAACAGGCGTTAACTAACACAACACCATTGACAGTGTCACTTCGAGCTCGAACTCCATATGGCACTGTTGAAACTATCCAACTCTTGGGACTGCTTTCCATACACTTCTTTGATCGTATCCACACAGCAACTGAACATCCATAGTTTTTGGATTAGAATAGGCAATCCCTCGAGAAGATGGTTATTACACGGTTTTGAATGGTTTATTACCTGCAAGCCTCCTTGTTGAACTTCTTCTTGTCTATTCCGTACAGTCTGTCGAAGATTTCAGGCTCCACCCGACAGAAATAAGGACGTTCTGGCCAATGTAAAGAAGAAGAAGAAGAAGAAGAAGAAGAAGAAGAAGAAGAAACAAGGCAAGATGAGATAGGCAGAGGAAGAAAAATAACAGCACAATAACAACTTTTAGTCACTACCATCGTAGATAGAACATTTTCTCGACGACCTCTCATAGTGCACGCACCACCCATCTGGCCCAACCAAGCTATTGAACAACTGAAACAAATTACAGAATCGCTTGCTCACTTTATAAATTGTAGAGAGAGAGAGAGAGAGAGAGAGAGAGAAAGAGAGAGAGAGATCACCACCTGAATATCGGAAGGGTCGTCGAAGATTTCTTCAGGCGACGGAAATGAGGGGCCCTTATCGAGCTTGCAACAGGCGCCGCAGTTCTCGACGCATTGCCAGACGGGGTCTTTCTTCTTGCCGCCGAAGCCCTGCTTTGTGGTCTTGATGGTGGGCTCTTTAGGCTGGGTTTTGTGCTTCATCGACGCGCACAAGGTGGTGTAGCACGGTGGCGCCACCGCAGCGCGCAGCAACGACATTTAAAATCGGGATGGAGGAGGACGAGGAGATGAGATTGAGTGGGTGAGATTTTTTTTCTCCTCCATGGCAGTAGACAGTAGTCGTTTAATGGTAATAGAGAATAGAGCCGATTTAAGATTTTGTTTGGGCTGGACTAACCTATATTGGGCCTACAAATGTGCAAGCCCAAGCCCACTACCACCACGTTTTAGTGTTCGGAACTTTTTTTAATATTCTTACTTTATAAATAATTGCCCAATACCAGGAAGGACGGTAATTTTGGGGCATTTTGATAAGGGATTAGTTCTTTGGTCAATTGAAAAAAAGGGAGCATGACTTTAATTATTAAATAAAATGGATTCACTTTACTTAATAAATAATTAACTTAACAACTTGTTTAATTAATTTTTTAATATTTTAAAATAATATTTAATAAATCAAACTACCAATCAACTACTCAACGAACGGTAATAAATGAAACGAATGATAGAAAACCGAAAGAACATTAAGAATCAACGAACATCAAAATCCAACAGACATTAAAACCACTGAACAACTACGTCGAAAGTTAGATCGAAGCACGCATTCTCAAATCCGCAACACTTTCGCACATAATCGTTCTCTGTAAGTTGAGTTTGTTCATATATTTCTTTAGTCCAGTTATTTTAATATATTGTTGAGTTATTACGCATATATTGTTGACTCTTCATCATGGGTAAGTCTAATTTGAAAGACATTCGCATCGCCGTGTGCTGTTCAGTTCGATTGAAGTTTGCGATTTGAGTCGTTTATATTATTCGAATTAATTTTTTATTCAAATTTAAATCGACTAAGAATTCTATTGCCTTTTTCGAATTAAATTTATAGTCGAATATAATTCGAGTATAAATTCTACAGCTTTCGAATTAAATTTATATTCGAAATTAACTCGAGTTTAATTCGATAATTTATTTTAAATAAATTGTATTTCGAATATAATTCGAAATTGAATTTCTTCACTTGTCTTAATTTTTAGTCGACTAACAAAGTCGACAACTTTATCGAATTATTTCTTAAGTCGATTTTCAACTAAAATTCGATTGTCTATTTCCGATTAATTACTGAATTAAATGTTAATTTGACTTGTATTTAGTCATATATTTTTGAGCTTACATTTAATTCGATATTGTCCAATTCATATTTTTCTACTACTGGATGCAGATTAATATACCGACGGGTATTGTTATTAACTATGACGGAGAATGAGAGGTCGGTGTTGATAATAAATATAGATGGCGTCCAAATTCAGGTATAATAACCATGCGACCGGTAGGTTTTCAAGGAGATTGTTGTTCGCTTGAGGATCTCGTAAATAAAATATACGCATGTATTGATGCGAGAGAGAGGCTAGAGTTGAAGTTAAGTTATCAACCATGGTTAAGGGGATATGAGGATGTTGCTCCGTGGTATATAAGAAATGATAGTGAACTAAAGGGGTATATTTATTTAGGGGGTCCAATGGAGAGACCGATTCTCCACGTAGAACTTGGCCACACAACTAATGTGTGCACTCCAGCTCTAGTCGAAGCATTTCCAGCTCCAGTTGAAGAGTTTCCTGCTCCAGTCGAAGCGTTTCCAGCTCCTGTCGAATTTATTCCAGATGAAAATACGCATTTTGATGAATATTTTGACCGTATTATCAACCGTGATGACATTGGTGTGGTTGGAGAGAATTATGAAGCGCATAATGAGAATGTGGAAACCGATTTTGACCGTGTCCACGAAGAAAATATTTTGAGGAATGATGACGACTACTTGAATGAAGAGGACGGGTTAAATGAGGAGGAAAATGTGGAAGGTGCGCCCGTCTTTCCTAGTGATCGATATTCTTTTACGGACGGTTCTACCATGCAAATCGGTGATGAATTTGAAAACAAGAGGGCATCAAAAAAGAAGATTCAAAGAGTTGCCGTGGATGCATCATTCGAGTTCCGAAACATCAAATCCTCTCGATCCATCTACGCCGTACGATGTAAAGAGGAATGATGTACTTGGAGGATTTGAACATCACAGATGAAGAATACGTCAACGTTTTCGATTCGTACTTATTGCAACACTCATACGTGTGACTTGGCAAACAGGAATGCAAGACTAACTCAGGCATCTTCGTCTTCCGTGATCAATATGTTGCTTGAATCGTTTGAGGGATCGACAAGTACACCAACACCGAAACTAATCCAAACTATGATGAAAAATCGAGGGATCAACATATCTTACTTCAAAGCATGGAAATGAGGTATTTTGGCCCAAAATTCATTGAAAGGTGACCCGGATGAGAGTTATAGCCTATTGCCGTCTTATTTGTCGACGTTGAAAAGAGAAAATCCGGGTAGCATAGTAAGTTTGTGCGTGGATGACGAACGGAGATTCAAGTATGTTTTTTTTGTCACTTGGTGCTTGCATTGCGGGATATCGTCATATGAGGAAGGTTGTGTGTATCGACGGCACTTGGTTGAAAGGAAAATATAATGGCACACTACTAGTTGCATCGGATGAAGATGGTAACTTGCATCAATATCCTCTCGCGTGGGCCATCGTTGATGTAGAGTCAACAGATTCATGGTCATGGTTTCTCAACGAAGTCACGACGGTAGTACCCGATGAAGAAGACCTCGTGATTGTTTCTGACAGACATCTAGCAATCAAAGTAGCCGTGGAAGGTATTTACAGGCGTGCACATCATGGTCACTGTATTTGTCATCTGTCACAGAACATGGAAGTTAAGTGTAAGAAATCGGGATCGGTTTTTACACATTGCAAAAATTTACAGGCAAAGCGACTTTGATTCCGAGTATAAGGATTTCCAGATATTCTTCCCCGATGCGGAAGAGTATTTGAGCAAAACAGATTCTATAGATCGATGGAGTCGGGCGTACTCTCCCGTATCTCGGTATAATATAATGACGACGAACGGTGTTGAATCGATTAATGCAAAACTGCGTGAAGGGAGAAAGCTACCAATTATTGCACTTTTGGACTCTATTCAAAGGATGACATGTGATTGGTTTGCTAGATACAGAGTAGCATCCGAACAAGCAACTACTCATTTTACTCCAGCAGTCGAAAAATTAATTCGTGAAAGGTATGCACACAGTCAGGGATGTGAAGTTACTCAAATAGGTACGAACGAATTTGATATTCGACATGCAGGATGACGAGCTATTGTGAATTTCTCATCGAAGTCGTGTACATGCCGAGTATTTGACATTGACAGAATTCCTTGTGCGCATGCAATTGCGGCAAGTTTACGTGCATGTATGTCTTTCTATCTACTATGCTCAGAGTATTATTCTGTCCACACATGGCATTTTGCTTATTTTGGAAAAGTTTACCCCGTCCCCGATCAAGCCGAATGGAATGTCGTAGATGATTTGGTGATGCCTCCTCGTATAGTAGTAAGGCGTGGACGGAGACAAGAAAGAAAATTCGCTTCTGTAGGAGAATTTAGTCGTAGAAGGTAATTTGGTCAATTGGATATTATGTTATTGTAATTGATTTAAAGGCGTGGACAATGATGTCTTAATTATGTATTGAGAAATCACCCAATAATTTTTAGCAAAATTCGAGAAAATGTTATCGAATTATTTTCGAATTTCAATTAACCCGAGAAACTAATTCGATTACAATTTTCGAATTGGATCTCGAGTTAAATTAAATTCGAAATTAAAGTCGATATCATTTTCGATTTCGTTTTAGAAATACTGCTCGACTAATTTAAAGTCGATTTATTAATTTAGTTCGAATATTAAATTGAGAAATTAGTTGACTTCCTTTCGAATTTCATTTATCTCGAGAAACTAATTCGATAAATATTTTCGAATTGGATATCGAGTTAAATTAAATTCGAAATTGACTTCGTTTTAGAAATAACTCTTGAAAAGTCGATTTTTTTTCTAGAATTAATTTAGTGTGAATATTAAATTGAGAAATTAGTCGAATTAATTTCGAATTTAATTTAACTCGAGAAACTAATTCGATAACACTTTTCGAATTAACTCTCGAGTTAAATTTAATTCGTAAATAAAGTCGATATTTTTCGAATTCGTTCTAGAATTAAATTTAATTCGACAGTAATTCGAAATTAACATGCAACGCAAAAAAACAGAACACTTCTTAGTTCTTCTACTGCCCCAAACAAAAACAGAATACTTCTACGGTTCTTATACCAAAACAGAAAACTAAACTCAATAATTAGCATCCCACATCCAGTTATTATACCAAATACAGATGGCTAAATATTTCCTAAATTGTTGTACCGTTTTGTCCGTGATAGCGTCCAACTTGTCTTTATCACCGAACATCACGGACATGGCACCCCTCAACATGTACAATCCACAGAGTCCGCTGAAAATCATCCATTTGCATTGGTGGAAAAATCATCATAAGTTCATATTGTAGTTTAAAAAAAAAACAGTCCACATACGTTGTCTTTTGTTGAGGGAAAGCCGCTCGACTAACTTCCCATTCGATTGGACTGGGAGTTATCTGTAAGTCCAATAGCAGCCCCGATATCACTTCCTTGATGGGAGTGATCTCTGCATTTATGAAACACATATCGCTATCACATGACCAGTCCGAGTCTATTATCTGAATTGTCCTACGTCTGAAACGAATAAAAATAAGACAACATGGATATCGGATTACATATGTTTAAAGATGTTTATACCTAATTACATACCTTGGACGAACGTCAAGGCATACCCAATGGCTGTTAAACCCAAAAGGGATGAGGATTATCTCTGCATCCCTCCAATGAAGTGATGGCCAATCCATGAATTGTCCAATTGCAAAATCTCGGAAATGAACCATGTTGAACTTGACCACAGGGTTGTGCTCAAACTTGATCACTTGAGTGAACGTGGTATTCATGAAGCATATTTGTTGGACATGAAACGAATAGTTTTCTTGCATCTTCATGAAACCCCGTAATACCTCGTCCACGTGCTACAAATAAATAATAGAAAATTAAGATCGAAGTTCATTATTAGAAAATTATGTCAATGTAATACCTGACTGCTAAGCCATGTTTTCGGCTTGGTGAGCTCCAGAAAGAAATGAAGATCATACGCTGCGTCACGTATCAATCCTCGTTTTGAACCCTTACCCAATTTCTTCATCTCCAATAGGATATTTGTCCACTTACATAGCTTATATTGGAGGTGATCTTTTAGGTCACTTAGGACGGGCTTCACACGCGGGGTCGAGGCTGACAAACTCGTATACGGAGAGTCCACGTACCGGGATCATTTCCTCTCACGCTGAGGCGTCTTAGCGGGCACTTCTGCGTCGAAGTATCACGTTTTGGTGAGACATAAAAATGGAACTAGACTTAAATAAAAAACTCTTACCTTCCGGTGCCGGGATCGTGGGAGTCACCGACGTCTCGGCGGACTCCACTGGTGCGCCTGCCGGAGTCCCCGTCGGCCCTCTCTCAACAGATTGGATGGGGTCCACCTCCATGCCACCGCCAATATCAATGTCCATGTCCCCACGTGTATCTACAATATAACATACATTATTAAAAATTATACAGCTTAACAAAATGTAGGACAAGTACACGTACCCGACGCCACATTATTCCCGCGCATCTCCCTCCGTATCGCTCTAAGCTCCTCTAGGATCAAATAAACATCCCTCGTCATCTCCGCCCTATGAGCATCTAAGTCCCTCTTCAACGACGTACATACCTCCTCCAATCTTGTAATGCAGATATCGTTATTATCCGATGGCCTATGTACGCGCGTCTCATGCTTCAATGGCTGAGGGATGTGCGTCTCATCATCCTCATTTGGCCGAGGGATGTCATGGTCGATAGACTGAGGATCCGGCTGTGGCTGCAAGTGTTCTTGGCTGCAGAACACTTGCTTGTTCTCACGAAGATGCACCGATATTCTTTGTGCAACGGCATCATTCGTGTTCCCCTCAACATTAGTAATCATCGCAAAATGCGATGACTCCGCTTCAATATCGGAGGGGGTAAGCCAACAACGCACTTCCTGTGAAAGGTCGAATTGTTAAGATTCAAATTATAAACATAAATATTATACAATTTATGAAGATATACTTACATTCATCTGTACACTGTCGAACGCCGACTCGACCAACTCCATTGAGGGAGACTGACTTCTACCACTGAATTTAGTATTCCAGTGGCATATACGCGGTATCGAAAGATCCTCCCGGTCTCTATGAATAGCAAACAAGTCTCCGACACCCGACCAACATTCATATGCAAGAATCTAAAAGATACGTGTAAATAATATTATAATTATCCGAATAAACGCAAGAAAAATTCAAAAAATAATACTTACTTGAAGTGGTTGAACGAAGCCACTAATGTCATAACTCGCCGCCTCTCGACCATCTCTACACTTGGACCTATACTTTTCGTTGAGGTCCTTGTTTAGCCCATACACCGCCTCATCATAAGCCACTCTACCCCAGGGAAATCTATTAAATTCTTCAAAATTTTCCACCAACCTCACCCAATCGTTGTTCACCAAAATATTATTCTTCTTCCTGCGAGGTCCGAGCACACTAGACACAAAAAAGAGCGATGCGACCTTCAGCTTCTCGACGTTTACCTCGGACCCAGAAGCATTTCCCATCTCGACCATCTTCTCAACAAGATCATGTAGGTGAATTGCATCCTTACCTATAAACATTAATTCGATTCGACATTCAGCAAATTACGAAAATCATTAATCATATAAAAAAAAGTTCAAACTGTTACCTGCAAAGTGTCGACGTAAGAACTCATTCGATTTCGGTATCGAACGAGCGTTGATGGCTGAGCAATGTAGGCCAGTGATAAGGCAGTACTCGATCAATGAAAAGCGTAAAGGCCGGTTCCGCACTACCATCCAAAACTCATCCGATTCCGGCCAGTAGTCAACCTGGCGACTCATCATATACCACACTATCTGGTTAGAGTTGCAGAATTCTTGCGCAGCAACAATGAGTCTGCCAAACTGCGACTTCTGCACCATTTCTGCCAACTCAACTTCGTTCAGAAATTGCCGAATTCGCTTGGAAGCGGCGTTGTAGTGGGACTCCAAGCAAACAACGCACGGAAATTGATTTTTCTGCGGAAGCTTCGTAGGAAAATATATCTGCAATGTAAAAATAAAACAAAAGTATTACACTAGAATCAGTTTCGAATTAACTTCAAATTAAACTTGAATTATGATTTTGACCACTCTACTTAAAGGTTAAGTCCATAACTCCATTGTTTGAATCAACAATGCTAGCACGATGCTCATTTCTCATATTTATAAGAACTCTCATACGATAGAATAAATAAAATATAAAATATAAAATAAGAAAATTGTGAAAGAAATTGAAATAGATTATGGATGCTCCAACACGATCCGCAGATGACCATGGTGGTAGTAGATCTGTGGCCGCCGACGAGGAAAAAAACAAATTATAGTTTTTTTGTGTTAAATAAACTAAAAATGCAATGAAGAAAAAGTATAAATAATTAAATTAAGACAGATAAGTTTAATTTCAAATCACCTTCCATAACTCATTTATTAGTGCTTATCTACGTAAAAAAAATATCTGTAAAGTGGAAAGTGAAATGCCTATCTACGTAAATGATATCAATTTCATAGTACAAATTCAAAGCATCATGACGATCGCAGAGACACCAAAAAGACAATAAATGAGACGAATAGAGAGACATTTCATTTTACACAACACCAACACACTCACACAACACCCGCCCTTTCAGACAGATATGACACCCTTCCGCCAAGAAAATATATTCTTGAATAATTCTTTCAAAAGAAAGGATTTTTCTTGGGTGGGTTGTCTGATAACATTTCAATCAGTTAATTAAGCTCCGAGCTTTATAATTATTATTTTTTATCTGTGATTATGGAACGATCCAAGGGCTTGTAAGTCGTTGATTACTCTTTTCAAGGTTGTCCGATACTTCTGGTTTCTGTTACATTGAAATGCCTTCTTGGGTTTTTTCAAAACTTGGAGTTTTTTAAAGGAATGATCACTTTCTAGGGGCTGAGTGTTGGGGATCTTCGGCCTCCCTCCAAAATTTTCGCTCAGAATCTACTTCCACTGGTTGGAAAGGATGTGGGTTACACATCGGTTCGTTGGCTCTGCAGCGGAATTCATCCTTCGAAAAGTCTGTAACATCGGGATAAGTGGGACCCACGAGGTCGGGTGGGACCCACACAGGAATTACCACGGTAAAAATAAAATTACAGTAACATCAGAATTTAATGTGGAAAACCCTCTGTTAATCAAGAGGAAAAAACCACTAGGGCAACCAATGTCGTAGAAAATCCACTATGTGAAAACATTACAACCACATAATTTTTCTACTCTCACCTTAACCCGAAAACTACCCACATAGATTTTACCTATTAACTTTAACTCTCACCCGACGGAATTTTACCAAAGCTAAAAGTTAAAACCACTCCGTGTGTAACCTATCAGATCACCCGACTTGATAGCCTATCGGCTCACAACCCCACTCTCTCCCCGAACTACATCTCTCTGTAGTTCTCGAATGAGTTTCTGATGAAGCTTATGAAGGTCTTCAAGGCTATTTATAGATGCCTCCAGCGATTCTGAGCCACTCGAATCCCGTGGCTACGAACTAGTCGCTTAGCACGCTCCAGGCCACAATTATTTTATTTATATAATAAAATAATATATCCTATAATATGCCGGACCCATCACTAAATAGACTGGACCCATCACTTAGTTGGCTCTTCGATGCATGGAGTTGTCTCAAATTGCTAGAAGTGGGCTTGTAGTTGAAATCATCAGTAACTGAATTGTATTGAGTTTGATTTTTATTACATTTACGGATTGCAATATAGATCCTCTTCGTCAGCATGGTTCGCCGGATCGCCGTTAAGGCTGTCGGAACGACCATTTTGGAACCGGAACGGTGGCCTCCGTGCCGTCGTTCCAGGGTTTTCACGGTTGTGTTCATTCCGACAGATAAAATGGCCGGAACGGGTTTATTGGAACGGGATCGGCATTAAAACGGCTGCTACAACGTTGGAATGTTGATTTCACACCCATTGAGATTATTAGATTTCAGAAATAACCAGTGAGGGTAGCGAGCAGATGTAAAAGACGACCATTAAACATTTATATTTTAATAAAATTGAATTATTATGCCTAATGGGAACATTTATATTTTAATTAAAATTGAATTATTATGGTTAATGGGCTACTTACTATTGAGCCTATCATTAATTTTAAAAAGTGAGATACATGCTTAATATTTAAGACCCAAACTTGATTTTATTTAATATTTAATCTTTTTATTTAAATAATATAATTAAATCTCAATTTATAAGTTATGTCTATTTGTAATAAATTTGTTGATATCAACATTTAATTTAGTAAAACAATTTAATGTTCTTTATTATATCATATAATCCTTAATTTATAGATACTGCAATAGCTTACTATTAGATGTGATTGTATAATCTTTCAAAAAAAAAAAAAAAAGATGTGATCGGATAATATTTGATATTTTATTATTAATAAATATGAACGTATAAAATCCGTTATTTAACTCATAATTAATATTTTTGTAAGGGTACTCATTTATATTTAATAAATCTTATTATTATTATGTACTTCTACGTTTTAATGACAATAACTTCTTTAATTTATACTACTTTTAATAAAAATAGCGGAACGTCGGTTCCCGTTCCGCGACAATGCACAAGAACTGGAACGCTCGTGTCAGTTCCCATTCCGGCGAACCATGTTCGTCAGTGAGGCGCCGCACCTGCCCTTTTTACTTTTATCTTTTTCTTTGGGGAGATTTGATGATGATTTGTTTCGTTCGAGGAAGTAAAGAAGGCAGTGTAAGAAATGTATGTAGTGGGCAGCGTTGGCAGCTTTATTACCCAGTGGGTTTACTTCGTCGCCATGCCATTTCATCCCTTCGTTGGTGTGGTGGACATAATCATCGTGAAGCAGCAAAATGGAACGTTTAAGAGTACGCTGGTACGTTCGGTTTGGCAAATTTCAAGGCGTTCTCAAAGGGCCAGAGAAAGTAAGTAGTGAGGTTAGAAGTTAACGGCGTCGAAGCTGATTTCCATATGCATCTAGACAATTACGGCAAGGCTTCTTTCGTGAGAGAAGTCGAACCGAATAAGGATGACGGCGAGGGGTTTAAGGAATTTTACAACCAAGATGTTAGAAGTGAGGATTTTAGGGTTGATGCTGATGAGGAGCAGTTAGAAAGGGAAGAATCTGATACTGAGAGGATGGATGTTCTATAAGCTTCAAGACAAACAATCTTCTCTCGAGGGTTCGGTGCAGTATTTTGAGTATTGTTCGAGTAGGTATGACAATTTGGTCAGCGTGGAAACGTGCAGTAGAATCACATACTTCATCCGAGGTGGCCTTGGTGGTTAGCGTGGATGACATGCATATTCTTACAGGGCCTATATCGTCGTCTGAGAAGAGTTTCAACAACTTGCAATTCTGGGTACTCCTCAGTTTCACCTTGATCCCCGGGGGGAAGCTACCGAAGAGTACAACAGAGGCAAAGCGTCGTGGGCTGATAATGATATGAATGAGCGAGTAGATGGTAATTGTTGGGGTATCAAACTCAATCTCACGTCGGATAATAGGAAGAGGAATGACTTATATATATGTATATATGACTACTCTCTCTAATTGCCGGTTGGCTTTTATAGTGGAATTTCACAAGGCTTATAGGGTTGGATGCTTTCGGGATTGATTCAATCCTTACAAATGGTGCGGTGTGCATGGATCAAACTCGTGATCAAGAAATCAATCATTGATGAAGAACCAAACAACCGAAGGAGAGCCCAAAAAACGATGTGGATGATGTGTCCATGGCCCTTGCATAACGATTGTGCAGATGATTATCGTTGAAAGGGAGTCCCGTTCGTTGGTCATGAGTTTGAGGGAAGGATTGTTGGGATATCAAACCAAATCTCACTAGGAAGAAGAATGATTTGTATATAAACTTGTATTGTAGGCTACACCCTCTAATTGCCAATTGGCTTTTAGAGTGAAACCTCACCAGGCTTATATGAGTTGGAGCTTTCGGGATTGATTTGATTCGATCCTTACAGTAATAATCAAGACCGCGAAATAAAAGTTGGTTCAGATGCAGTAGCCCGAAAGATTCAAAATGGTAATGAATCTTCTGCTTCTGGAGATGAACCGGGAAGAATCGAACATACCAAGCCTAATTTTTTAAACTTGGAATCGACTCCTCTTTGTTTGTTAAATCTCTTTACGCCTTTTGTTCACTAACGCTCTACTGACAGTGATTGAACTATCTCTATATGCAGAAACTCGACTGCAGCATAAAATGCTTTTAACGCAGACGAAATATCGATGGAATAATTTAGCTAGGCATTCAGGTGCTTCCTTCGAATGCGAAAAGCATAGACTTAATTGTTAAGAGTACTACAAGGGAAATACATACAGTGGAACAAGGCTTTCGGTCTGAACTTATCCGTTGAACCATGATGACTCAGCACCCAATGACTCCATCTCAGTGAGGCAGATGGGGGCTTTGGCCCATATGCCATCTAGAAGGGTCGTCAAGCCGCTCAAGCACAGCATTAGTGCACCATCGAACGAGTATATGCTTGTCGATTCTGAATCTGCCTCTCAAGGCCAACTCAAAGTTAGGACACACACTGCGCATTTTGCCAAATCGTCTCCTCCTCGCAAGAAAGTAATAATTAAACCATGTCCCGACCACTAATCAGATAGCATCTACAAATCTTCAAGAGGGTCCGACCATGGTCCATTTTATTTTCAACACGAGGGTTCTTGGAGTGCAAAAGTTTGCTTCTATAGTGTTACGTGGGATTTATTGTCCTTGGCCTGACATGACATTGGCGTATATGTATTATTGAGGCTCATATATACATACATACCTATGAAAGTGGAACGCCAAAATCGTAATTTCTGATGTCGATTGTACAATTACGAAGTAAGCATCCATTCGTATTTTGGTCGATAAACCTGTATATGTCCGAGGCCATTTTCATAATCTTAGGTGTTTTGGCAAAAAACCAAGTGCCAATTCGAAAAAAATAACATGATTTTTGGCTCATATAGCTCTTGAATGATATATAAGGTTTGAGTTGCCAAAGAACTGTAATAAATTATACTCAAGCAAACAGCTCGAAGTGGCCATCAATCGTCGTATTATCGATGTCGAGTCATACACTTCGTTGCACACGCTTGTCCACGACATGTTTCCTCCGACTTCACTTGTTGATCAGCAGGAAGATTATTACAACTCATGGGAATTTCTGGACAAAAGGCTTAAAGCTGCGTAGTTTCAATGGCAATAGATTAGATGCTCGTTTCATATTTGTTTCATGGTTTATTTGGAAGATAAAAAAAAAAAATTGGACAAAAATATAATTTGGAAATTTTTTTTTTTAAAAAAATTTTAAAAAATGAATATCCGACTTCCAGATTTGAACCAGCGACCTAAGGATCACAACAAACCCTAATTACAGTCCTCTGCTCTACTAACTGAGCTAAGGTCTGTATTTGTCCATTTTGGGATAACTATTTTACATATTTATAAAAACAAATATAGTAACACATACAATTTCATTATTTTATTTTATGTATACATTAATCGTGAGTCATGATGAATTTGATTCTCTAATTAATTAGATTCCATATGTAGTGCGTGGAAAGAATATCCGAGCTTCAAATATTTAGTACATTATAGCAATCTAATTTCCATTTATACGAAGATTATATAGCTTTAAAAAGATCACCGACTTCCCTAAGATTACAATACCCTATCAATATATAAACGAGCAAAAAATCATAGTAAATACCACAAAACTACAGATAAGAAATTAAAAAAAAATAAAAAAAAATGAAGCTAAGTCTTGTACTCTATGCAATTCTGCTGGCGGCGTCGATCTTCTTGGTCAGAACTATAAGAAGGATCGATGGTAGGCCCATCACGACGACGACGACGGCGAATAATAACAAGTTAATGTTCGGTATGCTGCCAAGAGGCGTACCTATTCCACCGAGTGGGCCATCGCCTCGTCGTCCACCGCCGTCCCGTCGTAATTGATATTTACTCATTATTTATTAATTTTAAGATGCATTTTATGTAAAAAAACGTTTGATCTTCAATAATAAAAATAATGGGGTTTGGTACTTATATACTTGTGTGGTGGTGTTATTGGTGTTCTTTCAAATATGGAGAATGGGAAAGTTGATAACTTGGTGAGGTCTCATGATTTTCTATTATAGTCGATTTAATTGTAGTATTGGATCTAGGCTTGGCGACGGGGCAGGGCGGGGGCGGGGAGTTAATCCCCATCCCCGCCCCAACACATGTTGGGGAATTTCCGCCCCGTCCCCGCTAAGCAAATGGGGAAAAAAATTATCCCTGCCCCCATCCCCGCGGGGATTTGTCGGGATTTTTTTCCCGTTGGGAATCCCCACATAACGTCATTTTTAGATTATTATATTTTTATTTTAATGCAATGATGGAGTCGACGAAAAATAATGCGTGGTTTTATTGTGGAATTCTCGTGAAAATTGATTTGAGCGAACAAAAGTTAGAAATATGATTGTAAATATTGTAATTCCCGTGAGAAAAACGGGAATAAAGATAGAGATTATAAGAAATATTCCAATTCTGAATATTAATAAGGATAATTTAGTAATTCTATCTAACGGATCCTTGTGGGGAACGGGGTGGTGATACCCATGGGGTGGGGAGTATGATCCCCGTCCCCACCTCATCCCCACCATCGGGGAGAAAACTTTCCCCGTCTCCGCCCCACGGGGAATGAAACACGGATAATCCCTGCCCCGTTTGGGGCTGATCTTCGCGGGGATGGAAAATTCTCGTCCAATTGCCAAGCCTAGGTTACTTAAAAACCACCCAATTTTGGTCTGTCAAGTTTTTTACATATTTATAATTTGATCCTTTAATTTTGAATTTATTACAATTATATCCCCAAAATTATTTTTTCTTTTATATATACTTTAAAACAACACTTACTTAAAATTTAATTATAATTTCATATACTAAATATTTTAAATTATAAATAAATCATATAAAATAATATTATATATATGTATATTTTTTAGCACACGCATTGAATGTGCTTAGAAGCCTTTCTCCCTCAGCGCCATTACTCTACTTTTTGTCATCCTCGTGCTTTTTCATGCAGAAGCTGTTGGATTTGGTCTTTGGGCGCAAAAATAGGTATTTGACCCAATGAGTAAATAGCTAACCGGTTTTAATTAAACCGTGAAGCTGTCGTTCGTCGAAACTCAAATTTGATAAAAGATTTATATTCTACGTTTCGAGGGAAATCTATCGCATATTAATTGGCTCAAAACTGATAACGGGTGAATGAGAAATTAATTTTTGTCCCACATTGGAAAGATCATCAACTTTTCACTTGCATATAAAGGGTTGCCTTGAAGAGGTAACTCAAATGGGCTTGTGGGCTAGTGTGAGCTCATGTGGGTTGGGTTTTGATTTATCGGACCCGTTGAACCCTTGCGAGGAGGTGCGAAGCACCGACGAGCCCGGGCCGAGCCGTGCCAAGTGCGCAATGGGTGCTTTGTAGGCGCACTTTGCACTTCGCACGACGCATCGGAGCGAGGAGCTTTGAGGAGCCCATGAAGCGACGGCGACGGTGATGTCACCGCTGATGTGGCGGTCCGAGTGACGTGGCAAGTGGATGACATGTCAGATGACACATGTGCAAGTGAGTGGAGGTGGCGCTGACACAGCGCTGCATGTAGGGTTGCAAATGAATCAAACTTTTTTGGTTCGATTCGATATTCGATTCGAAAATTGAGATTCAGATTCGAAATATTAGAATATCAAATACGAATAAGAATATGTTTTCCGATTCGAATAATTTTAGAATACGAATAAAATATCGCAATATTTGATTCGAATATTCGATTCGATTCATAAAAAACTAAATATAAATATTAATTCAATATATAATTGAAATGTAATATATTATAATTCAATATATATATACATTTATTAAATAAAACATATTATAATTCAACATATATTTAAATATAAGATACATAATTAAATATATATTTTAAATATAATAATAAAATATAAATTTGAATGATAATATTCGAATATTCGATTCGATTCGATATTCGAATGTCATAATCAAATCGAATTCAAATCGATTTTTAGTATTCGAACAATATTCGTATTCGAGTTTGAATTCGAAATTTGATAATAGAATATGAATAGAATATCATGATATTCGACTCGATTCGATTCGTTTGCACCCCTAGCTGCATGGACGATGGTGACGTGGCTCGGATCGGTTGAGGGCCGATGGGTCGTGTCGTTTGGTGAAGCCGGTCGGCACGGCGGTTCGGTTCGAACCGGTTGGTCTGGAAAGAGGAGGTTGACGATTGGGCCCAAAAGTTGATACTATTCGCAAATTGGCCCCTGGTCAACTGAAAGAAACGGTCAAAACTGGACCAAAAGTTGCCACAGTTCGCAAATCGACCCCAGAACCTTTCGACAGCTATAAATAGGCCCCTGCACAGACTGGAAAAATCATTCAGTTCACTCCAGTATTTAGAAGATTTAGCATTCGAGTCCTAGAGTAAAAAAACAGCAAGAAAGACCTAAGTCTTAGGTAGATTCGCCGATAATTTTGGTTCGTTGTACAACGATCAAAATCCGAAGTCGTTGTATCTTCGAGACCGATTGCGTAAACCCGAAGCACTGATATACGGGGCAGTAACATCTTACGGACAGCGTACGTAGTACGTGCCTCGACTTCACGCTAACGAACTTGTTCGAAGTTTCTGCAGCCACCGACTAGACAACCTACACCGGAACTAACAGAAGCGAGGCCTTATTTCACAAAGTACGATGATGATGGTAATAATCGTCTCATTAATAACGTCACCGAGCTGAAATTCATGTTCAACAAGCTCCCGAGAGGTCCTATTACCGTACCTAGCGGTGATCCATCGACTTGCATCGGCAACCCTAGCAGACCAGACTGCACAAACCCTCCAAGATTGCCTTAAACTCGTGATTTTTAATACAGATTATATTTATCTTTGTTACAAAGTACTTCATTTTCAAATTTTTACAAAATAATGCATCTATGATTAATAATAAATAAAAAAGATGTTTTAATTAAAAAGTAATCTGTCTTTGTTAATTAAAAAAAGCACTATTAAATAGAAAACTTGTATTTGTCCCACAAGGAAGGATTGTCCAAGTGATTGAGGTCTGATAACTCAAAAGGGGAGGTCACGAGTTAGGACTGAAAGCACTAAGGGGAAAATTGGTTTAACTTAAAATTTGTGGTTGTCTCATAGCCGTTAGTGAAGTTTGGAGTTGATTCAGATCGTACTATGGAATATGATGGTGTTGTGTCGGATACCCCCGGTCAGAAAAAAAAAAAAAACAAAGAAAACTTGTAGTTAATTTGGAGATTTGATTTTTATTTTCGATATTATTTTAATATCATCTATACTATTTATTACGTCTCAAGGGTGAATAAAAACTGTAAATTGGTCTGTCACTTACAATTACAATTCTATCCTTCTGTTTTGTTTTTTAATTTAATTTGAGTAATTACCATTTAACCCTTTATTTTTTGATTTATTACAATTATATCCTAACAAATAATTTTTTTCATATTTAAAAATAATATATAATTAAAATTTATATTTTAATTTCACATATTAAATATGTCAAATTATAAATAACTCAAAATATAAACAAATATTATATATATTTATATATCATAGCACACTCATCGAGAGGGTACATTACATATTAGTACTTGTTATAAGATATTTTAACGAAATTTCTTCTAATATCTTTAGTTTTAAATGAATAAATTAACCTCTTCCACTAAGTAAGTCAATTAATGAAGTCCAATAATGGGCTGAAAATAAGTTAACAATGTGGGTCAATAGTCCCAAGTCTAGTTGGTGGGATGTGCCTAAGATATGGATTCCTAGTTTTGATGCAAATTATGCCAAGAAGCTTTTATCTTTGGCAGTGATGGTTTGTAATAATAAGATGAGCATTAACATATATTTCGAAATGGACAAATGTATACAGTATGGCTATTAAGAAATTAAGTTTGTGAATGGATTTCAAGGTTCCTTAAAGACATGACTTTCTCGTAATAAATTTGTCACATCCCGAATGTACAAGTGGATCGTGAGCATTTTTTTTTTCCAATATACAACAAAAACAAAAAAGTATGTTTTGCACTAAGTAGCTTTATCGGCGAACTAAAACGTTTTAAAATGAACGTGGAGAGAAGGTTGAGATCGGCTCAACACTTCGAATTCTTGCGTTTTCGTGTTTCTTTTTTGTATTTCGAACTGAACATGAAGCTCATATTTGTAGGTGGAAAGGCTCAATACATTATTGAATTCGAAGAGACAAATGAATTTATTTGAATCATTCACCATGAAATCAAATCTAACCTAACATTTCATTAATTAATTCATATGTAATTAATTAGTCAAATGAATCTTATTTAATTCAATCAATTCATTTAATTTATCTGAATTAAATAAACAAATAAACTTATTTAATTATGAATTTAGTCATTCATAAATTCTTTGAATTAAGTACGCTAAATATATTCATGTATTTTCACATGTTATACAACTTCTGTTGTTGTTATAGGATGACTAGAATCCTCCACAAGTCAAGCAAAAAAAAATTCAAAGTCAATTAAATGTTGTAAATTAATAACAAGAATAATTAACAGTGGAAAAAAAGTCCTCTTTACCAAAAAGATGATGATGTTACCAAAAAAGTCCTCTATAGGAACGAAATAGCCTTGGCCAAAGCACTTCATATATAAAATGAAAGTATAAAAAGAAAACCCTAAACCAAGACTAAAGATGAAGCCTTGCCTCTACATTACTGCTCTATTTATAATCATCGTTGTGTTTGTCCATGCAGAGGCAAGACCTCATCTAACGTTGAAGGATCATAGTAAAGGGTTTATTACAAAGTACGATGACGGCAATAATCATCAGACGATTTACGGCCCTGACCTGAAATTCATGTTCGGCAAGCTACCGAAAGGTCCTATGCCTGGAAGTGGTCCATTGCCTTGCGTCGACCTCCAAAAAAAAGAATGCAAAACGCCTCCAAGATTGCCATGAATCTATGATCGTTAATATACTTATCTTTATAACGTTATGCCGATCTCTCATTTATGTAACCATGCTCATGCTTTGGGTTATATTTTTGTTCTTTCCTAGTCCCTAATTTTGAGTAATACACTTATCTTGAGTATATTACAAAATGATGCATCTATGATTAAAAAACGAGATATTTTTATAAAGTAATTCATCATTGTTAAAAAAATATATTGCTATTAAATAGAAATCATGTATTTGTCCCACAAGGGTTTCCCAAGTGGTCGATAATTTCAAAAGGGAGGTCACGAGTTCGAAACCACTAGGTCGTCTTGTTATCGCGATCTGTGTGGACTTGCGATGGAAAACACAGACCGGGAGGAAATTAGTCACGCTGGAAGCTGGTGATTGTCCAATAACCGATATGAGGTTTACGATTGATTCAACCTGTATTGAATCGAAGAATGAGGACTAGGGTGGTATTTATGTAAGATTACCTTTCGTCGATTAAAAAAAAAACAATAGAAAACTTGTATTTATTTTGAAGATTCAATTTTTATTTCGATATGATTCAAATGTTATAAGATATTTCAACGAAGGCCAATGATGAAGGCCAAATAATGGGCTGAAAATAACCAAACAATGAATAAAAGTCTATTAATGAAGGTCAATAAAAGGCTGAAAATGTTGACAACATAGGCCCCAATCAAGTTGGTGGGCTGTGAATGAGATATGGATTCCTAACTCTGGAATATATAGTCTAGAACACAAGCTCTTCACACAACACACGAATATATTATATTTTTTGAGCCACGCATAAGGCTCGGCGATAAAAGCCCATTTTTTTTTTCTACTGCCATTTTATTTTCTTTTCAATTTGTGAGTTGATAATCTAACTTATCGATTCACGCATTTTAGATTTCAAAAAATAATAATCTAATTTAGACAACTAAAATTTACAAATCAGATAGAAAATAAATTCAAAAGGCAAAAAAGATTTCGAAGCTAATAAAATCGTTAGATTTGTATATACAATGTATCGTTTCAAAATGATGTACGGATTCACAACGAATGCCCGAAATAAGGATAAAAAAACGATTAAGACAAAAGATATACAATATTTCGATGATTTGGTTTCACTATCATTCATAAGTGGTCTTAATTGATATGAATTATTACCACTTGTGTTGACTGTTGTCCTTGTAAGAAGTGTTCAATAGATGGCAAAATTACGAGGAGGATTGGGAAAATGATCGAATCAGGAATTACTTGGTTCACTTAGCTTTAACTGATTAGGCATACGATCCTCAGAGGTAGAGAATTCTGCAAAATAATTTGATGGCCTTTGTCGAAAGTGAAGCCCCATTACTATATATTCATTAGAAAAAAAATATAGTAACTAATACGCCATCTGATTCTTAATAGAAGACGTTTTACATTTTTTTGTTTTTTAATAGGAGTCGTTTTATCATTTCCAAAACTAACTACTCAACAACTTTTCCAATTTTACCATCATAAATAAAAGCACAAAATGCTGATTGAGTGGAAAATTAGTTAGATTAAATAAGGTCAAACAATTAATTAAGAGGATACGAGATATTTCGCACTATTTCTTAATAATGATGTAATTTCCTTAAACGTCTTCTTATAAAGAATTAAAGGGAGTATATATAATTTTATTATTTTATGTATTCATTATTCATGAGTTATCGCATTAAAGAAAATATAGTAACTAATATAATTTCATTATTTTATGTGTACATTATTCATGGGCCATGATGATTTTTTATTCTCTAATTAATTAGATTCCATATGTAGTGGAAAAAATATTCTAGTATGAAATATTATCACATTATAGCAAATCTACTTCCATTTATACAAAGATTATATAGCTTTATAAAGATCACCGACTTCCTTAAGATTACAATACCCTATCAATATATAAACGAGCAAAAAATCATAGTAAAGAACACAAAACTAGAGATAAAAAATTAAAATAAAATAAAATAAAATAAAATAAAATGAAGCTAAGTTAATGTTCGGTACGCTGCCAGAGTGGGCCATTGCCTCGTCGTCCACCGCCGTCCCGTCGTAAGTGATGTTTTCTGATTATTTATTAATTTTAAGATGCATTTTTTAAACGTTTGATCTTCAATAATAATAATAACAATGATAATAATGGGATTTAATACTTGCTCTTCTGTGTCGTTATTGTTGTTCGTTTTTCAAATATGTTTTAGGCGAATATATTGTTAATGCTCATATTATAAAATCTTCCCGATTTAACAAATATAGATATGTCCTGTCCTTTGTATTATAGTGTTATACAATCACCACAAGCCATTTGAATTTTTTTGACTTTTAGTTTCCCGGTTTGAATCATACAATCGTCTTCAAAGTTATCCTTTATTTATGTTGACATTTTTTTTTATCTTATTTGTTTAAGAGTTTTGATTATTTCATTTAATTAGAACGCAATGAGGCAATTAGAATATAAGGTTGAATCATGTTTAAGTAGGTGATAATATTTGATATAATGCGTTTTAACATTGTCGGTTGTTTTAAAATATCGAATATGTGACCTAAAAGTAATTATGTGGTTAATTGGTATATCGTTGCAATCATTGAATTCTATAGATGTCTTATTCTAACTTGAAAATATCATTTTGTAATATATATGGAAAGTTGTTGTGCTTTATATGGTATATATTCTACTCGTATGTTTTAGTTAGAAAAGAAATCATGAAAAATATCAGTTAGTTGCATCTTGATTGATCTTAAACGGAATAGATCAATTAAAGTATTATAAAATGGAAATTTGTAGATTGATACACTATATCTTGAATAAGATGCTGATTGGAACTATTACATTGTATGTGTTGATTTGATTGAGAACTCTCAATAAGGAAAGCTATGCCTTGATCCAACCTATGTGAATATATATGGAATAAAATCATACAAATTAATAGTGTGATCTTTGTAATGCAATGAAAATTGGCGTGATTGATTTCATATGATTTAATTGAACTATATACATGGAATCTGCGAGATATTTTGAATATTCTATGTGATTGGCATTCTATATGAAATGTTAATGTGCTATAGGCTTATACATATAGAGAAACACATAAGATTAGGGTACCAATACAAAGATAAGAACGAATTATTTGAGAGCTTTTACTTGCGATTATCGTATACTTCTGCAAAGCGAGCTTAAAGTTGTGAATCCTTCGTACCCATGAGAATTATCCCACAACCTAATGCGGATTGATAGATCAAACCGGTAAACAAACCAGTTAAAGGTTTTGGCGGTTAACAAAACATCCTAAAGGAAATCGGTCCGTGGAACCAGTCACATACCGTTTACGTACCAGTCTTGAAGACAAGATCAGATACCGGTCACGCTGAAGCAAAAAGATCAGACCGGTTTCTATGCAACGATCACCAATCCAAAAGTACCGTTGAAGATTCAAATATCAAGAAGGTACAAGAGATCTTCAGTACATCAGTAAAAGATCAAAGCAAGGTCAAGACTTGCACAAAAGAAGACATGAAGACAATACTGCTGATACTTGGCGCTAGACTGCAACTTTGCCAAAAGAGGAAAGATCATCAATGCGATCTGCGCATCAATTTAATGAAGATGGCCCACACCCATACAACGGTCACAAGTTTAAGAGACGAGTATAAATACGAGCCTCTCAACATTCATGATGGGTGCGAAGAACGCAACGAAAATTCAAATTTACAAGCATTCAAATCAAAGATCAAGTCAAGTCGAGCTGAGTTAGCTTTGTATTGCTGTGATAGTTCTTCACAATACCGGACTGTAATAAGCTGGTATAGTTAGGTGGACTGTAAAAAGCTGCCTAAGTTTGTTTTGCTAGGAGTTTAGTTAGCTGAGTATAACTAGCGAGTTATAGCTGTGTAAGTCTAGCTAAGGAAGGTTGTATACCGGTGTGTATAAACCGAGTCTTCTAGTGATACCTTCCTGCTGGGAAGAAGGGGAGACGTAGGAGATTTTAACTCCGAACTTCCATAAATAAGTTCTCTCTACTCACAAACCGAAATACACACACGACACCAGTTCACCACTCGAACCGGTTTGAATTCCGCGTCAACCGATCAGTGAAGGTTCAGTAAGCGAGAAATTGTCAAGTGTTTATTCACCCCCCCTCTAAACACAAACACCGGTCCTAACAAGTGGTATCAGAGCAGGTTTACTGAATCAGAGCTGAAAATATGAATGCCAACAAGCTACCGATGTTTAGCAGAGAGAACTTCCTTGGGTGGAAGATAAGAATGGAAACTTATCTTACAGCTCAAGATGACGACATGTGGGAGATTATCAATGAAGGACCACCAACCCTCATGATGATCAACCCCAATCATGCAGCCAACCCAACCGCTCCTCAAGAAATTCCTAAGACAAGAAAAGACTGGACACCTGCCGAGAAAAAGCTGATGAATCTCGACAACGTGGCCAGAAACGCCATTTTCAGAACGCTTGATGATGGAATATTCAATCAAGTCATGCTGTGCAAAACCGCCAAAGAGATCTGGTCTAAACTATGCCAGATCTGCGAGGGAAATGACTCAACGAGGGAGAACAAACTCATCGTTGCAGTCCAAAAGTATGACATGGTAAAGATGAAAGCCGGCGAGACAATGACGGCCTTTGAGGAACGATTCAGCAGCATCGTCAACGAACTAAGGTCCCTTGGAAGAGAGTTGAAAAATAGAGATCTAGCCATCAAAGTAATGAAGGCGCTTCCAAGGGAATGGGACGTTAAGACAATGGCTATGAGGGAGTCCAAGGACTTGAACAAGATGATGCTGCACGACCTGTTCGCTGACCTGAAAGCCTACGAGTTCGAGCTACAAACTCGTATGGAGGAAAGCACAGAAACTGAACCGGTCAAAGCACTAGCGGCTGCTGAAGAGCCATCTAAGGCTGCAGAAGGCGTGGCAGAGGAAGCAATGGCTCTGCTGACCAGAAAATTTGGGAGATTCTTGAAAAAGAATCAAAATAATTATCAAAAGTTTAATAAGGTTAGCAAAGAAAATGATGATACTGATGCATGCTTTAATTGTGGCAGGAATGGCCACTATGCTGCTGACTGCCCAAGACCAAGGAAGGACAAGGGCAAAGAAAAGAAGGGAGACCGGGAGAAGAAGTTCCGATACAAGAAGAAGTCCAAGGCTTTGCTTGCTGAGGACAAGTCAAAATGGGCTGAGACCGACTCAGATGAGTCTAGCTCAGAAGAAGAAAGCGATGAAGAAGTGGCATGTTTGATGGCCAACATAGAAGAAGAAGAGTTTGACTTCTCCTCACCCGAGTTCTCTAAGGAAGAACTGGCCCAGGTACTACAAGAACTGACGATCGAGTACAGAATACTCTCGAGTAAAGTGAAGGGCAATGTCACTGAAGTTTCAACCGAAGAGACTGCTCAGGAGAAGGAAAAACTGGCCTCTAAAGTTGCTCAATTGGAGGCTGAAAATCTCAAGCTACAAGGAGTTGTAGCCACCTGGACCGATTCATCAAGGAAGACTGACTATCTTCAGAAAATAATGAGGTATGATAGAGACCGCACCGGTCTGGGATATAGCAGCCTCGCAACTATAGAACCAAGTACCAGTCCATCAACATCAACATCAACTACGAACAGCGCCCCTCCTTGCACACAGCCAAAGGTCAGATATAGGACACCCTATAGGCCTAAAGATAGGATAATCCAGGAAAGAGCACAAAACTGGACCTATCAGAGACCCCACAAGAAAAGGAGGAATGGACCACAGAAGCTGGTATCCAGAACTGAAAACTGGACTCACCCAAGACACAATACCAATCGGTATCGGTCAAAGGGTATAGTCAAAAGGCCACGATACCTTATTAATCCAGAAACTGGAAAATCCGTAAGGATCATCCAAGTTTGGATACCGAAGGGTTTAATCCCATCTGGACCCAAATAAGTGGGGACCAAAATCGTTCTTTTTCTTTTGCAGGAATACACAGAGGAACTCAGGAGATCAAGCTGGTATCTGGATAGTGGGTGCTGCAGGCACATGACCGGAAATGAAAAGCTGTTGACCGGGATAAAGCCGTATACCAGCATTACAGTCACATTTAGAGACAACGGTAAATGTAAGACCGTGGGCAAGGTAAGGTTGTCCATGGAAACCTAACTCTTCGAAATGTCTACTTAGTAAAACATTTGCACTACAACTTAATTAGCGTAAGTCAACTAAGTGATGCCGGTTTCAAATCATTTTTCAAAAGGATAAGTGTTTGGTAAAAGACCAACTTGACCGTACCATACTATCTGGAACTCGAACCGACGGTACCTACACAGTACGCTGGGCAGAGCAAAATGCACCTAGTACTATGTGTCTGGTGACCAAAGAGTCTAAAAGTTGGTTATGGCACAAGCGGTTGAACCATCTAAATTTCAAAACTATTTCAGTACTGAGCAAAAATGACTTAGTAACTGGTTTACCCAAACTGACTTTCTATAAGGACAATGTATGTTCAGCTTGTCAACTAGGAAAACAGATTAGATCCACTTTTAAAAGCAAGGGTAATGTTAGCTCAAACCGATGTCTGAACTTACTGCATATGGATCTTTTCGGTCCCATATCAGTGGTTAGCATTGGTGGCGTCAAGTATACCCTTGTAGTAATTGATGATTTTTCAAGATATACATGGGTAACCCCTTTAAAATCTAAGGATCAAACTGCCTCAGTTTTAATAAAACTATTCAAAAGAATACAAAATGAGAACGGCAGTAAGATTAACATGATAAGAAGCGATAGGGGAACCGAATTTTTAAATACTACCCTAACCAGTTATCTTGAGGACCATGGCATACGTCATGAGTTATCTGCTGCCAGGACACCGCAGCAAAATGGAGTAGCTGAACGACGCAACCGAACTTTAAAGGAAGCAGCACGGACTATGTTAGCAGACGCAGACATTTCACAGAAATTCTGGGCAGAAGCGATCAACACATCCTGCTACACTCAAAACCGGTCTATGATATGCAAGAGCAGTGGAAAGACTCCATACGAAATCTGGACCGGCAATGTGCCATACATTGGCTACTTCAGGACGTTCGGAAGCAGATGCTACATCCACAACAACGGAAAGAACCATCTAGCTGCTTTCGACCAACGAGCCGATAAAGGTTTCTTCCTCGGATATTCTTCGGTCAGCAAGGCATATCGGGTTTTCAACTGTAAGACACTGACTGTAGAAGAATCTGCTCATGTGGTGTTTGAAGAACTGCAAGCAGAAATCGATACGCCCAGAAATATCAACCGGTTAAGCAATCAGCTGGAGATTTCAAATCTCGAAGAGTCAAGCGACGATGAAGGACCGGTCGGAAGTCAGAATCAACCGGAAGACGCTCAAGAAGCGACAGAAGAACCAGTTATCGAAACAATCCCAGAACCCCCAACTGAAGAAACTCCAGTACCTATTCAGAACACTGGTGAACCAGTTGAGGGGGAATCTATCAGATGGAACTGGACCAAGCTAAACCATCCAACCAGACTCATTATAGGTGAGCCAACCGCGCCTATGAGAACAAGGAGACAAGCTCATCAAAATCTCTTCAGTTATGCACTTATCTCACAAATCCAACCAAGCAAAATTGAAGAAGCACTTGAGGATGACAGTTGGATTGAAGCTATGCAAGAGGAACTAAATCAATTCGAAAGGAATGAAGTTTGGAGCTTAGTTCCAAGACCGACTCAAACGGTAATTGGTACCAAATGGGTCTTCAAAAACAAACTAAATGAAGAAGGTTTGGTTGTAAGAAACAAGGCCTGACTGGTTGCTCAAGGGTTCAGGCAAGAAGAAGGAATTGACTATGACGAGACATTCGCACCAGTCGCAAGGTTGGAAGCCATTCGGCTGTTCTTAGCTTATGCCGCTTACAAAGACTTCAAGGTCTATCAGATGGATGTTAAGAGTGCCTTTCTAAATGGACTCTTATCTGAAGAAGTCTATGTGGCTCAGCCTCCAGGATTTGAAGATCATGATCATCCTGATTATGTATACCGGTTAAAGAAGGCCTTGTATGGACTGAAACAAGCGCCTCGTGCTTGGTACGAAACATTGTCAAAATTCTTGACCGAACATGACTTCCAGATTGGGTCAGTTGACAAGACACTTTCGATATACTAAGGGGGAACACCTGCTCATCGTACAAATCTATGTCGATGATATCATATTCGGCTCAACAAATCCTAAGCTCTGCAAGAAGTTCTCTAAATTAATGCAAGATAAGTTTGAGATGAGCATGATGGGTGAGCTATCCTTTTTCTTGGGACTGCAAGTCAAACAACTGGAGCATGGAATCTTCATTAGTCAACCCAAGTATACAAAGGAGCTAATAAAGAAATTTGGAATGGAGAACTGCGCACCGGCATCGACTCCCATGAGCGCATCAGTCAAACTAGACAAGGATGAGAAAGGGATACCGGTTGAAGTAACTAAATACCGAGGCTTAATCGGTTCGCTTCTCTATCTGACTGCAAGCCGACCGGACATCATGTACAGTGTCGGTCTATGTGCAAGATTCCATTCAGACCCAAAAATGAGCCACTATGCCGCAGCAAAGAGGATACTGAAATACCTATCAAAGACGATCAACGTAGGTCTGTGGTATCCAAAGGATTCCAGCTTCTCTCTGTTAGGATACACAGATGCAGACTATGCAGGGTGCAAGATTGATCGACGAAGTACAAGCGGGACGTGCCAGTTTCTTGGAGATAGGCTAATATCATGGTTCAGCAAGAAGCAAACGTTAATAGCCACCTCTACTGCTGAAGCTGAGTATCTAGCAGCTGGAAGCTGTTGCTCACAGATCTTGTGGATGCAACATCAGTTGAAAGACTATGGGATAGAAGAAACAGATACTCCCATCTTCTGTGATAACACAAGTGCGATTGCCATCACTCATAATCCGATTCTACATTCAAGGACCAAGCATATTGAGATCCGGCACCACTTCATCAGAGATCATGTGCAGAACAAGAGGGTGAAATTGGAGCACATTCCTACCGAGCAATAAGTGGCAGATATCTTCACCAAACCGCTACCTGAAGCTAAGTTCCTCTATCTCAGAAATGCACTTGGTCTACTTGATATGCAATAAGTAGATCAATACGTAAAGTCAGGGGGAACATAGTTAGAATTGCACCGAGAAAAGGTCAGTTCAGATTTGGTGCAAACCGATTTGAACTAGCTGTGCATATGATTCTAACCGGTTACCCCAGACCTTACATCAAAAAGTATTTATAAAAGCATCGCATCTTACTTTCCTAACCGGATTTTTTTTGACTGTTTAACCAGAAAAGGCCCCCGGTTCCATCCAAAACCGATTTATACATATACAGATACAGTATCATATCAATCCAGTCGTTACCAAAAGTCCTTTTCATATACATATATATTCATTTCCGGTATCTAAAAACCGGTCTTTGTTTCTCAGTCAATCCGGTATTCTCGTTTACATTTAAAGCGTGCTTTAATTCTGACATCTTATTCCTTGTACAAAAACGTTAAGGAATACTGACTGTCGCGCAGAGATAGCTAGAGGTAGTGACAGGGCAGCTATAAAAGTGCAAGCGTCATTACTGCATTTAATGCAAAGTATGGGTAAACAGGGAATTTCACCTCAAATAGTACAGTATCCCGCTCAAAAGGACAGTCTCTCACTATAACACCTCACCATCGTTCTCATTCGATCAAAACTCTCTGCAAATCATTATCCAAAACCCTCTCAAAACCCTAGAACTCTCAAAGCTTTCTGATTACTGAAATGGCATCGTCTAAGCTCGATCTCACTCGTGCCGCTCTTCAAGTCGACTTCCTTGATGCCCTTCGAACCACTAACGAAGATCTGCTCGGGATGCTCAATGGACTGGTCGACTCCGGCCTAGATGTGTTTCTGGGCTGCACCACAACCATCCACACCACAGAGGTAACGGAGTTCTTCACCACGGCGGTGGTGGTGGATGATGCCATCCACACGGTGGTCAGGGGTCAAACCATCCAGATCACCCAAGACCAGTTCGCTGCTACCTTTCATCTTCCCAAGCATGGCTTGTCCAGTCTCTCAAGTATTGAAGACCGGCGGAAGATGAAGGCAATGAAGAGGATGTCTCTGACCGGTGAGACATTCAAGGAGTCAGCAAAGCGTACCACCCTCAAGCCTGCATACCGGTTGCTGCACGATATTGTGGCTAAAGCCATTTTGGGCAAGGGTGGGTCTTTTGATGTTCTCACCTCAGAGAAGCTGGGAGCCATGGTGGCGATCCTAGACGGAATCAACGTGAACTGGGCCACCATCATTTTCAATGGGCTAAAGACGATCGTAAATAGCCCCAACCGCCGGTTCAAGAACTTCGCCCCTCAAATTTCATACTTTTTGGGCGAACTGCTAAAGGAAGGGAGCGGAACAGAGGAGTTGGGACCAGTCAAAGTGGTTGATATGGGGATGATCAACCAGTTGCTGACCGGTCCAGTCATTCCAACAAAGGGGAAGAAAAGAACGTCAACCGAGACTGACCCTTCTGACCAACCTCAAAAGAAGGCAGTCACAAAACCTCAGCCCCCAACGAAAACTGTTCCCAAACCGGCCAAGACAGAAAAGAAGCGCCGGAAATTGGTACAACAGTCTTCTTCAGAGTCTGACCAGCCTGCAGTCAAGGTGGTCAAGAAGAAGCGTACCAAACCGGACACAATTAAGCCGGTTGAGACCCAGTCCAATCCCACACCAGTCCAAGCAAATCCCCAGGAGCATCAACCGGCTCCAACGATTTTGGAATCGGTCATTGAGCCTACGCAACCAATGGAATCGGAAGTGGTCATCACAATTTTCGCCACTGCTCCCGAAGAATCAGTGGCTCAGACCGTAGCAGCAGAGATTCCCAATGAAGAACCGGTGACCACACTACCAGTTCGGAGGGATCCTAAAACCGGTGTGGCTATTTCTGGCGAAGCTTCTGTACAGACCAAAAATAAGAAGCCACTAAGTCCAGTACGGGAAAATACTGCAGAGACCGCCCTGGAGCTTACCTTGGCGGAAATAGAAGAGAGAATTGCTGAGCTGCTTTACGATTTTGATGAGTGGCTAGCAGTTAGATGTACCCGTACAGTTCTAAGGTCCCGACCGCCAAAATATCAGCAGCAAAGAAGACTGAAGCACTGCTGATGAGAAGGCTCAAGATAGATTCGGTCTGGGATCTTCTTCATTCAAGGGAACTGTACCGGATTCATCTGACCATACCGACGCTACTAGAATACATTGTCAGGAATATTTTATTGTGTTCAATTAAATTAGAATTATCTTTGTAGTTTATTTATAAAGATTATCATTATAAGAGGCTTAGTGTAATTGGGCTTTGTTAGGGGCCCAAGTATTATATACCAACTTGTGGTATAAATACCCAAACCCTAACACATAATAAAGTGTTTTGTGTGAAATTCTATCTAGAGAGAAAGAGAGCTCCCAACCCTTCTCAAGAACACACACACCCCACGTTCGATCCGATTCTTCCCATCTCAAACGTGGTTAAATCGCCCTAAGTTAGGTTGTTAGGATATAAAGGCTACCAACAAGTGGTATCAGAGCCAAACGCGTTCGGATTTGAGCGATTTTTCTGAAATTTTTGGGCTTTTTCAAGGCTTTGAGTTCGAAACCTTTTTGCTCTTGATCTTGAGTTTTTGAGCTTATTTTACTGATTTTGCAAGCTCAAGAGCTAAATAAGTTGTTTTCGAGTGATTTTAAGTGTTTACCCAACAAATTTCAGTTGATTTGAGTGAGATTTAGGTAGAAAATCGCATAGGAAACTCGTCATTTTTTTTGCAGATTTGATATTCGGGCATATGAATGTAACAGTGCCCAGATATTCGGGTGAGACTGCCCGATTTTCATTGATTTTCGGGTGACTGTTCGAAATTCGGAGTATTAATACCCGATTTTCGAATTTTTGCCCGATTTTTATCACCCGAATTTCTTGCACGGCGAAAATTAATGCTTACCCGATTTTCATCACCCGAATTTTTGTTTCAATTCTCGGCGATTTTCTAGTTTTCGGGCAGACCCGAATTCGGGCATATGTATCCGAATTTGCTCACTCTCGGCGATTGTCTGATTTTCGGACTGAATTATCCGAATTCAGGCAAATCATCCGAATCAATATTCCCGAATTTCTACCTATCCGAAAATTCTTAGTACCCGAATTTCCAATCATATCTTAAGATTTTCGGTCAAAGTCTTCACCCGAGAATTCACTGTTCTCAATCGAAAACAGTGACTTCCAATCTTCGATCACTTACTCTTCAAAAATTACACTTAAATATTTTCGATCACCAAAAATTTTTCGGCCCCCCCTCGGAATAAAAAGGCTTTAAGTAGCAAAAAAAAAAAAAAAAGTCTTTTGGAAGAAAATTTTTTATACATCATTTGATAGAGAAAAGTTTTCTGAGTCCAACGGACATAGTCTATTTTACACTTTTCGAAAATTTTCAAAATAAATTTTTTGGGCCCAAATTTTCGGTATAGAAAACTTTTTTCGTCAATTTTTTAAGGCAAATCCACTATACGCGTCAACGATCACGTATCCAACAATCAACTTAGGTCGTTTTTTGGCATATTATAGAAAAAGTTTTGGTAATTTTCCCGAAGTTTTCGAAATCATTCCAAAATTTTTAGGTATATACCAAAAATTTTCGACACTTTATCTTCGATACTTCACTATACTTTTTGATAAAACCAAACTTTTCGGAACTGAATTTCCAAAAGCCAAATTTTAAAATTTTAAATTTAAAAAAAAATTATTATGGATGCTCAAGCTAGAAAAATTGAGGAATTAGAAGCAAGATTTGCTAATAATTACTATGTGTTGATTAAGCAACAAGAAGATCTAGCTTTCGCTAATGAGGATTTGGCTAACACAAAGTCAAAGGTCATTAGCTTAAGAACTAAGTTAGAGATTAGTGAAAAGAATGTCTGTGGTATGACAAAAAGATTACGTTCTTGCGAAGATGAGCGAAATCATGTCTCATCAAAATATGAGATAATCTTAGAGGAACGACGTATGCTTTACTCTAAGATTGAACTTTTAGAGAACGCTATTATGAAAAGAAGTCAGGCATATGATAATCCCTCTTCTAACTTAGTGTCTTTAGGGGAAAATAATTTACATTCTAATAAACCTACTTTTTGTTGGGAAATTCCTGAGGTTGCTAGTAAAATTGCAGAATTGAACGCAACCTTGGAATCAGAAAGAGTAGGTTTTCGAGCGGAAAAGAAAAAGCTTTTAGAGGACGCATATAGTGAATTCTTGTAGGCAATACGACTCATCATGTGATGACGCATATAGTGCGATAAGCTCGTATTCATACTTGAAATACCCGGTCCAGATTAAGTCTGAAAGACACCTTCTGCGACTGGCTAGGGAGAAAATCTTCAGATCTTCTAAACCTAGACACACATTCACCGGCGCTGAATGTCATTTCCCTCTAAGGTTCACCAAACTTGGATTCCTAAATCAGAAATCAAATTAAATAGGACTTTAAATGATGATTTAGGAGGTATATCTGAACCAAATGTGCATAAATTGTTTTCTGCTAATCAGGGAGGACCCATCCAAAAATGGGTACCAAAGTCCCGCTAATATTTTGCAGGAGCCCAATCACGTGTGGTAATTCGACGATGGTTGCTCCACACGCGTGATTGGTATGAGATGAGAGCAACCACAAAACCCCGGTCATGAGTAGTAATTAGAAGATGGTTGCTCCATACTCATGATCGATACGAGACGAGGGCAACCACAACTCCCAGCTTGCACGGTACTCGGGTTGCTCCACATGCATGACTGGTAAGAGACGCGAGCAACCACATCCACATCCCTCACGTATGGTACTTTGAAGTTGCTCCACATACGTTATAAAGGGAAGCACGGTGAGCAACTACACCGTAGGTAAATTCTATATATGCATTCCATAGTAAATTTTGTCATGCATATAGAGCTGAAAAGACAATATACCTACTTTGAAAATAATAGGGTACAAAATAGCTATGCATGCTTTAAAAAGACTCTACTTTCAAATATTTGCATGCATGCATACATGTGCCGAAATGCGAAATACCCTATGTTATAGGTACATTTTCATTATGCATACAATTTTAAAATTTTCGAGCTTAAACTTTCAAGTATGCATATAAGCTGAATCGCAAAAAAAATTACCTATTTTCTGTAGGAGCGTTAAAGGTTGAAAACGTACATTTTAATATGCTTAGTTTAAAGAAAATTAATTCTTTAAGTATGCATCTGAACTGAAAAGAAAAAGACGTTATTTTCATCACGCTCATTTTTTTTGGGAGAAAATCTACATTTTAGGCGTGCATGCATTAAGCGGGAGTATCATTCCATATTTTCGAGGGGAGTACATTTTAAAGGGGAGAAAAAATCTTACGGTGGTGCACGATTTGAGGGGGAGGAACAAAAAAAAAAAATATATATATACATATATAGTTATATAGCTATATAATATAATATAATAAAATATAATATAATATATAGTATATTATTCTATTATTATTACAATAAATATATATATATATATATGTATCTACAAAAAAAAACACAGTAAAAAAAAAAAAAGAAGGAAAAATCCTCTCATCATCAAGCTATTCCACCTCCCAAGACGGACTTTAACAAAAACTCAACCCTCAAGAGTTCAAGAATCCTCAAAAGGCAAAGGTGACTTCATGGCGCTCATATTATGATGCACTCTACCGACCTGCTCCAACTTGCTGATCAAGCAGCACTCATCAAAATTGACGGATGCAGGAATTCTAGTTCCTATGGTTCAGTCAGACCAAACTGAACCTAACCCCGGAATGCAACCGAGTGTTAGTGACGATTCATACGCATAAAAGCCACCCCTATTTGGCGGTTCTTGACAAGACCACATAGCTGATGATACAAAAATCCCTTACCTCACACAACATTCGGACCATCCCACATAGGTGCAGGTGCTGATTTTTATCAGCTCCCGAGTAGAAGTCGCCTCATTTGGTCCAATGGCGCATGCACAACCGAGTCTTACCCACTCATCGATCTCCCAATAGACCGATGTTTCATTAAATCACGGGGAGCCATGTAAGCTATCACCGCTTCACTTGGAAGCGGGAGATATTGAACTAAGTGGTAGTCAGCCCCACACCACTAAACTTTCTTGAACACATCGAGTCTAGGTATCCTCACTATCTAAATATTTTATAATTTTCTAGGACACATACACATTTTCTTATCTGGACTTCGTGACCAGATCAGAACTTCCATAGACACATCTGCTGTAGATGTGATTCCACGATTGGAAGGAAGTCCTGCCGTTGCAACATCAATACAACAACGGAATCAGGCCATTGTCTCGAGCTCTAGAACGATGCAAACGGGATGCCTATGTGGCCCCGGTTCTTCAAGCCCTGTCCTCATAGGCCACGTCTCGGAGTTTGTCTCTGAAATCGCGTCGACGGATTGCCTTAGTGGCTCCGTCTGGTTATTACCATCACCGACCTGTCGTTTGTGTCCTTCTAATCTTCCTATACAAGCATGCCGATTTCATTAACACGAATCGCCATGAGGGGGAGAAGGGGACACACATAAACAAACAGGTCGGACCACCCACCAACTTCCGCCGAGCTTACCACTCTGAAGCCGGGCTCCCCTACACTTGAATGGAACATTCCAAATGAGCCTCGGCACATTTTACAACACCCCACGTGTATCTTCTTCCGGAGCCAGACAAGCTTCCTCGAGGCCGAACTAGACAACTTCCTTCGAAGAAGACGAATCAGGCGCTGAGAAGAAGAAGATTAAAAGAGACTTGACGGCTTAAAACTACGGAGAAAGACCAGGACACGATGCGAACAAAGTCCAAGATCCGCGACATCATCAAAGTCGAATGCAGGGCGTGGATCACTATCTACATCCGGTCTACAGAATATAGCGTCAAGTCAAGAGAGTCCTAGCCGAAGAGCATTCAAAACTTCCGCAAGAAGGGGAGATAGCCCTTGTAGGGGGAGATTGCTAGGACTCAAGATGTTAACGGGAAGTCTTCGTGACCCCGGTTTCTTATACGACGGATTGCATTTGTGGCTCCGTCGGGTTTTTACCAAACATGAGCTCCTACTGTGCCTACCAACACCATTTCCTTGTCCCGACGACGTGATCAACATGCCAAATCATCAAGCGTCGTAAAATCAAGCAAACACCGCCGACCTTCAAAGATCGAACTTGCTGCCTCGTGTGCGTCTCTCCAAATTTCAAAGAGAACTTTCCAATTCCAACATAAGGTTGACCAAAAGTAGGGGGAGTTTCGCGCTATCAGAGGGAGAAATGTAACACACAAAAAGAGAAAATTCTTCAAGATCCGGCAAGCAACTTCAAACACCTTCCGGCATTTACGAGTCGAGCTTCAAAAGAAGATTAAGAAGATCTGGTGCCGAGAAGAGATGATCGAGCACGGTGAGCTTGAAGATCTCCAATAGAAGAGGTCAAAAGACAAGACAAGAAGGAAATTCTTTTAGGACTCAGGCAAACGCACTAAGCCCCACAAAGATATTACATGCCAAATTGAAGATTGAACACAAATGGGGAGATTGTTAGGAATATTTTATTGTGTTCAATTAAATTAGAATTATCTTTGTAGTTTATTTATAAAGATTATCATTATAAGAGGCTTAGTGTAATTGGGCTTTGTTAGGGGCCCAAGTATTATATACCAACTTGTGGTATAAATACCCAAACCCTAACACATAATAAAGTGTTTTGTGTGAAATTCTATCTAGAGAGAGAGAGAGCTCCCAACCCTTCTCAAGAACACACACACCCCACGTTCGATCCGATTCTTCCCATCTCAAACGTGGTTATATCGCCCTAAGTTAGGTTGTTAGGATATAAAGGCTACCAACATACATACAAATAAGGCAGAATGGGTTGAAGAAGGAGGACACACTGCCACTTGAGATGAAGATCATTAGTCGGCTCGAACGTGAATACTCCAGTCTGGTGCTACGACACAATCAGCTGTGAAGCCCAACTCGAAGCAGAACGCGCTGCCGGCTATGACTTGGATGTTCTGGCGGAATTAGAGAAGGAGGTTTACTGCATTGCTCGAGAAGCCCAACTCGAAGCAGAACGCGCTGCCTGCAGACCATCATTAGAACTGGCTACTCTATCTCAACTGGAGGATGGAGTTCTAAGTATTGCTTGAACAGTTCGAGTCGAAGCAGCGCAAACCCCCTCGCCCGATCCCAAACCGGTTACGCCGCATCACGAACCGATTGTGTCCCCTTAACCGTTGCGGTTGTCAACCCAGAGCCAAGTCCAATAAGGGATGAAGAAATCCCAGAAATAAGTCCGCCATCTCCTCCAAGAGTTCAAACCAGTCCACCGGCCCAATCTTACCCTCTTTCAATGGGAGGTACCAATCAGCCTAATAATCCGGTACCCACCACGGAGGCCTCGTTTCAACGGATCAACCGAAAACTTCATCAACAAGAATTGATAACGAATGCCTTCTATGATGATGGCAAAGGGCACATGGAGCAACTGACTGCTGATAAGTCCGAGCTCAGAGCTGATATACAAAACGCCGAAACTAACCTTAAGGCTCAGCTCAACGCCATGTCTCATCAGTTAACTGAGATCGTGACCCATCTCTCTAATCTTTCCTGTCCGATCTCAGGTGGTGACAAAAAGGGGAAAAATTCAAGGAAACATCACCGGTCTACACACGGTTCCAAAAGCAGCTCGCGGCAGTCCTCCCCACCTAGAGCAAACACTATGTCAACACTGAGGGTGATGCAAACCGATGCGGTTCGGTCCAGGCAAGAAAAGATCTTAATACCGGATGATACACTGCCTACTCTGGGAAGTGTAAGACAGATCCAGCCTCATCCGATTGAGAAGATCTACAATCCTCAAACCTTGAGGTCGATCGCGTGCAATCTAACGTCAGACCAGTTGAGCCATCTGACTGTTATGCACGATCAAAAGAGCAAGCGCCTTGCCTTGGCCAAAGTCCAAAAGGAACTGGAAAAAGCTGCTAAGGAGAAACCGGGATAAGACCAATGATGGACTGGCTGGACTAGATAGGACTGGTGGGATAAGGACTTGTAATAGATTGTAAATTCAAAATCTTTTTGAATAAAACATTCTTTACAGTCTCTGTTTCCTTTAAGTTTTGTCAACCACCAAAAAGGGGGAAATTGATAGATCAAACCGGTAAACAAACCAGTTAAAGGTTTTGGCGGTTAACAAAACATCCTAAAGGAAATCGGTCCGTGGAACCAGTCACATACCGTTTACGTACCAGTCTTGAAGACAAGATCAGATACCGGTCACGCTGAAGCAAAAAGATCAGACCGGTTTCTATGCAACGATCACCAATCCAAAAGTACCGTTGAAGAGTCAAATATCAAGAAGGTACAAGCGATCTTCAGTACAGCAGTAAAAGATCAAAGCAAGGTCAAGACTTGCACAAAAGAAGACATGAAGACAATACTGCTGATACTTGGCGCTAGACTGCAACTTTGCCAAAAGAGGAAAGATCATCAATGCGATCTGCGCAGCAATTTAATGAAGATGGCCCACACCCATACAACGGTCACAAGTTTAAGAGACGAGTATAAATACGAGCCTCTCAACATTCGTGATGGGTGCGAAGAACGCAACGAAAATTCAAATTTACAAGCATTCAAATCAAAGATCAAGTCAAGTCGAGCTGAGTTAGCTTTGTATTGCTGTGATAGTTCTTCACAATACCGGACTGTAATAAGCTGGTATAGTTAGGTGGACTGTAAAAAGCTGCCTAACTTTTTTTTGCTAGGAGTTTAGTTAGCTGAGTATAACTAGCGAGTTATAGCTGTGTAAGTCTAGCTAAGGAAGGTTGTATACCGGTGTGTATAAACCGAGTCTTCTAGTGATACCTTCCTGCTGGGAAGAAGGGGAGACGTAGGAGATTTTAACTCCGAACTTCCATAAACAAGTTCTCTCTACTCACAAACCGAAATACACACACGACACCAGTTCACCACTCGAACCGGTTTGAATTCCGCGTCAACCGGTCAGTGAAGGTTCAGTAAGCGAGAAATTGTCAAGTGTTTATTCACCCCCCCTCTAAACACAAACACCGGTCCTAACAAGTGGTATCAGAGCAGGTTTACTGAATCAGAGCTGAAAATATGAATGCCAACAAGCTACCGATGTTTAGCAGAGAGAACTTCCTTGGGTGGAAGATAAGAATGGAAACTTATCTTACAGCTCAAGATGACGACATGTGGGAGATTATCAATGAAGGACCACCAACCCTCATGATGATCAACCCCAATCATGCAGCCAACCCAACCGCTCCTTAAGAAATTCCTAAGCCAAGAAAAGACTGGACACCTGCCGAGAAAAAGCTGATGAATCTCGACAACGTGGCCAGAAACGCCATTTTCAGAATGCTTGATGATGGAATATTCAATCAAGTCATGCTGTGCAAAACCGCCAAAGAGATCTGGTCTAAACTATGCCAGATCTGCGAGGGAAATGACTCAACGAGGGAGAACAAACTCGTCGTTGCAGTCCAAAAGTATGACATGGTAAAGATGAAAGCCGGCGAGACAATGACGGCCTTTGAGGAACGATTCAGCAGCATCGTCAACGAACTAAGGTCCCTTGGAAGAGAGTTGAAAAATAGAGATCTAGCCATCAAAGTAATGAAGGCGCTTCCAAGGGAATGGGACGTTAAGACAATGGCTATGAGGGAGTCCAAGGACTTGAACAAGATGATGCTGCACGACCTGTTCGCTGACCTGAAAGCCTACGAGTTCGAGCTACAAACTCGTATGGAGGAAAGCACAGAAACTGAACCGGTCAAAGCACTAGCGGCTGCTGAAGGGCCATCTAAGGCTGCAGAAGGCGTGGCTGAGGAAGCAATGGCTCTGCTGACCAGAAAATTTGGGAGATTCTTGAAAAAGAATCAAAATAATTATCAAAAGTTTAATAAGGTTAGCAAAGAAAATGATGATACTGATGCATGCTTTAATTGTGGCAGGAATGGCCACTATGCTACTGACTGCCCAAGACCAAGGAAGGACAAGGGCAAAGAAAAGAAGGGAGACCGGGAGAAGAAGTTCCGATACAAGAAGAAGTCCAAGGCTTTGCTTGCTGAGGACAAGTCAAAATGGGCTGAGACCGACTCAGATGAGTCTAGCTCAGAAGAAGAAAGCGATGAAGAAGTGGCATGTTTGATGGCCAACATAGAAGAAGAAGAGTTTGACTTCTCCTCACCCGAGTTCTCTAAGGAAGAACTGGCCCAGGTACTACAAGAACTGACGATCGAGTACAGAATACTCTCGAGTAAAGTGAAGGGCAATGTCACTGAAGTTTCAACCGAAGAGACTGCTCAGGAGAAGGAAAACTGGCCTCTAAAGTTGCTCAATTGGAGGCTGAAAATCTCAAGCTACAAGGAGTTGTAGCCACCTGGACCGATTCATCAAGGAAGACTGACTGTCTTCAGAAAATAATGAGGTATGATAGAGACCGCACCGGTCTGGGATATAGCAGCCTCGCAACTATAGAACCAAGTACCAGTCCATCAACATCAACATCAACTACGAACAGCGCCCCTCCTTGCACACAGCCAAAGGTCAGATATAGGACACCCTATAGGCCTAAAGATAGGATAATCCAGGAAAGAGCACAAAACTGGACCTATCAGAGACCCCACAAGCAAAGGAGGAATGGACCACAGAAGCCGGTATCCAGAACTGAAAACTGGACTCACCCAAGACACAATACCAATCGGTATCGGTCAAAGGGTATAGTCAAAAGGCCACGATACCTTATTAATCCAGAAACTGGAAAATCCGTAAGGATCATCCAAGTTTGGATATCGAAGGGTTTAATCCCATCTGGACCCAAATAAGTGGGGACCAAAATCGTTCTTTTTCTTTTGCAGGAATACACAGAGGAACTCAGGAGATCAAGCTGGTATCTAGATAGTGGGTGCTGCAGGCACATGACCGGAAATGAAAAGCTGTTGACCGGGATAAAGCCGTGTACCAGCATTACAGTCACATTTAGAGACAACGGTAAATGTAAGACCGTGGGCAAGGGTAAGATTGTCCATGGAAACCTAACTCTTCGAAATGTCTACTTAGTAAAACATTTGCACTACAACTTAATTAGCGTAAGTCAACTGAGTGATGCCGGTTTCAAATCATTTTTCAAAAGGATAAGTGTTTGGTAAAAGACCAACTTGACCGAACCATACTATCTGGAACTCGAACCGACGGTACCTACACAGTACGCTGGGCAGAGGAAAATGCACCTAGTACTATGTGTCTGGTGACCAAAGAGTCTAAAAGTTGGTTATGGCACAAGCGGTTGAACCATCTAAATTTCAAAACTATTTCAGTACTGAGCAAAAATGACTTAGTAACTGGTTTACCCAAACTGACTTTCTATAAGGACAATGTATGTTCAGCTTGTCAACTAGGAAAACAGATTAGATCCACTTTTAAAAGCAAGGGTAATGTTAGCTCAAACCGATGTCTGAACTTACTGCATATGGATCTTTTCGGTCCCATATCAGTGGTTAGCATTGGTGGCGCCAAGTATACCCTTGTAGTAATTGATGATTTTTCAAGATATACATGGGTAACCCCTTTAAAATCTAAGGATCAAACTGCCTCAGTTTTAATAAAACTATTCAAAAGAATACAAAATGAGAACGGCAGTAAGATTAACATGATAAGAAGCGATAGGGGAACCGAATTTTTAAATACTACCATAACCAGTTATCTTGAGGACCATGACATACGTCATGAGTTATTCATCCCCCCCTCTAAACACAAACACCGGTCCTAACACGGATTCTGTCTCGGACTTGTAGATTACACAAGGATGCAATGGTGAAGTGTGTCTGCACGTGAAATGAAGGATTGGTGAATTCGGGGGCCATTCTGTAGTGAGCTGATTCCAGTCTGGGAAATGAAGATTTCTTGAGAACGACTTGGAACGAAACTTGGCGTGAGACAACCTAGCTGCGATCTAGTATTCATCTTATTTCGGTTGTGTAAGGGCTATCAATCATTGTTGTAACCAACTACGGTAAAACAATAGTGATTGATTTAACTTTTGAGGAGCAAATCTTAAGGAGATGAGTAAACCTCGATTGCAGATATAACATCTATAAAAATCATGCTCTCAATTTACTTTAACATTAATCTGAAAAGTAAAGTGAGACCAGGATTTTTATAGAGGTTATATCCCCAATCGGAGTTTACTCTTCTCCTTGAGGTTTGCTCCTCAAGAGTTAACACCAATTATTATTGCGATACCGTAGTTGGTTATAACAATGATTGATAGCCCTTACACAATCGAAATAAGATGAATACTAGATCGCAGCTAGGTTGTCTCACGCCATGTTTCGTTCCAAGTCGTTCTCAAGAAATCTCCACTTCTTTGACTGGAATTAGCTTGCTACCGAAGGGGCCTCGGATTAACCAATCCTTCCCTTCACGTGCAGTCACACTTCACTCATGCCTCCTTGTGTAATCAATAAGTGTGAAGACAGAATAGAATTCACAGTAGGATGTGGGATAAATCTCATGAGTCATGGGTACAAAGTAGATCGGTCAATTGGGCCCGTGGCCCGCGGGCCAGCCCGCCCCGCCCCGCCAAAGGGACGAGTTGGGCCTCAGTTTTTAGAGAGCGGGCCTAGGCAGGCCCGCGGGCTTTGGTGGGGCGGGGCGGCCTAGCCCGCGGGCCGGCCCGCCTAATATTAAAATTATTATATTATTGCTGTGTTTGGTTTTTAGCCCAATTAGTAACATGGTCCAACCCGAAAAAAAAAATGATAGTAATTGTCATAAGAAAAAGTAAGATAAAATAATATTGGAGTTCATTTGGAATAAATAATGGAAGAGCCCAATATAACATGTGCGGGCTTTTTTATTTTTACGGGCTTCATCTAAGGAACCAAACATGAGAAAATGGGTTATTAATAATTTTGTAAGCCATTTTATATGTTTATCCAATAAACCAAACGCAGCTTATATATTTTAATTATATTATATTAATTAAATATTATTTTGGGCTTTAAGTTTTATTTTTTTAATAGTCTAGTGGGCCAATAATTAATTATTGTATTGGGCTTTATTTTTTTAAATGGACTAAGTTTTTAATTTAAATTTTATTTTATTTTATTTTTTCACTATGGGTGGGCCGGCCCGCAGACCGCCGGAGGGGCGGGGCGGGCCTTCATTTCCAAGGCCCGCGCCCGCCCCGCCGGCCCGGTTTGACGGCTCTAGTGCAAAGAGTCGCAAGTTTAAGCTCGATTTGCAGAAGTATACGATAATCGCGAGTGAAAGCTCTCAAATAATTCGTTCTTCTGCTTTTTCTCTGTCTTGGTACCCTATTCTTAAGTGTTTTCTATTTGTATAAGCGTATAGCATATTAACACTTCACATGGAATGTCAATCACATATAATATTCAAAATATCTCGCAGATTCCTTGCATATAGTTCAAGTAATCATGCCAAATTAATCACGCCAATTTTCATTACATTACAATAGTCATACCATTAATTTGCATGATTTTATTCCATATATATCCACATAGATCGAATCAAGACATTACTTCCCTTATCGGGAGATCTCAATGAAATCAGCACATACCATATAATTTCAATCAGCATCTTATCTAAGATATAGTGTATCAATCAACAACTTTTCATTTTATATGGTATGTGCTGATTTCATTGAGATCTCCCGATAAGGGAAGTAAGCATCTTATCTAAGATATAGTGTATCAATCAACAACTTTTCATTTTACAATACCTAAATTCGTGCAAGGAAAGATCAAAGATCAGTCAAGATGCAACTGATGGATATTTTTATGATTTTGTTTCAAAATAAAGCATATTTCCATCGAGTAGCATTAGATCACAACAACTTTTCATATATGTTACAGAATGATATTCTCAAGTTATCTATGGAATTCAATTATTGCAACGATATACCAATTAAGCACATAATCACTTTTATTCGATATTTAAAAAGTATATATAATGTTAAAGCACATTATATCGAATATTATCGCATAGTTAAACATTATTCAACAATATATTCGAATTGCTTAAGTTATAGACGTTACTGCGTTCTAATTGCGTTCTAATTGCATGGAATCATCAAAACTCTTATAACACATAAGACCAAAAATGTCAACAATTAATCATCTTTTAAGACAAGATGGAAGCAAAATTTTTAATCTCAATTATTTAACTGTCAGAAACTGGGAATGAAAAAGTTGATAATGAAGACTTTTATGTAGTTCGATCAATATGACATGCATCCCCGGTTAGATAATAGAACTTTTATGCAGAGATGATTACATACAAGTATAATTTATAAGTACAATATGACATAAAACCATTAAAACAACTTTGGAGAAGAATGCTTATACGAATAAAGATTCGATCTTTGCTATTTGTTCTCCTCATATTGAACAAATCAGACCAACGTGAATACTCTTCATTCAAAACTAGATTCAAAATAAGGTGAAAAAACCTTAAAGCTTTCACATAAAACTCTGAATATCATATAAAGAACCATAAAATTCAAATAGAATGATCGTCCACCCACATTTTCGATGAAGATAATAAGACTAGATGTCTAAAGACGTCTAAGAAGCAATAAATAAGAGGTCTATGTAGATATTCCAAGTCTTTCCATTAAAAACTTTATTTTTACTTAGTTGATTAGTACGTTTGTTAGTTGTTAAGTGGTCTGTGTTATGGCTTTAAATTAGTGGATGTCAATTAGTTATTTTTTATTTTTTATAAGTAGTACTGATATATTCCTATTTCAATTCTCTGGCAATAAAGTTTTTCCCGTTTTATCTTATATATATGGCTTATATATTTTTAGTTCCGTATGTTTGAGGAGATAGCGTTTTAAGGACACTTAAGTTAAAGGTGGCAATTTAGTCCTATAAGTATCAAAATTGAAGCAATTTAGGTACACTTAAGTTAAGGATAGTAATTTCAGTCCTAGTATTGAAATTGAAGCAATTTTAGGACAGTTATATCCAGAAACTTAATTTCAGTCCAAGTCAGCATTTTCGGTTTTATGTGTATAAATTTCGGGCCGAAATGATGTTTTCGGGGTTAACTTTCTTAAAATTGCTTTAATTCTGATACTTGTATGACTAAAATTTATTCTCTTTGCTCCAAATAAGCTCTTACTTATTTTTTTACTTATGAGGTGACGATTAATTGGAGGAAAGAGAAAACAAATTTAGTTCAAGTCAGCATCTTTGGGGCCACGTGTACAAATTTGGGCTAAAATTAGATTTCTAGGTTTAGATGTCCTTAAATTGCTTCATTTATAATACTTATAGGACTGAAATCGCCACCATTAACTTAAATGGCCCTAAATTGCTTCGATTTTGATGCTTACAGGATTAAAATTGTCACCCTTAACTTAAGTGTCCTTAAAACGCTACCTCCTCAAACATACAGGACTAAAAATATATTTAAGCCTATATATATATATTATATATATATATATATATTAAAACACTAACATTAGTATTAAAGCTATAAGTAGTCTTATTAAATCCAGTCAATGAATTTCATCTGCATTCAATAAACATAATTTATTTAATTACGAATTTTGTCAAGTCATAAATTCATTTGAATTAATTAAGTAAAATACTTTTGTTTAGATCACTTATATTATTGTTATAGAATCACTAGAATCCTCACAAGTCAAGTAAAAAATTCTAAGTTTTTAGCCTAATAAATAGTTGGAAAAAAAAGTCCTCTTACCAAACAAATGACGATTCTCTCTTATATATAGAGAGGAAAGAAATAGCCAAAGCTCTTCATCTATAAAATAAAATACAAAAAAGAAAACCCTAAACCAAGACGAAGGATGAAGCCTTGCATCTTCTTCACTATATTTTTAATCTTCATTTTTGTCCATGCAGAGGCAAGGCCTTATATGAGGTTGGCGGATCATAAAGGGTTTATTACAAAGTACGATGACGGAAATAATCATCGCATGTACGGCACTGACCTGAAATTCATGTTCGGCAGGCTCCCGAAAGGTCCTAAGCCCCGAAGTGGTCCATCGACTTGCATCGGCCGCCCCAAACCAGAATGTACAACGCCTTGAATTCATGATTTTTAATATATACTTATTTCTGTTACATTATGCAAAATCTCTCATTTATGTAACACACAGAATAGTGGTGATTTATTTTTTATTTAGCCGTAGATCTGTTAAATCTAGTTGAATGTACTGAGCACCATCTACTTAATAAGCTCTTGCTTGGGTTAATTTTTTGTTCTTCTTTCAGATAGTCACTAATTTTGAGTAATACGATTATCTTCAATATATTACAAAATGATGCATCTGTGATTTAAAATAAAAAGATATTTTGATAGAAAGTAATCTATCATTGTTAATAAAAAAATCGCTATTAAATAGAAAACTTGTATTTACTCCGAGAATGATTGACCAAGTAGTCGAAGCGTGATAATTCCAAAGGGGAGGTCAAGAGTTTCAATCTACTTGGTCGCGTTGTTATCGCAGTCTGTGTGGACTTGGGACGGAAAATACAGATACCGGGAGGGAATTAGTCATGTTGGAAGCTGGTTGTTGTCCTATATCCGATATGAGGTTCATGATCGATTCAGACTATACTGAATCGGAGTATGGAGACTAGGGTGGTGTTATGTGAGAATACCTCCCGTTGGAAAAAAAAATTGAAAACTTGTATTTATTATGAGGATTCAATTTTTATTGAGATATAATTCAAATGTTATAAAAGATATTTCAATGAAGGCCAATAATGGGCTGAAAATGACCCAACAGTGAATAAAAGCCTAGAACCCAATCTCTTGATACACACCTATATACTAGATTTTTTGAACTGCGCACAAAGCCATGCGATAAATGCTCATATTTTATTTATTAACATATTATATATTTATAACTCATCAATTCACGCATTTTTAGATTTAAGCAAATAATCATCTAATTTAGACAATTAAAATTTACAATTAGATAGAAAGTAAAAAAATTCAAAAGACAAAAAAGATTCCGAAACTAATAAAATCGTTGGATTTGCATATACAATGTATCGTTTCAAAATGATGTACGAGTTAATAACCAATGCTCAAAATAAGGATCAAATAACGATTAAGACAGTAGATGACAATACTTCGATGATTTGATTTTCACTATCATTCATAAGTAGAGCTGTCAAATAGGCCGGCGGGGCGGGCTGGCCCGCAGCCCACCAAAGCCCGCCACTTGGCGGGCCCAGAAAATGGTAGCCCGCCCCGCCCCGCCGGCGGGCTGCGGGCCTGATGGGCCAGCCCGTTAATAGTAAATAAAAAATAAATATTGTTAATTTAAATTATTAACCCAATTAAAAAATAAAATTCAAAGCCCAATACAATAATTTATTATAAATCTATTAGTCCATTAAAAAATAAAGCCCAAATCACAAAATCCAATATTTAATTAATATAATATAATTTAAAAATTTTAATATATATATTTAAAATAATAGGCAGGCAGGCCCGCGGGCTAGCCCGCACCGCCCCGACAAAGCCCGCAGCCCGCGCGGGCTGACCCGTCCAGGCCCGCTCATTAGCGGGCCTGAAAAATACAGGCCCAACCCGCCCCTTTGGCGGGGCGGGGCGGGCTGGCCCGGGGGCCGCGGGCCTTTTTGCCCGCTCTATTCATAAGTGGCCTTAAATGATATAAATAATTACCACTTGTGCTGATCGTGGCCCTAAGAAGTGTTCAATAGAGGACAAAAGCATGAGAAGGATTGGGAAAATGGTCAAATCAAGAATGACTTGGTTCACTTGGCTTTAACTAGGCATACGATCCTCAGAGGAGAAAATTCTGCAAAATTATTTGATAGGCTTTGTCGAACTCGAAAGTGAAGCCCCATAGTATCAAGAAAACAAGATTTACACACGATATCTTGAAGTAACATATTTAGTTACAGAAGAAATTGTGCTTATAAAATGACATAACGGTACAAGTTCAAATAGATAGCTCTATAAAAAAAAACATCTTTGCATGTTCAAGTAATGAAAGGAATGGAAAATACATTAACATTAGTACTTTAGCAACTTCATACAAGACACACTGCATATAATGCTAAATCAAGCAAGTGAATTGAAAATTCAAGGTAAATTATTTTCGTGTTTTGCTTAGGTATGGTAATGTGCTCTTTGGGATCACATCTCCAATGAAGCCTGAATATTTTCGTACATAATTTTACACAATATAGGACACAAAATCTCCGTGTTTGCTCATGTAAATATCAACATTCATTCTCATATATCAAAATATCATTGAGGTTTATTTGATCAAAACTAAGATGCCCTTTGTAAGATACAAAAAATATCTTCCAAAACATAGCTCAGAATTATCCCTATAGTGACAAAAGATTTTAGACTTTTAAGAAGTTCTTACTCGTATCCATGTAACTGCCTTGGAGGTAAACTACAACTTCAGGCGTATTATGGATTGAATCTTTGGCGCCTATAAGTCATCGATTGGTGGCTTCTTGTGATGATCATTCGTCGATTGATAAGCCATAGCCAATGCCAAAGCCTAAGTTTCGATTCAAAACGCATAAAATTAACTCGTTTTCATAAAGCAAATGTCGGATCTATAAGTGGAATGAAAAGCTTACTATGTTGTCTTTCTCGGGCGGAGCATAGATAGATACCCATATAGTAATCGTAGTTCTCGTTCGGGTATTCTCCGTAGGGCGATCTTTAATTTTCTTGAAGGAATTTACAAATCTTTGAGCCAAATGAATTTAACGTTTAGAATGAAAAACAAAGCCATAGATGTCTTGTTTATCAGCAAAACTCGCCAAAAACCAAAACCCTAGATAAAGCAACAATCTTTATGGTCAAGAGGGACACATCAAAGGTATCACCAAAGAGGTCAACGATCAAACAACCATCATATTGGAGTCGTTAGGAGGAGAGTGACCACATTTTTTATAGTTGATCTTAGGTATGTGAAAGGGCTGTGACTGGAGATTTTGACAGAATGAATTGGGATCAACTGATAGATGAGGAAGATGAGGAAGAGAATCCTATAATTCGCTAAGCGCTGACTGTATGCATATTCGCATGATCAATCCATGGAAGCCTCAACGATTTCCGCATCTTTAACAGAACCATGGATGACATTCATGAGGTTTACTGTTGAATGGTAAACAAAAAAGGATGTCCTTACCTTGTGGTGGAAGAAATATAGCTGAAGTTCAAAATATGCCTAAGAGGGGGGAGGGGGGGGGGTGAATTAGGCTTATAAAAATTATGCTTCTTCTTTCAAAAACCTTTTCTTTGAAAAACGTGATAACAATACAATCTCTAAGATATATCCTAGGAACGATTAAGTATCTACGTGATCACTTTGAAACCTTGAAATCGTTTCTGGAGTTATCTCCTTGGTTTTAAAAAGGTTTTTGGCTATGTCTCACAGAAATGTAAATGACTGAAAAAGTAAAGTGAGACAGAGATTTTTATAGAGGTTATATCCCCAATTGGGGTTTAATCCTCTCCTTGAGGTTTTCTCCTCAAGAGTTAAATCAATCACTATTATGTTACCGTAGTTGGTTACAATAATGATCGACAACCCTTTACACAACCGAAACAGGAATGAATACTAGACCGCAGCTAGGTTGCCTCACGCCGAGTTTCGTTCCGCGTGGTTTCCCTGGGAATCACCACTCCCCGACTGGACACAGCTCGCTCCCGAAGGGCCCCCGGATACACCGATCCTTCCCTTCACGTGCAGGCACACTTCACTCTTGCCTCCTTGTGTAATCACAAGTCCGAAGACAGAATAGATGGTTTCAATAGGGTGGAATCACTCAGGTTTCGCTCAGATTCACAAGTTAAAGCTCAACGGCAGAAGGATATCACCAGTGGAAGCTCGATAGCAAAATATGATCGCAAGTGTAGGCTCAGCTATATGAAATTCGTTTCTTCTGCACTCTCTGTCTTAAACTCGATATTCTAAGTGTTGTTCTATATATATATGCATCGAATGGTCAACACTTCACATGGAAAGTTAGTTTCAAATAATATACCAATTCGGCACACAATCCATGCATTTATCGAGAATCAACATTATCTTAATCATGCCAAACATATAATATCACAACGGTCATAAGATCAATTAGCATGATTCATTTCCATATATATTCACAAATTTCAGCTCAGGGAATAATTTACCATACATATGTGATTTCATCTAAAGTCAAATCGGTGCATATCTTTCCATGTAGGGAGATCTCAATCAGATCAGAATATATCATATATAGTTCCCATCGAGTAACATATTTTCCATATATAGCACAACAGATTTCCATGTATGTCACAGAATGATATTCCATATATAAAGCACACGGAATTTCCATATATAAGCACAGTGCGACATACATCTTATCAAGGACTACTTCCCATATATTCCATATAGAGCACAACAACTTTCCATATATATCTCACGATGATATTCCTATGTTACGAGCAAGATATCAATGGAATTTCAGTGATTTCAATGATATAACAGTTAAGCACATAATCACATATTCGATACTTGAAAAGAAAATCAGCAACGTTAAAGCGCATTATATCGAATATTTTCACCTACTTAAACATGTATCAACATTACATTCGAATTGCTTAAGTTATAGACCTTATTGCTTCTAATTACATGGGATCATCAAAACTCTTAATCACATAAGACCAAAAAGGTCAACAATAGCGATAAAAAGAAATCCTATGTTAAATTGGATATCATCGCGAGAAAATGATCAATAGGTTATAGGTTACGACGATATTGGCCGTTCAATTCATCATTCGCATATAACATATATAATAAGGATAAAACTCAAAATGGTCTCTAATGGTTACCCAATGGACCAATTTAGTCCCCGATGTTTCGTCTGAACAAATTTAGTACTCAATGTTATCGATTTTGGACCAATTTGGTCCTTTCGTCACGATAAACGTTAATTTTAACGGAAATCTCACACGTGCCTCACAATAAATCATGCCCGGATCGATGAAATTGAAATGGTTTTTGAAATTAGAGCACGAACTAAAAATTTCTCCTCTAAAATCCGAATATGAGCTCTAATCATCTGCTTCGTTGAACTTCATTGACAATAGAAGAAAATAGTACGAACCCCCTAAATTCTGCAAATATTCCAAAATTTGATCCATACATGATTTAGTATGGGCCACGTGTAAGATTTCCGTTAAATTGACGTTTATCGTGACAGAATGGCCAAATTGATCCAAAATCGACAATATTGGGGACTAAATTGGTTTAGACGAAATATCGGGGACTAAATTGATCCATAGGGTAAACATTGGGGGCCATTTTGGGTTTTATCTCACGTATAATATATCAAGTAAGATGAATCTTCTTACAACCCATTTGTTTACTCCACTACTACACTTTTTATCCCTCGCAATGTGCACGGTCATGCAGGAGCAAAGCCTTATTTAACGTTGATAAGAATAATTGAGGTTTTATTACCATGCGATGATGATAACCATCTCCGTATGAATTAAGACACTAAGCTGAAATACATTTTTGGCGAACTCTCAATAGGTCCACATTCGATGATGTTGTAGAATATCTTTAAAATTGCCAAAGTGAGAATACGAAGGTAGAGGCGTGAAAAATCATTCAATGTTCTAAAAAGCTATTTAAAAGTTCTCTTATAGTTGTAGGTTCCAAGGATTCAAGGAAAATGAATTATTTATGGGAGTGATCCACCAACTCAATAGACTCAACTTTTAATATATTTGAATTGTGTTATTGAGCGTAGTACTGAATGTATACATGAATGTTATTTTTCCAAAAGAATTTGTGAACATATATTTCATCTCAAGAGTCATATTCATGTTCATTCAATACTCATATTTAGGCTCATTCAAGAGTCATGTTCATACTCAGTCAAGAGATACATAGCCATTCAAGGGGCATAACTCAAGAGTTATTCATTTTTATTCGATGACTATTCCGTAGAAAAAATTATGTTGTCATTTTAATACTTACATACTTGCAATTTTTACTTTATGTTTCCATGCGAAACAGGTCGAACAACTATAATGTTGTTACAATAGTATCATTACAGTTCGACGACTGGACCGTAAAATTTTTTTTCCATCATTTGTCATCTTCTTTTCGGTAGAAGTGTGTCATAAAAATTTTTAGAACTTTTTGTCATAATAAAAGGAAGAAAAATAAGTTAGACAGTGAACACAAATATTTACGTGGTTCGGTCAAAATGACCTACGTCCACGGGCCGGAGGGTAGAACTTCTTTAGTATGTGGAGATGATTACAAACACGTACACCTCGTAAGGACGTGATAAACAAAAGCAGCTATAGCGACTAGAAGTAAGAACCAAATGATAAATAGTTCGATCAATATTTTATCGAATCTATTCATAGAGAGAACTACAAAGAAATGACCGAGAGGACTGAAGATCTGTGTTGTGCTGTGTTCTTTCCTTCATCGAGCACTGCCTATTAATAGGCAACCCATTGCATCGATTTCTTATGTGAACATAAGAAAAAATCTTCAGCACACCATTTGACGATCAATTGCGTAGCCGAAATAAGAATCAAACTTTTCATCTTCTCATTTATTGTAGTAGGGCCCTATCTTGAAAGATCAACGTGAAGATGCAAAAGTTATATATTTTCTTCATTTCTTTATTCTACCGACACTCAAGGTTATTCTCAACAAATCTCCACATTGACCTTGATTCCGACAATTACTCCACCTTGACTTAGTAATATCTTTGTCTCCCTCCGGCCGTAGCCCCAACGGGCTAGTTCACCCTTTCTGAAACATTGATCAAGTCCAAGCAATGCTTGAACTTGGAAATTGGAAGAGCCTTCGTAAATATATCTGCAGGATTATCCTTTGTGTTGATCTTCTTGATAAACACCTTCTTATCTACAATGATATCACGGATAAAATGATACTTGATATCTATATGCTTAGTCCTTTCATGATACACCTGATCCTTAATCAAATGAATTGCACTTTTGTTAGGTCCGTTTTTAACATCCAACATATGAACTTGAACATAGATTCGATAGATTTACCTCGATGATAATGCGAGCGGAAGCTTTAGGATTAAATCAATCAAATCTTCATTAAATCTCACACTTTCTCTCTACAATTAACCTTTCTCTCTCTACAATTAACCCTAGCTTAGATAGTGATTAGAGAGAGTGTTTCTAGTGAGAGAAAGCTAAACTCAAGTTATGTGCTAATCACACATACTTGCCCTATATATACCAATCAATATTGGTATATTTGCATTCTAGTCCCTAACTATACATATATTACAATTTAGTCCCGAGACAAAGATAACAACATTATTGAACACTATAAAATATTTCCAACAATCTCCCCCTTAGTGTTCAATTATAATTGCAGCTCCGATTGTCTTTGTCTCTCGAATCTTCAGTCTTCATCATCAGTTGAACACAACAGAATGATTTTCAACAATCTCCCCCTTTGTGCTCAACTTTGAATTTGACACGGTCTTTGTTGCTGTTTGAAGAAATATCTGAGAGCGTCTGGAGAATCTTCAGTCTCCCCTATTTACATGCACCCTCATTTTCTTCTTTTGCAACTTGAATATTCGTCACTTTCTTGCATATATCAGAGTCGCGCGGATCATCAGCATTGACTTGTCGTGTATCCTCGAACCATGGAGAGAGGTCTTGTTTGTTGTGGTTCAGCACGTGCGTTTGAAAGCATGGCTTCTTTAATGAGTTCACGTGCTTGGCCTTCTTAATATACTTCTCCCCCTCATGGCGATTTATTTGTATCGTCATGTTGTGTGATCAAGGTGATCCTGTGTACGCTGAACGTGTTGGCGTTGAATTCCGGATGAAGTACCTGAAAAAACGGGACAGACGACCGATCATCGTGAAACATCCCTAGATGTCACTCTTGGTCGTTGATGCAAAGTCACACAGACTTGCATTTGGAGGGACTACGGGGCCACATAGGCAGCCCGTTGACATCATTCTAGAGTCGTGCTCCAGAAGATGGCCTGCTACCGTTGTTGTTTTGATGTTGCAACGGCAAGACTTCCTTCTGATCATAGAAGCACATTTTTGCGATAAATGTGTCTACAGAAGTTCTGGCTAGGTCACGTAGACCTGCATAGTATGTGTAAAATAATGTTTTTGTCCTAGAAAATTTAAAAATATTTAGGCTATGAGGACACACTAGACATTTACGTGATCAAAAAAAATTCAGTGGTGTGGGGCTATGGACCACTTTGTTCAATATCTCCCGTTTCCAAATAAAACGGTGATAGCATAGGCGGTTCCCCGTGAGATATTGAAACATCTGTCTTTAGGGAGACAAATGAGTAGCTAGGAAGGGTTGTGCATGCGCCTTAGGACCAGATGAAGCGTCTTCTACCCGGGATCTGATAAATCAGTCATGTACCTATATGGTTATGGTCCGGATAGTTTGTGGTTGTGGTGTAATGATTTCATCGTTATTCGCTCGAATACCCTCACATACACTCGGGGTTTGTTCCTGCGATAGATGCAGTTGGGATGAACTGAACTATGGGAACTGGTATGTGAACACCTCGTATTGTCCATGCGCTAGTTGATGTTGACACTCCCTCAAAGTTTGAAGTTTGTCTTCCGGCATTCTCTTTTATCTCTTGCGCCTTTTTAGGTAACGCTCCCCCTAAATTGTTGCGCTATGCCTAATGTGATGCCCTTGCTCCCCCTAAATAGATGTGTTATTTCAAATATGATGCCCTTGCTCCCCCTAAACATGTGCGCTCTTGTAGAAATTTGCATATTACTTTCTTTCAGGTCAAGCGCCTTTAGTAAATGAAGTATCACTCCCCCTTTAAAATGTGCGCCTTTTAAGTATGCGCTTATGAGTATCATTTCCCCTAAAACATAGGCGTTTTTTATAATAAAACTACGGTAATACGCTCTTTTGAAGCTCTTGCACCTCTTCTAGCGATCCACTCCCCCTAAATAAAAACAATATAGAATATGAAGACCGAATATTCGGTAAATATAGAGTTTGACTCCCCCAAAATAAAACTCAAACTCAAGTGCCTTTTGCAATTTGAAATTGGCTCGGCCTTCTTTAAACATTGAAGCTCAAAATTATTATTATTAATTTTTTTTTTTTTGGGCCTTATTTTTCTTTTTCTCCCTCTTGTTTTTTTTATTGCCTCTTCTTTTTTTTATGGGCTTATTTTTCTTTTTTCTTTTTTAATGGCCTTTTTTTTTTTTATGTCCTTTTTTTATGGCCTTTTTTTTTTGTTTTTTTTTTTTGTTTTTTTTTTTAAAAATAAAAATAGAAACAATGTCAAATCAAGAGCGTTGGAATAGTCTTGATTTGGTGTGTTTGCTCACGTCACATACCGATCATGTGTGTGGAGCAAACCGAATACCACACGTGTCGGGGTCTTGTGCGACTGCTCATCATTGCATACCGACCATACATGTGGAGCAATCGTCGTCTATTTACCATGTACGATCGGGATCCTGCAAAACAAATTATCGGGACTTTGGTACCCATTTTTGGACGGGTCCTCCCTTATTAGCAGTGAAACAATTATGCATATAAGGTTCAAATTTGAAAGCAAAATTATCACATAAAGCAGTCATAGGAATCCACATTTGTCGAGGACTATTTATTTCCATTTGTAGCTTAGGTTTCCAGATTTGTTGTACCTTTTTGAAATTTAACTTTTCAGCATCGGTGAATGTGTGTCTTTTTGTAGAAGAGAAAATTTTCTCTTTCGCCAGTCGCTTAAGATGCAATTCGGATTTGACATTGACCGGGTACTTGAGAGAGGAATACGAGCTTATAGAATCAATAGCATTAAGTATAGAAGTGTCGTATTTCCTACCTTCTAGACTCACATCATTCACTTTGTAATGTGTACTAAATGAGCTACTTTTGTTTAGACAATTATTACTTTTGGACGTTTCAGTTTTAATAGAGAATGTGTAACAATTGTTTTTAGAAATATTTGTTGTTGCTTTTTCCAACTTTGGAAGTTTAGGAATGACTCTAATAATTTTCTTGGTAGGAATAGAGGTAGAAACATTTTCACTTGTTTTAGTAAAGAATGATTTATCTTCCTCTATTCTTTCTTTCTTGACAGCTTTACTCATTCGTGATGTGTTCTTATTCTGTTTTGAAGATATGTCTTTTAATGGTTCGTTTTTAACAGAATAGGAAGCTGAGGTTGCGCCTTTTTCTAAGGAATATTTGAGAATTGAATTCTCCTTTTGAAGTTCGTCTATTTTAGCTCGAAACCAGTTTCGTTCGGAATCTAGAAGAGAATTTAATTCAGCAATTGTGCGAGTACTTTCTAGAGTGTAGCAATCCTTAGGTTCGGGTTTTATCGATAGTATAGAATGTTCCTCGTTTGGCACGGACTCACTTGTTTGAGTCGACTTATTTAGAGACAATATAGTTTCTTTTATTTGGTGTTGCTCAGTTTGTCCTCGTTTAGCTAGAACATCTTCTAATTCTTTAATTTTTGAATATAATTGATTTCTTTGTTCAATGAGACTTTTGTTTTGGGCTGCACTATTTATTTTTTCGTCTTTACATGTAGATAATTCTTTTGTAAGTTCGTTTATAGTTGATTCTTGTTGTGCGACCCTTGTCTTTAAGCTAGTCAACATTTCTTGTTCTATTGTTAGTCTATTTTTAAGAGTAGCTTTTTCTTCTAAACTCTTAACTAAGCAGTTGTAATTATTTTCTAGCCTAGCTTCTAATTCTTTGATTTTTATCAAGTAGTTGGCTTCCATATTTACTTTCTGGGTTGGATGTTTTTTATCGTTATCGTGTTTTGAATTGATATTAAATTTTGATTAAAACTTTTCGAATTTTAAAAATCAGTTAGAGAATTTTAATAAAAGATTTTCGAATGTATAAGTTTTCGCAGTGAAAGTTTTGGTAAAACGTTTTTCGTATGAATAGTATTCGAAAAGTATTTTTTTTTTTTAATGAATAGTATCCGAAAAATTTTCCGAATGAATTTTTTTTCGGATGAGAAATTTGCTTTTCGTATCAGAAAATTTGTTTTTCGGATGAAAAATGTTTTTTTTTTTTTAAGTCAGTATTTTTCGGATGAACAGTACCGTGCGAAAAAATTATTTTCCGGATGAACAGTGATTTTTCGTATGAACAGTACCGTGCTAAAAAAAAGTTTATTTTTCGGATGAACAGTAGCGTACGAGAAAAAAAAAATTTATTTTTCGTATGAACAGTAAAAATATTTTTCGTATAGGAAATTTTTTTTTTCGGATGAACAATAGCGTGCGAAAAAAAAAATTTTATTTTTCGGATGAATAGTGTTTTCGTATGAGATTTTTAGTACGAGAATTTATTTTTTTTTTTTCGCGTATGAAGTGCGTGCGAAAAAAATTTTATTTTTCGGATGAACCGTATTTTTTCGTACGATAAAATTGTATGTATTGCGTATGCTTCAGTATACGAAAATGTAAAGTCAAAGCGAAAAAATTCAGGGAATGTGAGAGAAACGAAAACTTAGGTCAATGCGAAAATAACTTGGTACGAAAACTATCTTATGAATAGTGCGAAAATGTTTGGTGCGAAAAACTATATCTTTGGTACGAAAACGCGATTTTATGTGCCAAATCTTCAAATAACACTCAAATTAACACATTAAGCACAGTTAATCGATCGAAATTGAATGGGTAATCATCTAAAATACTTGATTAACACAATAGAAACCAAAATATAGTCCAATTTTGCATTTTCAGCGATGAACAGTTTGAAGATAAAGAAAATATTTCGATCGCAGATTTGAAAATTAAGCTCAATAAATCGAAGATAATCGCAATTAACATATATCAAATGATTCGCAAATAGATTTCGTTCAGAATCATGCGAAAACAGCAAGCAAAACAGCATACGAAAATCATATAGATCATGCGAAAAAGCTATTGGCGCGAAGAACACTCATGCGAAAAACAAATTTTAGCAACCAAAAATTGATCAATTCACACGATTTTGGCTCTGATACCAATTGTTAGGTCCGTTTTTAACATCCAACATATGAACTTGAGCATAGATTCGATAGATTTACCTCGATGATAATGCGAGCGGAAGCTTTAGGATTAAATCAATCAAATCTTCATTAAATCTCACACTTTCTCTCTACAATTAACCTTTCTCTCTCTACAATTAACCCTAGCTTAGATAGTGATTAGAGAGAGTGTTTCTAGTGAGAGAAAGCTAAACTCAAGTTATGTGCTAATCACACATACTTGCCCTATATATACCAATCAATATTGGTATATTTGCATTCTAGTCCCTAACTATACATATATTACAATTTAGTCCCTAGACAAAGATAACAACATTATTGAACACTATAAAATATTTCCAACAACTTTGACTATCACAGTAAATAGTAATAACACTCTATTGCTGAGTTAATTCGCTGAATAACCCCTTCAACCATAAAGCTTCTTTGATCACATCAGTAATAGCCATATATTCTGCTTCAGTAGCATATAAAACCACTACGTGCTGTAAAGTAGCTTTCCAGCTAACTGCACAACCTCCAATAGAGAATACATAACCAGTAAGAGACCGTCATTTATCGAGATCACATTCGTAATCTGAATCAACGAAGCCAACGAGAGTATCATTATTTCTATCAAACTCCAAACAAGTGCTTAGAGTACCCTTCAAGTATCTGAGGATCCACTTCACTGCTTGCCAGTGTTCTTTCCATGGAACAGTCATATACCTGCTAACAACACTAACATCTTGTGAAATATCAGGACGTGTACAAACCATTGCATACATAATACTGTCGACTGCATTCGAGTAAGGAACTCGTGTCATATACGCTTCTTCATCTTCTGATGATGGTGACTCAGCAGAAGATAGCCTAAAATGGCTAGCGCGAGAGGAGTACTGACTGGTTTGGCATCGTACATGTCAAATCTCTCCAAAACCTTCTTCAGGTAACTCTCCTGGGTCAGGTGTAACTTACCAACTCCTCTATCACGTCTGATCTCTATACCAAGAATCTTCTTAGCTGCTCCCAAATCCTTCATCTCAAATTTTACCATTCAATAAGGCCTTCAGCTGGTGAATTTCTGCAAGATTTTTAGCCGCAATGAGCATGTCATCAACATATAATAACAGATAAATGAACGAACTGTCATTCAACTTTCGAAAGTAAACACGACTATCATACTTGCTCCTGGAGAAACCATGACCCAACATAAAAGAATCAAACCGTTTATACCACTGTCTTGGAGACTGCTTTAATCCATACAAGGATTTCTTCAACAAACAAACTTGGTCTTCCTTTTCTTCAACCATGAAACCTTCAGGTTGCTTCATATAAATCTGTACATCTAAATCGCAATGTAAGAACGCTGTCTTGACGTCAAGCTGTTCTAACTCCAAATCATACATGACAATGAATGTAAGTAATACACGAATAGAGCTATGTCTAACTACAGGTGAGAAAACATCATTAAAATCTACACCTTGTACTTGACTATAGCCTTTCGCGACTAATCGTGCCTTATATCTTGCATCGTCACTCATTTCTGCTTACACCGTGTTCGCAAAAGTCCATCTTACCAGTACTTGGACCGCAAAGTAGGCCCTACTTGCTAAAAATCGTCAAGCCTTTTTCTCCCATATGTCCAAGCCTCATATGCCACAATCTCGTGGTATCATCCGGGGATGTCGAGATTGTATCGGAACCTGTAACAGTAGTTCCCTGCAAAATATATAAATTTCCAGACCTACAAGCTTTCATCACGACAAGGGCACCTCGAGCAATCTTCAGAACTCCACCTTCACCTGAGAACCTGCACCCTTGAGATTCAAGTGTACCTAAAGAGATAAGATTTCTCTTCATATCTGGAACATGTCTGACTTCTATGAGCGTTCGGATGATTCCGTCGGACATCTTGAAGTGAACTGTACCTTTACCAATAACTTTACAAGGAGAATCATTTCCCATCAAGACATATCCACCATCGAAAGCTTCATACGTGGAAAAACAGTCTCGACTGTGACTGATGTGGTAAGAACAACCCGAATTCAAAATCTACTCACTATCAGACCTATCAGTATTTGCAGTTGCTTTAAAAATAGTTCCATCACTCTCATCTGCAGCTACACTAGCTTCGGCGGGTTTAAAATTATTTTGCTGATTATTTCTCTCCTTATTTTTCAATTTATAACAATCAGTTTTGATGTGACCCTTTTTCTTGCAAAAATTACAGATTTTATTTCTGTATCTGGATTTTGACCTACCCTTAGATCGGCTAGTTTCAGCGTCTCTATGTTCAGGTCTACCCCGTGCAAATAGACCCTCTGCCTGGCTACCACTAGTTTCCCCTGTTATATCCCTATATATCTGCTCTTTCGACTGTAATGCAGATTTGACACTACTATTGGAGATTGTATCTTTCTCATATATCATAGTATCACGAAAATATTTTAGGGATAAGGGAAATGAACACAACAATATTATGGCCTGATCTTCGTCACTCACTTTGACTTCTACGTTCTTCAAATCAATAATGGTTTAATCGAATTTATCGAGATGCGAGAGAATAGAAGTACCTTCCGTCATTCTCAAACTGTATAGCTTCTGCTTTAGATAGAGCCGATTCTCCTTAGTCTTCTTTATATAGATAGCTTTCAACGAATCCCACATACCCTTGGTCGTTGTCTCCGCAGCAACTTCTTGTAAAACCTCGTAAGAGAGATTCAAGATAATTGTCGATCTGGCTTTTTTGTCTAATTCTTTAAACTGGTCAGCTGTCATTTCCTCGGGTTTCTTCTTGTCTCCTTCGAGCGCCGCCTCACAACCATCTTGAATGAGTATTACCTCCATGTTGAGACTCCACATTGCAAAGTTAACGTTTCTATCGAATTTTTCAATTGACAGTTTTGTTATCATCATGGTGGCAAAAAATAAATCGGGATGTTGGCTCTAATACCAATTTGTTAGGATATTTTGAATCTCGAATATATTATTACCCGATAAATGAGGATAACAAATAAAAGGAAGAAAAATAAGTTAGACAGTGAACACAAACGTCCACGGGCCGGAGGGTAGAACTTCTTTACTAGGTGGAGATGATTACAAACACGTACACCTCGTAAGGACGTGATACACAAAAGCAGCAATAGCGACTAGAAGTAAGAACCAAATGATAAATAGTTCGATCAATATTTTATCGAATCTATTCATGGAGAGAACTACAAAGAAATGACTGAGATGACTAAAGATCTGTGTTGTGGTGTGTTATCCTTCATCGAGCACTGTCTATTTATATGCAACCCATTGCATCGATTTCTTATGTGAACATAAGAAAAAATCTTCAGCACCATTTGACGATCAATTGCGTAGCGAAATAAGAATCAAACTTTTCATCTTATCATTTATTGCAGTAGGACCCTATCTTTGAAAGATACACGTGAAGATGCAAAAGTTATATATTTTCTTCATTTCTTTATTCTATCGACACTCAAGGTTATTCTCAACACTTTATGATTGTTGATTGACTAACTGATGACTTTTCTTACGATGTCATTAGGGTTAGAGTTAATTGAGAGAGAGAGGTGTTAATTTTAGTGTGAGAGAGAGAGGTCTTAATTTTAGCGGTGCATATCATGTAAAAACGCTTGATCTTTAGCGGTGGTGGTTTGTCATGATAATATGAGCATTAACATATTTCCTAAGTATACAGCTAGAACAATTTAAGAAATTAAGTTATATCACTTCTATTACAGTTAAAAACCACACAAATCAAGTGAATAATTCAAAGTCATTTAATTGTAACCTACTAACAAGAATAATTTGAGTGGGAAAAAAATCCACTTACCAAAAATATGATGAGCTGGCTCTCTCATATATAGAGAGACGGATGAACGAAATAGCAAAAGCTCTTCATATAATAAAGATAAACGAAAGAGCAATAAAACCCTAAACCTAAGACGAAAAATGAAGCCTTTCCACTGCGCCACTACTCTATTTCTAATCCTTGTTATGCTTGTCCATGCACCTCATCTAACGTTGAAGGATCATAATAAAGGGTTTATTACAAAGTATGATGATTGGCGAATCCCTCATCTTCATTACATTATGCCCCTCATTGATGTAACACACTTACAGTAGTCCTCTCCAATTTTGAGTAGTAAAATTATTTGAGTAAATTTCAATAATGCTGCATTTATGATGGAAAAAAGAAAGAAGATACTTTAACAAAAGTAAACCATCATTATTTATAAAAAGAACCATGTATAATAGAAAACTTGTAAATATTTTGGAGACTCAGATTTTTATATTCAATATGATTTAGATATTATAATTGGTATAAGACTTTAACGAAATTTCTACTTAATGTCTGAAGTTTTAAATGATCTAATTAAGACTCTACACTACATAAAAGTCTATTTATGAAGGCCAATAATGGGCTGAACATAAGCTAACAATATGGGCCAATAGGCCCAATAAAGTTGATGGGCCCCCCAACAGCTTTTCCTCAACTCCAAAACCCTAAAACAGTGGTCAGACTCCACTCCACAAAGGTGCTCCACGTTTTTCTGCTCGTTTGATTGCTGCTGATGCCTTGTCAATCCGAATGTTAATCCGACATTATTTTCCAATTCTTTTTCAGGTTAGTTTTCCCAAGGAGTTTCGAAGGGAAGGGAATGGCTCCAGCTAAAGGTATTTATCCTCGATTGTTTAGAAATTCACTTCAGCGAATAATTTCTATTGGGGAGATTTTGATTAGATTCTTCTATTATGAGTCTCTCGAATGGCGGAGCGATAACATCATGATTCTCGAGTAATTGTGAAGCTCGAAACGCACCTTTTTTTCTTTTTTTCTTTTCTTTTTTATGTATAACATTGCTTGCTGTAATTTGGTGAATGCTGTTTGGGATGCTTTGGGGATTATCGTTTGTAAATGCATTTTGCTTGCCTTTTACCTTAGTTTTCTATTTGAAGTTTTAGACTTACTTCATTTGTTCTTTTGTTAAACTGTGAGTCATTTCGCAACTTTCTTGAACAATGAGTCGCTACTGCATTACATAAGTAGGCTTCATAAGGCATCGTCAATGTGTTTTTCATGGTATAAGCCTATTTTCCATTTCATGTATTTTTTTGTGGTATACGCCTTTTCTCGGTTATGTATATTGAATTGTTCAGTTCATGATTTATAATGTCCTAACTTATATACACGGTTTTGCTTAGCTGATACCACAAAGAAAGCCGATGCCAAGTCTCAGGCAGTAAAGGCTGCCAAGGCTGTGAAATCTGGCACGACGTTCAAGAAGAAGGCGAAGAAGATACGCACGAAAGTCACTTTCCATCGGCCTAAGACTCTGAAAAAGGATAGAAATCCCAAGTATCCTCGCATTAGTGCGACTCCTCGCAACAAGCTCGATCATTACCAGATTTTGAAGTACCCTCTGACCACCGAATCTGCGATGAAGAAGATCGAAGACAACAACACCCTCGTCTTCATCGTTGACATCCGAGCTGACAAGAAGAAGATTAAGGATGCCGTCAAGAAAATGTACGATATCCAGACTAAGACGATCAACACTCTTATCAGGTATGGGACCATTTCATTACTGAAAGTAAAACTCCATTTCTGTCTAGTTAGTCGCGTTTATCATGTTCTCTAATCTGTCCAATGTAGTTAAATATGCAATGGAGATCTTTTTTCGTAGTTTTTAAATTTCTATGCACATCTCAAACTGCCTTCGAAACACATTCCTAATTTTTACAGGCCTGACGGGACCAAGAAGGCTTACGTGAGGTTGAGCCCAGACCATGATGCTTTGGATGTTGCCAACAAGATTGGGATCATCTAAATCGTCTTTCTTTTAAATATCTCCCTTCAGGTTCTTTTAGCAGCAATATTATTTTTTTTTTCGTAAACTAAGATGCTAGACCTAAATTTATTGCATTCGGTTGGTTTTAAGCTCCAGTAGTACCATATTTTTTTTTTTTTTTTGCAAGGGTTTATGTTAGAACTCTTGTAATATTGTGCTGTCATGGGAACTTTTGTTGTCTTCATTTACAGTGCGAAGAATCCCAGATTTAATCATGTTCGATAAGCTGCTCTATAGTTATAATAAGATTTTCCATTACATGGGGTGATCTGTTGTAAGCGAAGGGAGCAAATCGTAGCCGTTGATTGCGGTCGATATCAAAGAGAATATTGATGTGGCTAAATTCAATGAATATATGACCGGCTAAATTCATGGAAGGTCGGTTTGGAAACTCGGTTTTCCTCTGAATTACCTATTTGAAGTCCCCGTAATAAGTTCGACGACGGCGTCCGCGGTCGACGAAATCTGAATTTTGAAATTCTAATATCTGCGAAACAATGGATTTTGGTTTGAAATTCATACTTTGAAATTATGTGATTCCATTTCAATATACGAATCACAAGCGTATCCTGAGTGAATATCGTGTAGTTAATTTGATTCGCATGAATTGGATAAGGTTCATTCTAACGAATCAAATAATATTTATTTGACAAATTAAGTTCATTTGAATGAATTAATGAAATAGATGAATGGTTAGATTCATGTGAACGGATTAAATAAATTAGTGTGATGTATTAAGTAATTTGAAAGGTTTTCGTTCAAATGTAAATAGAGGTTTCATCAGAGTTTGAAACATATGTCGAAATACAGAATCACATAAACGCATAAACTTTCGAGTCTATAATTCTTCTCTAATTGTTCATCTTGAAGTATTGTTCAATGTAAAGCTAATTAATGCAAAATAGATTTTACATTTCCGCCAGCCTTATCCTGGAAAACAATTGTCCACGATCCTCTTGCACGTTCGGAAGGGAACAAAAATCAGTTTTCAGGAATTCATGTTATCATGAACCTCTGAATTCTTACACAAAATACTCCCAAACTGACGTATAGATAAAACCCGACGCTATGCAATGCACTCATCATGGGCTACCTTCGAAACTTGAATGTTTGTTGCAATCTCAGGGAGGGGTATCTACCAGCATGACGCTGCATCGAACGTCGATATGCTTCGTCCGCACTGACAGCTTGGCATATGTAGATTCCAAAACGAACCCGATTCTTGCCAATTTGCCATACAATTTCGGACGACGAGCATATGTAGCCTACAGACAGCAATCCTTACACAGTCGAGAAAAAGGTTCTTGCTTTTACTTTGACGATTGTAATAAGGAATCGTTCGCATGCAGCAACATAATACGGATTTGGGGACTTGAATAACCGGCTGGCTGTGTATCGTTGGAGATACTCATAGGCTAATAGAGAAGAAAGCTTGGCGGGACCTACTTGAGAAAGATCTCAGTTGAAGATACAAAGAGCTGATCGAGTGCTTACAGATTGGGAAGAAGAAAAGGAGATTTTGTTTTGCACCGACCTGTAAATACCTCGTGGGCTCGGAAAGTTACGTCACCCTCCCGCCTTTTGATGCCTGAAGAGAAGCGTGGAACTCCGGCATCGTAAGATAAATTTCAGATGTATTTCTTATAGCGTCAATGTATGAATAAGATTCATGTATAATAAACAGGCAATTTTGGTAGAAGATCTGAAAATAATTAATAGGTATAACAATACAAGCAAACGATGACGATCCTTTGACAAAATGGTCGATATGAGGGTTTTCTTTGGTATACAGAAAGTCATCCAAGGAAAGATATAACCGTTCAAGAACCACAGCAGGCGGATTTTTGAGCTGCTTGGGCAGATCCTTGATTCTGATCGGGTTGGGTAATCTTTATAGTTTGTGGCTGCAATTAAGGAAAACGTAGTTTGGTCGCAAGTAGGTATATCAAAATGTACGAATGAATAAGCGAGAGAAGTCGATTTGTTACCTCGGCCTTGGAGTCTGTTTCAGAGAGTCTTTGCTTAATGTCTCGGGCAATGGAGAAGAAAACTTCCTCCACATTCATGTTTGTCTTGGCACTCTATTTTTTTTCCCCCCGAATAAGGCGGTTGGTTTAATTACCATCTGTTTGAAGTAAAAGTTCAAAAGGGAAATACAAGTAAATATACTTACTGTTTCGAAGAATTTGATTCCGTATTCATCAGCCAGTGCTTGGCCCTTGGAGGTCGGTACGGCCTACAAGATTTGGATTAATTTGTGTCAGGTGATTGTGGAGAAGTATAGTAGCATACCACAGGGAGAGAGAGAGAGAGAGAGAGCAAACCCTTTTGCTTTCATCCATATCAGCTTTGTTGCCTACCAATATCTTGTTGACATTGTCAGAGGCATGCTGTTCGATGTTTCTAATCCAGTTCCTGATGTCTACAAAAAAAATATTTGAAGCTGTAGATCCTAGGAAAGAAAATGAATCACAGAAATAAAACGGCGTATTCTGATAGTCCGGAAGAGAAAGAAGGGATGATTACTGTTGAAAGAAGACTCATCAGTGACATCATACACTAGCAATATGCCCATTGCTCCACGGTAGTAAGCTGCAAAATGAACAATCAGATAGGTTTTAAGATAGCACAACGAGAAAAACAAATGCTTGGAGGGGTTACAGAACGACCATAAACAAGAGCTCATCGTGCTAAAAGTGCAACGTTGTGCAAGAACGAAACAAACACGACTGCACCAAGATATACTAACCAGTTGTGATTGTTCGGAAACGCTCTTGTCCAGCAGTGTCCCAAATTTGCAGTTTGATTCGTTTTCCATCGAGCTCTATAGTTCTTATCTTGAAATCAATACTAAATGTAACAAAAATAAAAAATAAAAAATAAATTGATCAGATGTTAGAAAAACACAAGCTGGAGTAAAGAATCTGATGATCAAAGTACCTACCCAATGGTGGTAATGAAGCTGGTGGTGAAAGAACCATCAGAAAATCGTAGAAGGAGGCAACTCTTGCCCACACCTAGACAAGATAACGAAACAGCAATAGTATACTTATCACTAACCGGAAATCCAATAGTAGCTGATAACCATTGTTTGGATATACATACAACCCTAAGTTTCCTATGAATTTAAATGGACTTCGTAAATAAATCAAAAGAGCAACATACACTATCAAAAGTTGCAGCCTAACATAGCTGACTTCAAAACACATGTTTCCACAACACACTATTTTCAGCACAATTACTTTGATTGTTCAAGGGATCACGAAAGAGCTGAAAAACAGGTGGCAAGATCTAGACTTCAAGAGGTTAAATGCACTGGAGTGTGCTTATCTTAACAGTTTGAATGGATGTGATAACTAGATATTAAAGAATCTAATATAGAAGAATAGATACTAAAGCACCACTGGCCAGTATCATCTGGCTTTGATTTTGTAAGCAAATTTTGAAATGTTGATATTGAAGTATTTGTGACCCAAAAAAAAAAAAGAAAAAAAAAGAAAAAAACAAAGCCTAATAATCAAGACACCATGTAACTCCCCATATTCTTGAAATACTTACCATATGTAGAAGTCCAAGGAAGATCAAACAAAACATTCAACAGACATCTATAGTTTACATCAGTAGAATATTACAGCTTATATTCTAAAGACAATCTTCATCACCTAGTATATAATCACTGTCCTTCTTACAAGGTTTTGTCCCATAATAAACCAACAAAACCGTAAGTAATTCGACGAAGCAGCTGACGCAGGACGCATACATATCTATGCACAAGAAACTATTTTAAAAGAAAAAGCTAAAAAGCGTACCGCTGTCACCGATCAAAAGAAGTTTGATAAGATAATCATAATCAGCTCGAGCTCTTGCGGGTCCAGCAGCCATTTCGATCTAATCAGTGTACTTATCGGTTTTCTTCTTTCGATCCAAACCCTAGCAAGAGAAAATCGACCATCTCATTCGATTTAACGCTCTTCAGAAAACGACGAAATTAACAAATCACGAATTCGCAATTTGAACACAGATCGAAGCTACGTATATGAAAGAACAGTGATTTACCAGATCTCAGGGGAAAGAGGGATCCAATCTAACAAAAAAAATGGAGGAAAAAGAATGAAGAGAGGGAAGGGAAGCGTCTGAGAGCGATGCCAGCAAGCGATCTATCGGTCGTTGAATTTCTGTAAATTTTTTTCAGATATTATTTACTGGATGATAATAAATTAATATATTATTTGGAAGTAGGCCTCCATTTATTTTGGGCCGGTTCAGAAGCTTTACGACATTGTTTGGACCGGGCCCACTCACGGCCCAAGCATGTCTTAGCCGACACGTGTACGATCACTATTGGCTTTAAGCTTTTGTCTGTTTTCACTAAATCTTTACGTCATTGTGTTCAATTGGAATGTGATATTGGTATATTAAAAAACATATACGAAAAAAGTATTGAAAATATTTTATATGGATAAAGTTCATCTATTGTATACTCCGATGATTATTAGGTCTTTAGACGTGAATAAATAGTCGTTTAGACTATGTGTAAATGATGAAGAATTATTTGGTCATGAACTATCATATTTTAGTGTTATTGGAGCACTAACGTATCTTACGAGTCATACATAACCGGATATAGCATTTGCTGTAAATTTATTGGCGAGATATAATTCGTCAACAACTCGTAGACATTGGAATGGGATTAAACGAATTTTTCGATACCTTCAAGGAATAACTGAGATGAAATTATTCTATTCTAATGAATCGAACGCATATTTGATTGGGTATGCAGATGCTGATTTTCCGTCAAACCCACATAATGCTCGATCACAAACGAGTTATTTATTTACATCTGGTGGAAATGTTATCTCATGTGATTAGTTAAACAAAGTTTAACGGCTGCTTCATCTAATGATGAGGAAATTTTAGCTATCCAGGAATGTGTTTGGTTGCAATCGATAATTAAACATATATAATATACTTGTGGGTTATTATCAGAAAAGTTACTTTCGATGATCTTATATGAAATAATGCAACATGTATTTCTCAATTAAAAGTATGCTATGTCAAATGTGATAGAACCCAACATATATTACTCAAATTCTTCTATACACATTATTTTCAGCATACTCGTGAAATTGGCGTACAACAAGTTCGCTCAAGTGACAACCTTGCAAATCTATTCACGAAAGCACTTCATCAATAGACATTTGAAATACTTGTATGTTTAATAGGACTTCGAATGCTCAAAGATCTTGAGTAACGTCTACATCACGGAGCAGTGACGAAACCAGAACATAAAATTTGGGGGGTCGAAATGACTTTGAGGACCAGTATTTTGAATATTTATAAAATTATTTCATTTCCAACATTTTAAGAAATATTTTTTTTCATGCAATATATCAACAAATTTGCGATAAAAGTTATCATGCATCTTGTTTAGGTGTTCTCAACCACTCAATTAGTGATTTCATTTGCATTTAAATCTTTCAATGATATTTCAGTGATGTTTAAGCTTAAAAAATATTCTAGAGACATTTACGATAAACAATAAAATATGCTTAAAAAATATTCTAGAGACATTTACGATAAACAATAAAATATACTAGCAAGCACAATTAATAAAGAAATTTATTATATCAGAATAGATATTAAAAATAATGTAAATATATTTAAAAAAACAAAACAAAACAAATACGGTGTTTATCCACTTATGAATTGCAACGCAACGAATTAGAATTTAAGCATTTGAAAATTTAAGTTTCATTTAAATAAAAAATAATTTAAAACTGAATTGACCCAAAGTTTAATATAATAACCGGCCCAATAAATACAGAGATTAAAAACACCTAGTACAGATAATTAGCCCATTATTAAACATATACCTAATTGACGTAAAATTAGGGTTTTTCCTATCATCTTTTTTTTTTTTTGTCCCGAGGTATTCCCACTTGATCTGGTTTTGGGCTAGCCCCTAAATATCGGTGTGGGCTTGCGCCACACACTCCACTGAGGGGACTCTAATCCCCGGGACCAGATGAATACGTCCCAAATCTACCTGACAACGATAGTAATGAGAAATAAATCTCATGTAGATTAATCAAGGAATTGTGGGAGGGAGGATTCAATCGCATGGCCTAACCTACAAATCCTTAAGGTCTCCTCCTTGACCACTAGACCAAGGCCTCATTGGCTCTCCTATCATCTTTAACTTCTATGAAATTGAAGCCACCATCTCACCTCTCTACCACCACTACAGCGCCAGCCGACCCCCTCTAACCCCCATGTGGATTCGTCCCTGTCAGGGAGAGATAATATGTTGCACTCTTTTTTCCTTCACTATGTTTTTATTATGGATTTTTTTTATTAAAGTTTTTTACGATACGGCTAATATCATGATCGAAAAATCTATTCTTTAAAGTACATCGGATGGGAGTATTACGAATATATTTAATACAGTTGGATGTCCATTAAATATATATGCCCATAACTTTCATTCAATAGGGTAATTCATTTCTTTTCCTTGTTTTTTTCAGGGTAAATTTTTGGCCTTGTTGTATTCCCAAAAAATTGATAAAGCCTAGTTCGTTGTCTTCTTAATATATTATTATACTATAATTAATATATATTATATATAATATAAGACTTAAATATATTTTTAGTCCTACATGTTTGTGGGGGTAGCATTTTAAGGACACTTAAGTTTAGAGTGACAATTTTAGTCCTGTAAGTATTAAAATTGAAGCAATTTAGAGATACTTAAGTTAAGGGTAGCAATTTCAGTCCCATAAGTATTATAAATGAAGCAATTTTAGGACAGTTAAACCTAAAAATTTAATTTCAGTTCGAAATTTATACACATGGCACCAAAGATGCTGAGTTGGACCAAATTTATTTCTCTTTCCTCCAATTAAGTGTCACATCATAAGTAAAAAAATAAGTACGAGCTTATTTGGAGGAACGAGAATAAATTTTAGTCATGTAAGTATCAAAATTGAAGCAATTTTAGGAAAATTAAACCCGAAAACCTAATTTCAGCCCGAAATTTATATACACAGCAACATAGATGCTGACTTGGACTATGATGTGACGTTTAATTAAGGAAAGATAAAATAAATTTAGTCCAAATCAGTATCTTCATCGCCACATGTGTAAAATTCGAACTGAAGTTAAGTTTCTGGATTTAAATGTACTAAAATTGCTATAATTTCTATACTTATAGGACTGAAATTGTTAAGGAATCCAGAACCCATAACGTAAATGGTTTCGGTGAACAAAACTTAAAACAAGCGCCCGATAACAAGAAACTGACAAACGGTCTCTGATCAAGAATGCCCAAGGAACCAGAAACCAGTTCAGCAATCGGTGACCAGGAGATCAAAGTAATGGCGACTGGAGACTTATGCTTAAAAGTGAGGAACTCAGCATCAAACCAGGAGCCAGTAGCCAAATTCAAATATGCATCAATTAAGGAGAACAATGCAGTACAAATGCATTTAAGTCAAGGCTGAGACCAAAGAGACGTTGGCCTGATACATGCTCATTTTGGTGAAAGGCACGGTCTGCAGAGAACCTGAACCAGGTTCTGAAACCAGCCCATTTCAGGAAACGACATTTAATAATGTCTGGAAGCTGGTCAGAGTCTTCACACAACAGCTCGATTCCGATCAAGTATAAATACTAAGAGCGTGAAGACTCAACACAAGTTTTGAACGATCTACAACACAACTCAAGCACAACCAATCATTCTCAGAAGTTCTCTCTCAACTATTCATCACGAGCGATTAGAAAGTTTGAGAGATTTGTACTCAACGGACTTTAAAAAGCTGTTGAAGTTAGGTGGATTATTTTTTATACAACTGCATGTGTAACATTAGCTTTGGTAGGTTACAGTAAGTGAGTGTAGTGCTCTTGTAATGTGTAAATCCAGTTGCTAGTGAGATCCTTCCTTGAGGGGAAGAAGGGGAGACGTATGAGACTTTGCTCCGAACTTTCAGAAACAATTCCGCGCGCTCAATACACAAACACTGCACTTAACAAACCAGTTACCACTCTCAAACAACCAGAAACCAAGCAACTGATAATCTGATATCAGTAACTAGTCACACCAGAAACCCAGAAACCGAAAAATAAGCCAGTGTTTATTCACCCCCTCTAAACACAGTAACCGATCCTAACAAGTGGTATCAGAGCAGGAACCATGAGTGCCTCAAACAAACTTTCTATGTTCAACCAGGAAAACTTCCTTGAATAGAAGATTCAGACGGAAACCCACCTTACTGCGCATGACGAAGATATGTGGGACATTATTATCTCGGGGCCTCCCAAGCTTACACAGATTAATCTAGCTCATGCAGCAGATCAGTCTCTCCCGCAAACAATCCCAAAACCCAGGAGTGACTGGACTCCTGCCGAGAAGAAGCTGATGAACCTGGACAGTGTGGCCAAGGACATCATATTCAAGACCCTTGATCTGGAAACCTTCAGACACGTGATGCTGTGTAAAACGGCTGGTGAAGTCTGGACAACACTATGCCAGATCTGTGAAGGAAACGACTCCACCAAAGAAAACAAGCTCATCGTGGCCGTTCAGAAATATGACACCATTAAGATGAAGGCCGGAGAAACGATGACTGAGTTCAAAAAACGTTTCTACAGCATCATAAGCGACCTTACTGCACTCGGTAGGACCATGAGTAACCGGGATGTTGCAATAAAGGTTATGAAAGCATTGCCCAGAGAATGGGATGTAAAGACGATGGCCATGCGGGAGTCAAAGAATCTGAGCCAACTGCGTCTGCACAACCTTTTTGCCGACCTCAAGGCGTACGAGTTTGAACTACAAACACGTATGGAAGAAGTGGTGGTTGAGCAACCGGTCAAGGCACTGGTAGCACCTGAAGCTCCGGTGCCAAAGACTGCTGAGGAACTGTGTGGAGAAGCTATGTCTCTCTTTGTAAAGAAATTCGGAAGATTCATGAGAAAGGATCAGAATCTCCGGATAGGTAAGAAGCAATCCCCTGAAACTAACGAATCTGATCTCTCCTGCTTTAACTGTGGCAGGAAAGGTCATTTCGCATCTGAGTGCAGACAACCCAAAAAGGGTAAAGGCAAAGCAGTGAAAAAGTACAAGAAAAAGGGCCACAAGGTATTGGTGGCTGACATCAGAACCACATGGGCGGACTCCGACTCAGAAGCCAACACTTCTGAAGAATCGGGCAGTGATAATGAAGAAATCAAGTGCCTGATGGCTGATCTGTCAGAAGAAGAGGTAACTAATATGTTCTCTTCTGATCTTACGAAGGAGGAACTTCTAGTAGCTCTCAGTGATATGGCTGCTGAGTACAAGCAGTTCATCCTAAGAATTAAGGAACTTGAGCTTAAGGGTACCCAAGAAGCTCAAATAGAAAGCAGACTGCCCGATGATGTAACTGAGAAAATCAGATTACTTAGGGCTGAAAACGAAAATTTGAAGAAAGCCACTGTAGAGAAAGTGGCAGAGAACGCCAGGATGAATGCTATCATCCAATCCTGGACAGATTCTTCAAGAAAGATCGATTGCATCCAAGGGATAATGAGATACGGAAAAGATAGGTCAGGACTAGGCTTTGAAAACCAGTCACTACCCATAGCAACCAGACCTGATAAATCCAATATCATCTGATTCATCCCATCTAGTATCCCAACCTTAGTACCTGATAAGGTAGCAGAGAAGGGAATACCGAATGGAGTAAATAAGAAGATCACACACATACAATCAGCTCCTAGGCAACCCATTCGAAAAGGCCTAGGCTATTCAGATAGAGCAGAATCCTCTAGAGCTAAGGAACGTAGGAATCCAGGAACTACACCCAGGAGATCCTACCCAAAACATAGAAGTTGTAACAGTAACACATCCAGTAAAGTCCCTTACAACCCGAATCTTAGAAATAATAAGGGTCTACGAAATAGGAATAGAAATCAACCACCTAAGTTTTTGATAGATCCTAGAACTGAAAGAACCGTTCGGATCTACCAAATCTGGGTACCTAAGAATCTAATTCACCCAGGACCCAAATAGCTTTGGGTACCTAAAAATGTATATATATATTTTTCTTGCAGGTATACAAAAAGGAGCTGAACCAGTCGGAATGGTATCTGGACAGCGATTGCTGCCAGCACATGAGTGGGAATCATAAGCTGCTCAGGAATCTGAAGCAACACTCCGGACCCACCATCACCTTTGGTGATAATGGTAAAGGTAAAACTATAGGGAAGTGAGTGATTACTCACGGTAATCTTACCCTAAAGGATGTACACCTAGTACAAAACTTACATTATAATTTGATTAGTGTCAGTCAACTTTGTGAAAACAACTTTAACGTGTCCTTTGAAAAGAATAAATGTTGTGTTAAAGACTTTTCTGGTCAAACTGTCCTAACCGGAAATAGAATCGGAGGAACCTATAAGGTGCGTTGGGAAGACCAATCGGTATCTTCTCCAACTTGTCTTTTAGCCAAAGATTCTAGGTGCTGGTTATGGCATAAACGTTTAAACCATTTGAATTTTAAAACAATTTCAGCACTTTTGAAAAATGATCAGGTCAAAGGTTTGCCAAAAATAAACTTTTCAAAAGATAAACTTTGTACTGCGTGTCAACTAGGAAAACAGATCAGATCTACTTTTAAGAACAAAGGGTGTACCGGGTCCAACCGGTGCCTGTACTTACTGCATATGGATCTCTTTGGACCCATATCAGTCACCAGCTTAGGGGGAACCAGATACACTCTAGTTGTTATAGATGATTTTTCTAGATATACATGGGTCATATTTTTAAAGTCAAAAGATCAAACGCCTTTGAACCTAATAAAACTTTTTAAAAGGATTCAGAATGAACAAAATGAGAATATTAATAGAATCCGTAGTGACCGAGGCACTGAGTTTATTAACCATGTGCATACTGATTTCCTTGAGAACCATGGTATACGCTATGAGTTAACTGCTGCCAGGACACCGCAGCAAAATGGCTTAGCCGAAAGAAGAAATCGGACACTCAAGGAAGCTGCTAGAACCATGCTAGCCGATGCAGACATTTCTCAGAAGTTCTGAACAGAAGTAATCAACACGGCTTGCTACACACAGAACCGGTCCATGATCTGCAAAATGCAAGGGAAGACCCCATATGAAGTATGGACCGGGAATGTCCCATCAGTCGGGTACTTCAAGACCTTCGGGAGCAGACTTCATTCACAACAATGGGAAGTACCATCTATCAGCGTTCGATGCTAGAGCAGAAAAACGATTCTTTCTGGGATATTCATCTGTCAGCAAAGCTTACAGAGTGTTCAACTGCAAGACCTTGTCAGTAGAAGAATCGGTTCACGTGGTGTTTGAAGAATCATCCATGGAAGATCAGACGCCCAGAAACATCAACTGACTGAGCAATCAGCTCGAAGAAACTAACCCGAGTGATTCTAGTGATGAGGAGCTTCCGGTCGAAAACAGTCAAGAAAAGACTACTGATGTAACAGATACCGATCTACTGGAAATTCCCATAGAAGGAACTGGATGTCAACCAGAAGTCGCTGAGATCCCAGTAGAACCAGTAACTCCAGAGGATACTGGATATGAAGGGAGCAACTCAAATGATCAGGAACCTACTGCAGGGTCCGAATCAAATCAGGCAACTCCATCTCAAGAAGGAAATGCATCAGCTGAGGGGGAACATATAAAGTGGAATCGAACCAAGCTGAATCACCCTCGACAGCTGATTATTGGAGAAGCAAACGCTCCAATGAAGACCAGAAGGCAGTCAATGCAGAACCTCTTCAGCTATGCCTTCATATCTCAAGTCCATCCGACCAAAGTTGAAAAAGCGCTAAGGGACAGTCACTGGATTGACGCAATGCAAGAAGAGCTCAACTAGTTTAAAAGAAATGAAGTCTGGTACCTAATTCCAAGACCAAACCAAACAGTCATTGGAACCAAATTGGTATTCAAGAATAAGGCTAATGAAGGACTGGTGGTAAGAAACAAAGCTCGTCTAGTGGCTCAAGGGTACCGACAAGAAGAAGGAATAGACTACGACAAGACCTTTGCACCAGTTGCTCGGCTTGAAGCGATCAGAATCTTTTTAGCCTATGCTGCTTCAAAAGAAATCAGGGTGTATCAAATGGATGTCAAGAGTGCCTTCCTTAACGGACTCTTGACTGAAGAAGTGTATGTAGCACAACTACCTGCTTTCGAGAATCACGAGTTCCCGAACCATGTCTACAGACTAAAGAAGGCTCTATATGGTCTGAAGCAGGCGTTAAGAGCTTGGTATGACACCTTGACAAAGTTCCTGACTGATCACGACTTTGAAGTAGGAACCATTGACAAGACCTTATTCCGGTTCACAAAGAAGGAGCACTTACTGATTGTCCAGATCTATGTGGATGACATCATCTTCGGATCAACAAATCAGAAACTTTGCGACAAGTTCTCAAACTTAATGAAGGATAAGTTCGAAATGAGCATGCTGGGGAACTGACCTTCTTTCTAGGACTTCAAGTCAGACAACTGGAATCAGGAACCTTCATCAGTCAAGGAAAATATGCTAAGGATCTTCTGAGCAGATTTGGGATGGATAAATGCTCAGAAGCAACGACTCCCATGAGTGCCTCTATCAAATTGGATAAGGACGAGAAATGACCACGCATAGATGTAACCAAGTACCGGGGGCTGATAGGGTCACTGTTATACCTTACAGCCAGTCGACCAGACATCATGTATAGCGTGTGTCTGTCTGCTCGATTCCAAGCAGATCCTCGTTTGAGCCACTTCACTGCAGCAAAAAGAATCCTCAAATATATCAAAGGAACCACGAATGTTGGATTGTGGTATCCGAAAGATTCAAGTCTATCGCTCAGAGGATACACCGATGCTGATGATGCTGGATGCAAAATCGATCGAAGACGCACCAACGGTACCTGCCAGTTTCTTGGTGACCGGCTGATCTCTTCGTTCAGTAAGAAACAGACTTCAATTGCAACTTCAACTGCAGAAGCTGAATATTTAGCTGCAGGCAGCTGCAGTTCGCAAATCTTATGGATTCAGCATCAACTCAAGGATTATGGGATAACGGAGACGGAGACTCCCATCTACTGCGACAACACAAGTGCCATAGCCATTTTCCAGAATCCGGTGCTTCACTCCAGGGCCAAGCACATCGAGATCAGGCACCATTTCATCAGGTACCACATGCTCAACAAGGACATCAAGCAGGAGTACATAGCCACCGATCAGCAAGTAGCCGACATATTCACAAAGCCTCTGCCGGAAGCTAAGTTCATCTACTTTCGTAATGCACTCGATTTATTAGATATATCTCAGTAACCGATACGGAAGTGAATAAAGTAAGGGGGAACGATGTTAAGACAGCACAACGTTTTGATGAAAATCTTAATCAGAACTAACTGTGCATATTGTCTTGACCAGTTGCCGTATACTTTAACAAAAATACTGCATTAATATAGGTGTCTTCTTTCAACCGGAACTTCTTTCAAAAGGCTATTCTCGTCTCATTTTCAAAATCGGTCTAATTAATAGACTCTGCCTTGTTTCCTTCAAAGTCACTAAAAGACCAGTCACCCTCTATACATATAATATTCTATCAGTTACTAAGCTGAAATAGTAGTATATCTATATATCTCATTCGGGTACCTTTTCGGAATCTCTCCAAAAAGGAGTACAAAATTATCCGATTTCTCACAGCCGGTACCTTATTTGTCGTTTAGTCTTTCTCGATTTCGTTCTAATTTAATATACACCTTTAAATGCATACATATAAAAGCATGGTACGTCAGTAACATGTTTAAGGTAACTGACGGTACAGAGGACTGCGTGAAATTAATGCTGAAAGGACAGGCTACGTGCTACAGTACGAAAACAGTGAGCGGGAAAACAAAGAGGAGAGAGAAACGTCACTTCACAGCTTTACTTAAAACCCAAGTCACTCCGATCATCTTCTTCATTTCACTTTTGATCTCTCTGCAAATCAAAAACCTCTCGAAAACCCTAAAAGCTCTCGATCATTTCCGTTCAAGATCTCATCTCTCTTTTTCAAATGGCCACATCCAAGAGTTCTCTTTTTAAGAACGTTATCCATATCTATTATGACGAACCGATTACATCTACCGACCCCGATGTTGGCAGATTTCTTTTAGCCCTTCAACACAGCGGGCTCCGCCCATTCTTAGGATGTGCGCCAGAGGTGGCGACGGCGGAGGTGGAAGAGTTCTTTGAATCGGCGGTGATTTTGGACGGAACCGTTAGCGCAACTATCAAAGGCAGTCATATCTCATTCAACGAAGAATGGTTTTCAACCTTCTTCCATCTGCCCACATCATGAGCCGCCTCACTTTCAGAAATCGACGCAGACATGAGAAAGAATGGCGCCGGTATCTTTGCTGTGTCCATTGAGGGATTCAAGGAATCCGATAAGAGAACGACACTGAAGCCAGCATACCGGTTGCTTCATGATGTGGTGGCCAAATCGGTTCTGGGGAAGGGAGGATCCTTTGATATCTTGACCACTGAAAAGATCCAGGCGATGACGGCAATTATGATGGGTCTAGCCGTGAATTGGGGCAAAGTGGTTTTTGGGGCACTGCTCAACGTCATCCGGGCCAGAGACCGACAGTTCAAAAATTTCGTGCCCCAAATTACAAGTATAATAAGAGAGAAACTGGGTCGACTCGAGTCAGTTCAACCAGTCTCTGGTGCCAAACTGCTCACAACCGAGTCCATACGGCAGTTCTTGGCCATTCAAGTGGTGTCCGACACAAAGCAGGCGGGCAAAAGGCAAGTTTCTGACCCGGTCGAAAAGGGTCCTGAAAAGAAAAAGCAGAAGAAAGAGAAGAAAGCCTCTGCATCAGTAGAGGCTGAGCCGAAAGAAAAGAAAGAGAAAAAGAAGGAAGACAAGAAGAAGGAGAAGGAAAAGAAGAAGGAAACGAAGGAGAAGAAGGAGAAGGAAAAGAAGAAGGAAAAGAAGGAGACGGAGAAGGAAAAGAAGCTGGCAGTACCTGCTGAGGCCTCAATGGCAAAGGATGCGTCCCCTGAACGGGAATTGGCGATGATAGCTTTCGGTGCTGAAGCGGAGCCAGAGGAAATGCACCAAGGAGCTTCCAGTCCAACCATGAGCCAACAACCAGAGGAACTGATCCCTGAACAACCGGAAGCTGCTGAAGAAATGCAGGGATCAGAATCGGGTGCCGAGATGCCGAGCTTGGATACGGTGATATCCAACATCATCTCCGACCCGGTTTTAGGAATGGAACTAACAATCGCGGCCACGTCAGAGCCTGCATCAACCGCCCCAGTTCCTCCCCAAGCAACCGAACGCCCAAAAGCAACCGGTGTTGTCACCTTTGAACCGGTTGCTTCATCAGCACCTGTCGTCTCTGGAAGGGACAAAGGGAAGGGAAAGGCAGTTGCTGAGGACATGCCTTTGCGCCCTTCAAATGACGTGGAGATGGGGGTGGAGCTGACTCTGATGGATGTGTGCGCCCGAGCAGATGCACACATGGATAATTATGAGGAGTGGAGGACTGTCAGGCTCACTCCTCTCAAAAAGCGTATCAAGAAGGATCTGATGACAACTGCTAGGAAAACAGAGGACTTCCTGATGAAGAGTCTGGAAATCGACGACGTTGAAGTCATCCTGCAATCCAGAGACCTACTCAGGCTACATCTATGCCTGCTTTTCCTGGTCGAAAACCTGAACACAAGAGAACAGAATTTAGACATGGTCTCCCCAACGGCAGCTACTGATCGAGCGATAGTGACAGGACTTGAGATAGAACGATTCAAGCTGGAGGACTTGTATAGAATCGAGTTCAATAAGCTGGGAAATCAGTTTCCAGAATCCTCCAGCTTCCAAGTAACTGACCAGTCAAAGTCTGCGCAGGCTCAGCCATCAGATCCTGCAAATCCTTCAGTGTCTTCAGAACCTGATCGGACTGAGAAAATCGCCGAAGTCCAAATGCAACCGATCAGGTCCCCACATGCAGCAGGGTCTTCCGGGATTTTCAAGGACCCGGAAACTATTTTGGCCACTGAGTCCCATCAACTTCTTCTTCAAGGACCAGTTGAGCTGGAAAGGAGCATTCCACCACAAGAAGAACAAGCAGCTTCTTCAGGGACTTCAAAGGATTTAGTGTCTGCTCCACCATCTCCAATTTTGTCTTCTGGTCCAATTTTGCAATCGTCTGCTACGCCACTGCTGCTACCGGCACCAGAACCTAAGTCGGTCCCTTGCCCCACACCCATTGCCACTATGCCCTTTGAAGAGGTAGCGAAGAGGCTCCGACCAAGTGAAGCGTCCGATTCCTCTAATACCGGCTCACTTTTGATGTTCCAGCGCCGCATCGAAGACTTCATGGTCACTCAGACCATGACAAATACTAAGGTCAGGACTCTTGAGATACTGGGGAAGAATGCGTGGACCAAGTCGGAGAAGGTTTATGCCGAGCAAGTCGCCACACGCACCGAATTCAAGAAATGGTGCGACAAGCTCGAAGAGAACCAGAATCTTCTTCGCACCGATCTTAGAGGCGTGGAAGATACCCTAAGTGAGGACCTGAATGCCATAAAGGCCCAACTTGCTATCATTGTTGAGCATCTGGGGACATCAGGAGCCTCCGGTACTGTCAAAAAGGGGGAAAGTGGGAAAGTAAATCAGCAGCAGCCGCCCAGACAAGCCTCAGCGCCTGATCCGAGCCCGCCTCAGAGATCAAATCAAATGTCCACTATTCGGTACATGCCAGAAGATCAAGATCGACAACAATAAGAAACGGCACTGCTACCGGATGAGGACCTGCCCAAAATGGACTCATCTCTGAGAACGGGCAAGGAGCTTCTGCCTTTGGAGCGAATATACAACCCTTAGTCACTGAGGACGATTGCATGCAACTTGACGGAACAGCAGCACCAAGAGCTCATTTGCATGCATGACAAGAAGCAGCAGAATCTCCTAACGGCCAAGGCTCAGATTGAGAGGAAGAAGAAGGAAGACAAGAGACGATCAAGGAAAAGATAGACTAGTTCGTTTACATTTCTCATGTAATAGACTAGTCTGTAATTTCCTTGATTAATGAAAAGAAACTCTTCTTCCAGTTACATCTTTTAAGTATTTAAGTTTTGGCAGTCACCGAAAAGGAGGAAATTGTTAAGGAATCCAGAACCCATAACGTAAATGGTTTCGGTGAACAAAACTTAAAACAAGCGCCCGATAACAAGAAACTGACAAACGGTCTCTGATCAAGAATGCCCAAGGAACCAGAAACCAGTTCAGCAATCGGTGACCAGGAGATCAAAGTAATGGCGACTGGAGACTTATGCTTAAAAGTGAGGAACTCAGCATCAAACCAGGAGCCAGTAGCCAAATTCAAATATGCATCAATTAAGGAGAACAATGCAGTACAAATGCATTTAAGTCAAGGCTGAGACCAAAGAGACGTTGGCCTGATACATGCTCATTTTGGTGAAAGGCACGGTCTGCAGAGAACCTGAACCCGGTTCTGAAACCAGCCCATTTCAGGAAACGACATTTAATAATGTCTGGAAGCTGGTCAGAGTCTTCACACAACGGCTCGATTCCGATCAAGTATAAATACTCAGAGCGTGAAGACTCAACACAACTTTTGAACGATCTACAACACAACTCAAGCACAACCAATCATTCTCAAAAGTTCTCTCTCAACTATTCATCACGAGCGATTAGAAAGTTTGAGAGATTTGTACTCAACGGACTTTAAAAAGCTGTTGAAGTTAGGTGGATTGTTTTTTATACAACTGCCTGTGTAGCATTAGCTTTGATAGGTTACAGTAAGTGAGTGTAGTGCTCTTGTAATGTGTAAATCCAGTTGCTAGTGAGATCCTTCATTGAGGGGAAGTAGGGGAGACGTAGGAGACTTTGCTCCGAACTTCCAGAAATAATTCTGCGCGCTCAATACACAAACACTGCACTTAACAAACCGGTTACCACTCTCAAACAACCAGAAACCAAGCAACTGATAATCTGATATCAATAACTAGTCACACCAGAAACCCAGAAATCGAAAAATAAGTCAGTGTTTATTCACCCCCTCTCTAAACACAGTAACCGATCCTAACAGAAATTATCACCCTTAACTTAAGTGTCCCTAAATTGCTTCAATTTTGATACTTACAGGACTAAAATTGACACGATTAACTTAACTGTCCTTAAAACGCTACCCCCTCAAATATACATGACTAAAAATATATTTAAGCCGTAATATAATAATAAAAGTTTTATATATTTTAAAAGTATTTTATTGTAACATTACTACAGTAGAAACTCTATAAATTAATATGCTTGGGACCAGCAAATTTTATTAATTAAAAGAATTATTAATTAATCGATAAATTAATATTTTATTAATTTATAATGAAATGTTTAATTTTCAAACTCCTCTCTCCTTGAAAAAAAGCCTCTCAAACTTTCACTTAACTACCATACAATGTGTATATATCAAATGAAGGGCTCAATTTGATAAAATTATTCAATCACCTACGTTAATAGAGACCTAATTCAAAGTTCAATTCGTTTAAACAAAAGCAAAAGACAATTGAGTATTCAAGAAACCTTAATAAAAATATGGGAAATTTCAGTAGGTAACCGAGCGTTTAAGGCTTTTCGAACTGGCGTTCAAATTATTTTTCAATTTTAATAGGTAACAATGCATTTATAAGGCTTTTCTAGTGGCACCCAAACTATTTTTCAGTTCCGATAGTTACCCCGGTGTTTAAGTCTTTTCCACCTGACATCCCAATAAACTAGGCAGTTACTACGTGGGTGGTCGCACTTAATATACAGTATAGATTGTCGTGCAAAAGTCATTATCCGTCATTGTCCATCATTATATAAATCGTGAGCGTCTCATAGTAATTTCTCAATTTATTTGGACATCAAATGAAAAGCCTTAAATACATAGATAACTGCGGAAATTAAAAAATAATTTGTGCACAAATTGAAAAAGTTTTAAACACATGAGTACTTGCGTGGACTGAAAAATTAGTTTGAGTACCAATTGGAAAAACCTTAAATACATGTGTACCTATATGGACCGAAAATTAGTTTGGGCATCAATTATAAAAGCCTTAAACACATAGTTATTGGTCAAAATTTCCCTATATATATTATGTAATATAAGGAATTATTAATTTATATTTTATATGGGACCTATAGGAATCACCAAAAATCTATTATCTTATAATTTTAGCGAGTTTATTAATTTAGTACGTTATCCCCGAGTCGGGACCGATAAAAAGTATTATTTTAAAGAGTTTATTAAATAATAGAGTATTAAGTTATCGAGTTTATACTGTATATTAGTAAAGCGAACGTATATCTTCCTTATATACTCAGGAGGCGCTATAAAAAGTCGCACCCAAGTTATTACTTTACTGTATTTCGTTTTCTCCCTCTAAGCTAACCCGATAGAAAGCAAAGAGGGAATCTAATCGTCGACAGAGCAAAAGACTAAACATGGTGAGTCTCCTTTCCTTTTCATTTTGCCAGCTCCGATTAGCTCGTTATTGACTGGATTTCGTATTTTTTTTTATCTCGATTTTATGTGACTTTATCGTGCGTGGAGATCTGTAGTCGATTGCTGCTTTTCGTAGTTTATTATCCGCAGAGTGTTCGTTAACCTTAAGATGTTGCTAGGTTTTCTGCACGATTTGAGTTTGGTATGATTGGGTAATTGTTAAATGAGGTGAGAAAGAGCCGTAGAAGGAGTTGATCTGGAGTATAAAGGACTGTTATTGCTATTATTCCTCGAGTGTGGATGATAGATTGTGTGATTGGTAAAAAATTTTCAGCTGTCATAGCAAACTAAGCTAGATTTACAGTCAAGCTAGATTAATTTTAATTACTGTGGTGATTTTCCATAGCTAGATGGCATGCTCGATGGCTTACTCTTATATATTATATTTTGAGTAGAGAAGTAATTGTGAAGCAATTGGTGATGTGGCTCTCATCTACTTCATGGTTTCGTGTACCATTGTAGTTATTTATGTTAGGTCTCTTATATTGATTTGGGTTTGCTGTATTATAATCATTATAAGGGGTTGTAGTTTGGATAATATATTATATCATTGCAATTCGATTTTTCAGGCAAATTCAGCATCTGGTATGGCAGTTCACGATGATTGCAAGCTCAAATTCCAAGAACTGAAGGCGAAGAGAACCTATCGCTTCATCGTCTTCAAAATAGAGGAGAAACAGAAAGAGGTTATAGTTGAAAAGCTTGGAGAGCCCAATATGACCTACGACGACTTCACTGCAAGTCTCCCAGAAAATGAGTGCCGCTATGCCATCTATGACTTTGACTTCATGACGGAAGAGAACGTCCCCAAAAGCAGGATCTTCTTCATCGCTTGGTACGTGAAATCGTATTCTTGATATCATACCGTTTTTCTGGGACTTTGGGTTGACTGAATTCTGACTGTTGATATCTTTCTTGTTTCTAACTAATGCTACCCAAACAAAAGGTCTCCCGACACTTCGAGGATTAGAAACAAGATGATCTATGCTAGCACGAAGCAATCGTTCAAGAGGGAGCTCGATGGGATCCAAGTGGAACTGCAGGCGACCGATCCCTCTGAGATGGACCTCGATGTTATAAAGAGTCGTGCGAATTAAAACGTTAAGGAACTCAATCCTATTCTATTTCTATTTACGGAAGATTTGGTGATTTATCATGGGTTTGATGTTATTTCTTTGTTTTGGATGCTAAGATCGGTCTTTTTTACCCAAAGCTCGTATGTAATGGTGACTGATCGACTGTGATCTCGTTTCCTATGAAGTGTTACTTACTACCTTTGGATTTGTTTTGAACTGCAACTGATATGTGGTGGTTGCGGATTTGATTCATGAATGATGTGTTATGGTCATTTGTTCGTATATTAATTATATGCAAAGTTTGCTTGCAATGGATTTGGTAATTGTTAGTATTGTATTCTTACGGTTCTAAAAATCTGAACAAAATCGAAACCTAACTGTCGGTCAACGATTTAGTTAATTGTGGTCAATGGTTTTGGTTAAATAGAATTCAGAACCGTGTATTATAAGGTTCGGTTCATGTTAAGCAAAATTTAATAACTTTTTGTTAAACCGTCAGTTGTCGAATTATAACCGTAGGAACCATCGGGTTTTGATTGACCTTTATTTTATTTTACTTTTTTTTTTCTATTTTTCGCTTGAAAAATTAAAAAAACGATCCAAATCCGGAACCAAAAAGCGTCTGTTCCAAACTAATTTTGGTTCCAGCAATCTCTTCAATCGGAACTGGCAGTCACATCCATTTTCCGGCTTAAGCTAAGTGTAAGTTTTATATTATTTTAAGTATATAAAAAATTGATATTTGAGGATATAATTGGAAAAAATTTAAAAATCAATGATAAAATTATAATTATTATTGACATATCAAATCACATCAATTTGAAGAAAATTACCACGTGGTAGGGGTAAATGAGCTGGGTTCAGCTCATTTTTTAGACTTTAGCTCGAGCTCAAGTTCTTTTATTGAAGCTCGAGCTTACATGCGCAATAATATATAAAAAATTAAAAAAACTAACTCGTGAGGTTTTAATCAGCTCGCGAGCTTTTGACCACTCACGAGAAAGCTCGAGCTCAAGCTTGAAAATTATGAGCACGAGCTCAAGCCAAGCTTTAGTTGAGCCGGCTCATCGAATTACGACCAGACTCGGCTCATCTTTCACCATGAAGTGCTACTATAAGGTGCTCCCAATTCTGTATAATTATTAGGGACAATTTTATGTCAAGCTCTTCTAAAGTTTTTAGTTATTATTCAGGCCCTGTCAGAAAAGATATTAGTTTAAAGGACCTAGTTTCTATAAAAGTTAGAGTAAAGAATCAAAAAATATGATTTGACGAAAATACCCTTACTTAAATGCTTTTTTTTCTTTTTCCAGCGAAAGTACGTGTTATTTATGGGTCTTATATGAAGATGTACTTTTACTTTATTTTTCTATTACTCACTTACATTATATTGTTACTTTAAAATACAGATACGTTATTTTTCAATGATATTGTGTTACTTCGATATTATAAAATGTTATCAACAGAAAATCTTTTTTTTATAATCGAACTCTTTTTTTTTACACTGAATCGAGCACAAAAAATTTGACTGCCCCATTAACCAACCGATTTCGACGTGTCATGTTGGATTTATTATCATATTGACGCACGATGTAAGATTTGCTTGACTAATTAGGGTGCAAATTGGAGAATATAATGGTAAACCAAAGCTAGATTTCGACATAAATTGCAGCTAATCAGTATAAATTTGAGCACCCATGGTTTGGACATTTATCAGTTGCTACTAACGTCGAGATTTGAATGATTTTTAGTACTTTTGGTTGTCATTCGCGGTTTTCCATAAAATATCCGCCATCTCTGACTTGTGTGCAGGATGTGGTATTGATAAGAAATGAATCGTTACTCTTTTGTGTTGATTTGTTATATTGTATAAGACATGCGTCATATTTTCAGCAGAAAGTGTTACCCTACAAGCATATTAATTCACAAAATAATTCAATCTTGTGCCGTGTTAAAATTCGAGGTACACATACTCTGGACGTTTCGCCATGCCCTCCTTCTTGCTCCACCAAACGTTGGTCAATGTTAGATAGCTTAAAGATACAAGCGACTTCAAAATTTAGGGTATATTTTTGCTACGTAATTAGATTCAAAACAATATGGTATGAATTTTGAAGTATTTGTCATCTAGAAACACACAAGAGGTATTCTTATACGACGGATGATTCTACATTTTTAAGGAAGATGTATTGAAAAGGATTTAACTGATATTAGTTGACGTATAACACATGTAGTTATGACAATAACACATCATTTAAAGAAAATTGAGTCGGTTTTACCTTATTCGACCATTAAAGTCGAGATTTCACCCGTTTTATAATGAAATTTTTTTAATTGGGTTTAACACGTTATTCTATTACAAACTTGAATAACTTTCGATGATTTTTAAGACCCATGAGAAATTAATGTCGATTTAACCATTTCGATCATTAAAGTCGTGATTTCAGCCGTTTTCAGCGATTTTTGGGTGTCATCCGTGATTTTCGATCTATTCCTCGCAGGCCTTTGTTTGTGTATAGAATACGTTATTGAACGTAAAAGAATTATTATTTTTTCTGAATTATGTGTTATTGTTCTGGAAACATTTGTTATAAATTACATGACATGTGTTATATTCGTTGCAGAAAGTGTTACCTAGTGTGTTAATTAACAATCGTTTCAATCTTGTATCGCGCTAAAATTCTTCATTATTACATGATTAATATCAACGATTCTTATTGATTATTAAGACACATGATCAAATTGAGTCAATTTCACCTTATTGAGTCATTAAAATCGCAATATCACCCGTTTTGAAATGAGATTTTCGAATTGGATTTGACGTATTATTTCGTTAGAAACTTCAAATGTTTTCGTTGATTGTGAAGACCCATGAGAAATTGAGATTGATTTCACCGTATTCGAACATTAACATCGGAATTTTCGTCGGATTTTGAACGTAAATCTTGCTTCGATCGCTTGGAAGAGACAATGGCAAATAACTATACTTTTTTGCATTTTGGAAGGACAAACATGTATTTTCTCAACTTTTAGGTAATTTTCTCTAATATTGTGAAAAACTAGGGCCTGAAGCCAAATAAAAATATATTAATAGGGCCTGAACCGAAATTAGCCCTTATTATTATTATTATTAGTATTATACATAAATATACATATAATTTTGTTTTTGCTTTTGCGATGGCAAAAGGAGGGAGCTTGGAATGATTAAAGAAAGATGAAGCGACTTTACTTTCCACGGTTCTTTTGAATCACAAATTCACACGAATAATAAATAGAATGTGCCAACTAAAAACTATTTTAAGAAAAGCAAAGATATACATCATCATCTAGCGTTCGGTTGACGCAGTAATAGAAAGTTGAGAGAGAGAGTCCTAATCGCAGGGCCCAACTATGGGTGTGTGTGTGGTGTAGTTATGCTAATTATTTTTGTATGGATTAATTGAATCAAATTTATTTTAAAGTTCTTCGTTCCTTTTGATACTTTAAAAACTAAATAAAATAAAATCTCTTTTATAGATTAACTGTATCAAATATTTTTTTTCTTTTTACACAAAAAAAAAAAAAAGAAATAAAATCTCTTTCATAGATTAATTCAATCAAATTTAAAGTTTTTTATTTTTCTTTTGACAACAAAAAAAAAAAAAAGAGAAATAAAATCTCAAAACTAACAGTATCGTCGTCTTGTGTTGTCCCGCGGAAGCCTACGTGGCGTTATCAGATAATGTTAATTTTAATCCAACGGTGGACGTCGCGAGTCCACCGTAGCTAGCGTGCACATGTTACACACCCGATAACGAACAATTTTCAATAAGTAGAGTAGAGGTAGACCATTGTTAAACATTTTCACGCTACGCTGAAATTTGATTTAGCTCTGTATCTCATCATCTTCTGCGGATATCTTTCGACAAGCGAAGCGGAGAAATGGTGAGCTTTATTTTACTTCTGATTTCTACTGTTGATCTCTGTTTATCTGATGCGTTAGCGATTATTTGAGGAAGTTCGAGCTTGGCGATCTTTTATATCTTCTGTTTTTGAGCTGATGTTAACGATTAGTTCATCGTGCTCGGGGAGCTTAGTAGATTCTGTTTTCTTCTATTTGGATTGCGGTTAGGTTCCTGCTTATCAGCATATAATTGAACTGAATAATGATCCTGCGGACTGTTTTCTTTTTTTCTTTCCCTGAAACAAAAAGATTTGTATTCCTATTCATAAACCATGAAACTAATGATGCGACGATGCTTGGTCAAAGATGGTCAACAATTGTCTGAGATTGGATGTGATGAATCGACCTTGCACATTTGTTTCATTTGTTTTCCCTGAATGTGTTGGTTTTTGAATTAACTCGTGTGAAAATTGAAGGGCTTTGTATTTTGAAATTTGGTTCATTATTTCTCGGGATAATGCTCGTCAATCAGTGATATTTTGGGAATTAAAGATGATAACCTTGTTTTGTGATCCTACCATTAGGCAAACGCAGCATCGGGTATGGCTGTGCACGACGATTGCAAGCTCAGATTCTTAGAACTGAAGACCAAAAGGACTCACCGCTTCATCATATTCAAGATAGAGGAAAAGCAGAAGCAGGTGATTGTTGAAAAAGTAGGTGAGCCCAATCTGACCTATGATGACTTCACCGCTAGTCTTCCCGTCGACGAATGTCGCTACGCCATCTTTGATTTCGAGTTTCTCACGGCAGAGAACGTGCCCAAAAGCAGGATTTTCTTCATTGCTTGGTATCGCAATTAGTGTTGTCATAGGATCAATGGGCATTTGGGTTTTCTTTAGTCAAATTGATTTTGTTTTTTAACATTTTCTTGTTTGTCATAAGGTCGCCCGATACTTCAAGGATCAGAAACAAGATGATCTACGCTAGCTCGAAGGACAGGTTTAAGAGGGAGCTCGATGGCATTCAAGTCGAGCTACAAGCAACCGACCCAACCGAGATGGGTCTCGACGTCATTAAGAGCCGTGCCAATTAAAGCGAACTTACGTAAGCCCTTTTATGGACGAGTTTGGCGTATCATATTTATTTAAAAAAAAAAAACAACAACAATTGAGATGTGTGCTGGCAAAAATATGGCGTATTGGTCGTTTAGCAACCGATATAATCCAACGCCGTTCCTTTATGAATTTTACTCTGTATGCTATTCTATGATGTTTTCTTCAGACATTGTATACTAAGTTTCAATCTGGGAAGCCTTGTAGTAATAATACTATGTGATCTGAAAGGGGGGTTGTGTTTATTTTAAAGATATACTTAGAAACATCAAATCCCAAGCATCACACTAAGAATAGGCACACCATTATTATTATTCAGTTACATATTCTGGATCTATTGTAGTTGAAGTGACCCGCAAATTCCCAGTCGTCGGCTCATCACAAGTCGATCCCGCATTTACTCATCTTGAGGCAGTTGTTTCCACTGCCCTCGAACGCCGATTCACGATGCTGGACGACAAGCAACGAGCTCGTCATTCCGTGGCCCGACGAAGCTAGCACGCCCCCGACGGGGCCCAGCTCTTGGTACTCGGCTTGTGCCCCCGCCACCTCGGCTGCAATGTCCTCCGCAAATCGGCCTTTTCCCACCACCAAAAGGTCGAAATCTCCGCTCTTCCCGACTGCGAGCAGCTCCTCGATCAAATTCCCTGCTTTCTTCTCGACATATTCCGCGGTGCCATCCCACCTTCTTATGAAATCCATCACGGCCTCTTCGTCGAGCTCCTCTCCCTTCTTTTCGGCCGTAGAAGCAACGGTTATCTTATGCTCGGGCGATTGGCGTTTGATTGGTCCATCTCTTGCGCCGCCGGGCAACGAATTATACCTAATCACGCTGACCTTCGTCCTGGGATTATCCACCATCAAACCAGCCGACCGCAGAGCCTCGCGGCTATCGGGCCCGCCTAGGAAAACGACGCACACCCTCTTCACCGGCACGAGGTGGTCG